>CM031240.1:1026512427-1026756109 GCA_018340775.1 Taxus wallichiana var. yunnanensis | reverse complement strand
ATTATGTATTATGGCTTTTATAAAGTAGGTCATGAATAACATACTTTCAGCTCTGGATGCGTTCGAAGTGACTATGTTATGTTATGTCATGTTTTCTTTACTCGATTACATTCCGAATAGATGTGGTCATTTGTGCATGTCAGGTGGTGAGTTCGTTTAAAAATCTCTGCAGATAGTCATGAGTGGAATCATTATCATTGCTAAATGATTTCGAGTCTCTTGTTGACTACTTATAAATGTAAGAGATCCTTTCGAATTTCGACCTTGGCCCTAGTGCCTTACAGCAGTGTAGAAAAGAATTTCAATGAGTTGAAGGCTGCCATATGGTATTGGCTTGGCGTATTGCGCTCTTACTGTGCATATATATCCACATTACTCGAAATTGATCGAGTTTACAGAGTAGTCGATTTCACCTTACCAGGTGAGCGACATTTAATATCTTCTTGTGCAACAAGCTATTGCGTGAGGACATGCAATGAATCTCAACTTCAGAGATAGACACCGGATTTCTTTCTTTTTGCTTTGTCTTAAGATGAGAGCTACTCTTGTCTTGTAGTTGCTTTCTTGCAAGCTTTGTAACAAAATAGTGAATGCCGCCGATGGTCCTTGTACTGAGTTTATTTTCTTGTGTATTAAGCGAAAATGCCTCAGCTCTTGAAAAGACGGTAGTGGTCATGAGCTAGATACGAGAAGGAAATAAGTATTATCTGTTTATTTCTCTTTTCGTTATAAAGTATAGAGTTAGATATAATTGTTTATCCCAATCCTTTTGGAATTGTTCTATCATGTCACGATGGAATCAATGTAAGCTGCTACTTATTGCGCTATGTTGAATATATAATCCGTCTGTTGTTGCTGTCCTCGGGATCTGAGATGGATAGTCGGTTAGAATGCATTTGTCTTTCGGGGTCACTAATGTTTTAATGATTTGATCTCATTTAAACAGTGGTGTTTAATGAAAACAATTGATGTATTGCAATTGTTTTAAGGTTAGTGTACTTATCATGCCTGGGCCTATCGTGAATCCCGACCCATGTCGGGATACAATTTTTGCAGATGGATGCCGTAAGTGGTAAAAGCATGCAGATCTCGAGTAGGACGATCGATTGTTTAAATTGATTTTATAATGAATTACCGCTTTTGATTTTCTAAATGTACCATATAAGGAAAAGATGTTCCTTTTTCAAACTGTAAGTAATGTATCCAGTATTGTTGAATGCATAAAATGTATTTGATTAAATACTGAAAGGAATGGAAATGGATATTCGATACTTATGTGATTGTATTTCTATCTTGATAGTTAGTATTTCTCACGGTTCTTATGTCGTGAGAGAGCATTGTTATCATTGTATAATTGGTGAATTTTGTGAATACCAAATGAAATCTTACAAGAATATGTGATTGAGTTCTTATGAGTGTTTAGTAGTTCTCGTATGTTCTATCGAAAAGCTAAATTGAAATTTAGTTCACATGTCTTTTTGGGAAGATAGGTTAAAAGTAAACCCAAGCCACAGAACGCTAAACAAGATGAACTAAATTATTGATCCCTAGTCTTGATTATGACAGGACAAGATTTAATTGGATTCTTTAATCATTTATATCTCGATACTGAATAAGATGATAGTAATTCAACATTGAAAACCGATATAAACCTAATGGGGTTCGATGTCAATCTCATGTGAAGTCTATGAGATATTGACGATTTCGTTGTTTTAGAATTATGTATATTCTAAGAACTCCTTGATGAGACCTTGGCCTTAATATCTCCACCGTGAATGGGTTTTATTGAGGAAGGTCATCCTAAGATGAAGAATCCATGGATTGGGAAAGGCTAACCTTAGGGGGAACGTCTTTAATGTAATTTAAACTCAACGTATGTAACACATATTAATAAGTAGATCTTTCGAGGTGGATTTAAAGATTGGCAAGACAAAGTCAACTGCAGCAGTTGTACCTCTCGAGAAGATTAGATCTTTTCAAGATTCAACAATACGGAGTGACTTATGAATAAAATATACTTGTCAATCATCTACGTGAGACTCAGTAAGAGATTGTGAATAAAATATTTAAATTCCTGAGCAACTATCTGTGAGAATATAGTAGGCACGTTTTTCAATCCAAAAGGCATCACAATATAGGAAAAACTTCCCCATTCAATAGTAAATGTTGTCTTTTCTTGATCCTCCTGAGCAATTCTAACTTTGATGATACTTCTGGAAAATCCATCTGTGAAAGAATATATTTCGACCCTCGCACTCCTTCTAGTATTTCCTCATTGAATGGCGTAGGAAATGGATCTGTGACACATGCAACATTCAACTCCCTATAGTCCACACATATCCTAATCCGTTTGTCCTTCTTGATACTAATCACCATTGGGCTAACCCATTCTGACTCATCAAGGGGTTTGATAATTCCAATTTCAACATATTATCAATTTCTTCCTTTATACCTTTTCAAATTAGGATTCATCCTATAAGGCCTCTTCCTAACTGGCAATGCACTATCCTTAAGTTTTATCTTCATTTCCCCAAGTGATTCATGCACACCTTTAAGTTCATGATATCCTCTAGGGAATAAGTCTTGATAATCCCTGAGTAATGCAATGATTTTTTCCACCTCCGAGTCTGACCAGTAATCTCCAATTATGGCCTCCTTAGGCTCAGCCTCCGAACCCATATTTAGCTTCTTTGTCTTCATGGGTTCATGGTAGGCACACGTATCCTTGTTTGCACTATCTAAAACCTCACATACCCGATGTGAATGTTCAATATCTAGGTTCTCAACTTCCTCATCATCCACAATTTAGACCATATTTCCTTTCTCTTTCTCAAGAAAGTGCATTCAAGTAGTTTAGAGTCTATTTCTTCTTCCTTTTCAAAACATGCTCCAACTCCGTCTCACCGAATAATTCTTGAATATGCTCTTCTCACTTTTGCACTATCTCCCATAGTTAAGCGCTTGACAAATTTTAATGCCTCTTCTACAGAGGTTTAGTCAAGAAGTAGTCAAATGTCCTGGATCATACCTGCAAATCAAATCATGTAGTTCCAATTTCTCTATGTAGTTCATACATATACATACTGCAAGCGCATGCATATCCTCGAGCATGGAATACAATCTATGCACCCAGAGTGGAGGTGGTAATGCTTCCTGTCTTCTTATCTGTGAGTCTCTCACACTACTGAATGTGATGCTGAATAGATTGATCACCATGATAAGTGCAAATTTTTGTAGGTGCATTGTTCCTTATAAATCTAGTAGAAAAAGCTATTCCAATCTCTTCCCAGTTTATAAGATTATCTCTGTGGACTACCTGCCAACTAGTGATGTTGTCCCATGTAGTGTATATACTAACATATCCCTTCTCTTAACTCCCTTCTCTTAACTTGATCTTCCACCGCATTTCATGGCCTTCTCAAAAATGTAGAGAAGATCTTCGGTCCCCGTATACCAAGGTAATGTGCTTCCTATCCATCAAATTGAGAAAAATATTCTTACGCACAACCACGCTTTTCACCTCACGCCCTACCAATTCATATGTACCATGAGCCCAATTATCACAAGCAATACTCATAGTATCACTAATAGAATGAGAATCCTCCCACTGTAGGATGCCTTCTTTTGATGGCTCATTGACCTCAGGTCCTGAATAGCGTGTACATAAACTCTGTTTAAATCCTCCTCACTTAGAGGCTCAACATATGGCATAGAATTTCCATCTGTCAAAGGTATCACAACCCTTTCCTCCTTGTTTTCAAAGCTGATATACCCCTTATTGAATCTCAAGTCAGCATTATTCGCATAACACCAAGGGCATCCAAGCAAGGATGGAAAATTGTCTACTTCTTACAAGTGCTAATACCTCAAAATCCCCAGTGAACTTGGCCCCTTATATAGTGATAGATGCATCTTCAATAACTCCTATGGGAGTGGCCTTAGTCTAGTTTTCCATGAATAACACATTAGATGATGGATGCAATGGAGGCCTCCCCATTTGTACCCATGCATCTAATGTCAACACATTTACTTCCACACCTATATCTATCAATATGTTTCAAAACCACCCATCCACAACAACATTCAAAGTAATTTCTTTATCATAGTCAATGCTATCAGGGGGAATATTTGCATGTAGAATCTACCATCCGGTCTCAAGACTTGCACATGGAGTGTTCCCTTTTAACCAACTTCCTAATAGTGGAATAATGTTCTCCTAGCGCAACATCTTGCATACCTCCCGCAGATCATCATATCAGTTTGATACCTCTCCGATGCCTTCTTTACTCCTTTTTAGGTATTGTATCTCACCTTGAAGATTCCTTAGCACTTCCATGGTATCCTGGTAAACTTCCTTCTGATGAGCAGGATCTGGGTACCTCACATGCAAAACCTCCTCCTTAGTGATCATAGGCTTTTGGTGCAATGCCTCTCTCATACGTATGCTTCAAAGTGTGTGTAGTAATCTTCACTATCAAATGCCTCGTGTCCTTCTATTATTTGGGAATCCATTGATATCCTACTACACGCACTTGGATTCTAACCATCCCGACACCTTTGTTTTCTTGCTAATGATGCTTACTCGATGCTCATATAAGTCCGGGCACTCTTCATAGCTATGGTTCTTCCCACAGAAAGAACATGCATTATTCTGAGGACATTCACATTTATAGTGGTCAAGAGATCCACACGTATAACATGTTCCATGAGGAACTCTCCTCTTCCTCCACCTCGGCCTCATCCTCCATATCCACCATGATATCCACGTCCCCTTCCATGACCTCCTTCAAAACACCCCTCATTCCTATCATAGCGCATTTGATTATGATCCCGATCTTGTGCTCATTCCTACCCTTAGAATTATTTTTATACTTGTCTGTCATACTCCAATGTCTATAACATCCTAGATCTACCAATCAACCAAAAATCCTTAGTATCATGGGTCATGGACCTAAAAATCTTGTAAAAGCAAGATACATTCTTCCTTATCACACACTGTAACAAAGGATAGTGACTAGCATCATGATTCAAATGAAAATCTCATAGTCCAAATAGTAATGAGCATAGATCTTGAGAGGGAAACTATCCTTGGTGTGACCTTCCACTTCACAATCTATACACCAAATTCCTAAGCGGGTTTCATGGGATGAATTTAATGATATCTTCTTTAACTAATTTTCCATAGAAAAATTTGTGCCTCTAGAAATGGACTAACGCTAGTGTCAATGCTCCCAACTACCTCAGCACGTAAAGATACTTCAAGTGCTTCATGAATCTGTGTATGTCTTATGTGATAACTCCCTTCTAAAAGGTGTAATCAATCCTCCAACGAACCATCAGGCATGTTGGCTAGCATGGATATCATAAGATAACTTAGATATAAGTGTCTTAAAATGAGCATCATACTCACGTACACTCTCAGTAGTGCCTTGCTTGATATCTTTGAGTACACTTATACTCTTCTACTCAAACTTATGGATATGGAACTCTTTCAAGAAAGCATCCCTTAGTGCTGCATAATCCACACAAGTTTAATCAGGGTCAAACTTCCTATACCAGCTATGTGCATGTGCCCCTGTAATGTAGTAGCGAATTGACTTTCCTTTCACTCAGCAGCTGTAATCCCTTTAGCATGCCACAAGATTTCACACATATGCACATGTTCGGAAAGCATCCTCTATACCTCTATACTCTAGGAGATGAAGAGACATCTCCATATAGATATTTTGTGGTTGTTGCAGACCTTGACCACCTAATCCAAACCTCCTTGGGTTCCCTCTGCCTCTAAAACCACCAGATCCACTAGAACTAGAACCACCTATACCTCCTGATCCTCCACCTATAGCTGGAGTAGGACCTGTAGATGTACTCCCATGTGCTCCGATAGTAGTACTATATTGAACCCCTACAGTCTGTGAGGTAGCTCCACTTCTAGAGGTGAATCCAACATTCTACGTGCACTCACATTCTATGCGGATGATGTGCCCAAGAATGCTCCTCCAAATGACATTGAATTCATCTGTCCTGCCATTGATGTACTTGATCCCTGACTTACTCCTACTCTCCTACTTCCCAAGTTAGTTTGTTGATTACTTTGTCATACTAGATACTAAAAACCAAGTGCAAAGGCTAGGTCACTAGTGGATTAAGATGCACACACTGCAGCCCAAGTAGTCTCTACTGGCACATTTCCATGTGAGGCCGAGAAGGGATCTCTATCATGCTTTCCAAGATGGGGGAGTTTCTGATGCTCTGCTCCACATGTCTTCTATGTGAGTCATAAATCCTTCACGAGCCATCTCTCTCCTCAATGCCATACTTTCTCAACAAGATGTTGCTTCTCTATTTCCTCTCACACCCTCATTATACTTAAGCCACCTTTCCTCTCTCTTCTTTTCTACCATGTAGGTCTACCATCTTAATACCAAACCTATTCCTACCTTCTGCATGGTGAAGTTTAGTTAGCCATCGGTTTACTCTCTAGGTTCAAAGTTACCATTAAGATCTTGATCGCTAGTGGAATACCTGAGCAAATATGTTCCTCTTGGATACCTCAAAAACTAAAATTCAGTGACCTCTGGGCAAGAGTATCAAAATTGAATATTCCATAATATAATTGTTTAGAACACCACAAAACCACATATCCACCACATGAGTCCAAATCAGATCAACATCATAAAGGGCCTAAAATTCTTCCTGTGTCCAAACAAGTGCGTGATACCTCCAATTCCACTGAGATGCATAAGTAGTAAGCCACTCATATAGTTCTACTGGAAAGATAGTGAAAAATCTCTCATATAAGCTATCATACATGTTCTATTCTACCCAAGTGTGTGCGTTAAACTCAAATCCATTGTTGAACCATCATGCATATTCTTCCTCCAGATCATGTATCCATTCCTCAATACTTTCTAGAGTTAACTAGTACATCTTCATCGCGAAACCATCCTGAAAACAACTGAAAAAAGAGGTCTTGACAACAAAACCAATGATGCAACCTAGAATTTGCAAGATAACACCCTAGTCACACTAGCACATCACTCAACCTAGACTAGAGTGCACTCACCCAAAGCACACAAAGGTACCAGGTCCCTCTTTAGGGTTGTTGTAAATAGGATGTTAACATGATGAAGGAAGAAACATATAGATTCATAACTAATCCATCATTCTACAATGCATGCTACCCACATATCTATGAAAGAACAAGCTTAAACAATAATCATGATTGAATTAATAACATGCACTACTCAATTACACAGAATGACACTTAGATTCAGCCAATATCTTCCATCTATTAATAAATATAGAAGCTCCTTACAATATTATCAATTTATACCAAGGTGCATATGGATCTGATACACACATTCATACATCCAGAATCATACATACACCACTCTCTGTGATACATACCAAAATCATCTATATCTATATGTATATATCTTATACTATGCACCTAACATCATATATATATAGGTGGGGACTTTCCCTTCACCGCTTAACTATTCCAGAAATAGGTCACATGCTATTATTAGCCACACATTTACAATTATAGCCACACATGCAAGTGTGCTATCTATAGTCCTCTTGCAGTTCAACTAAAGTGTCAATTCTATTCTTAGCTTACCTCCATGCATAGACACTTTGAACCACTTCTCCAAATATAGACAATGCATGGCATGATGTGTTCACATCTTCCAAAAATAGATCTCACGCATCAACTTCTTGATGTGTTCCACACACTGCCATCTTCTTGGCATTCTAAAACTAGATCCTCATGCTCAAAATCACTCAATTGCTAGCAATTCTCAAGCTTGTTGATGAAATCAATGAGATTTCCCGAATCACCATGGTGATTCCTGTCAAAAAGGTATTTTAACCCCCAAGCTTGATTTTTATACTCAAGCTCTTCTTTGAGCCAGCTTTAGCATTTTATCAATTATCTTAATCAAATTTACCATCTTGTTCACATAGTTATCTACATCCTCCCTCCTTTAAGCCATACTGTGATTCCCAAAGTCCCTTTAGATGAGGAATCACTATCATACCAACATATATCCTTGGACCAAATTATCCATCTTTTCCTTTACATTATTGGTTATATAAATGCATTATCATTTTATCATCTGTTATAAATTTATTTTATCATTCTCATATTAATTTCTTAAACACGGATTGACATCCTTGTAAGGAAGTCCATCAAATTTCAGGGACTGGCCTTTTCCAAGAAATCCACCATATATCTATCTAATCCCATATTTTTCTTAGTGTCTTTGAGTGCAGTTTCTTTGTAGGAAAGGAACTTGTATACATCTGTCACAAAGAACAACTTCAATCAACATCAAACATCATTCATCCACATCCATGGGTATCACTAAACCTTGTCATTCTAAGGTTGGTTAAATTTCACTTTCTTGCTTAGTAGATTAAGTTGAAGAGGTAGGAATTATTATCAGCCAGTTGTTATAGGTATGTGTGTGAAAAATCATGCCCTAGGTTTCTCTTGGGTCAATCCACAGTTTGTGAAGTAGCGAGCAATAACCAAATGTAGAATGTAGTAAATGTGTGTATGGGAACAATAGAATCCCTTGCTTTGAAGTGTGATATAGATGAACCAGCCTTATGTGCCTTATGATGGATGTAAATGTAGCTTTAGATGCCTTTTACGGATCTGAACCTAGATATGTGAAAGTAAGTGCTTATGCGCTTGGACCCTCATTATGGTCACATAACTTTATATTTATATGGTTATCTTGTTCTAATTTCTTAATTAACCCCAAAAGGCTGATCACCAAAAAGATAGGAAGCTTGAATGGCTAAAAAGTGCCCAAAAGATGAGTGTAATGTGCAATGAGGATCATGGTGCCCGAATAGGACTAGGGTGCCTAGGGTGCCCCATAAAAAATAGAAAACACAAAATGATAAAACAAATTGGGTGACTATAGGTTTAAGATAGAAAAATATGATAACAAGCAATGTAAAAATGGCCAAAGACATGGTTAATTATTACTCTTTTCACTCAGAGAACCATATGAATAGTAGTATGACATCTTGAGACTAAATATTGACTCAAAGTGCATGATTTAGTGACTACACCTATCAACTCTTTCTTCATATGGAACTTTCCCTGATTCTTAAAATGAAGCCTTTCCTAGATCGTTTCTTTGGAAGAGGAGTTATCTCTAGGATCATCGAATTCTATAGGATGTACTTTGTTTTGGGTTTTTGAAGGACTCTCTTCATCTCACTCTTGAATGGTATCAAATCAAGACTAGTCCATTTAAATTTCACCTCCCATATCCTAGAAGAAACTTATATTGAGAAGCATTTTGTATGTAGCTTGCATGTCAGCTACTTTTAGCATCTTTAATCCTTCTAATAAGTAGAACATCCTTGGTCTCCATTAAATAGAAATGAATAAATACCAGAGAGAGAATCAAACCAAGGGCTTGAGAAACCTTTGGGAGTGAAATTATTAGATCAACAAAAACTGATGATACAATTATTTAGATGATATCCATTAATCAATAGGGAAACATAGAAGGGTTCAATTTTTCTAGTGGAGGAAGGGGTAGAGGCTAGAAGATTTTTCCTTTGTCTAGGCTTAGGAGTAGGAAGCAGGCATTTGGATGTGAATGATAATTTTAAAGAGGATGAAAATTTGGATTTGGAGCTTCCACCTTTGATTAATTTAAAAAAATTCTCCAACTTCTAAAGGTATGTTTGTAAGTATTCAGACTCTGAGATTTGGACCTTAACTTTTTCACATGGCAAATGATATAAAATTTTGAGAAAGTATTTTCAAGAGCATGGGCAACATTAGCTTTATTTGATTTACATGAAATACTTTATAATTTCTCATCATTCCTATGATGTGCAGAAGTATAAACATCATTTGTGGTAGTATATGACTTACCTTGTTTAGAGGATGTCGTGATATCTGAGAGGCATTCCTCAGATTCTTCCTAAACAATTACAAAGATGGAGGAAGAGGATACCCTCTTTTAATTATATTTTTTTATAGAAGTAGAGTAATTGGTTGAGGATCTTATCTCTCCTTATCTGTATTATTGGATGCTTTCTACTTTTTGAGAGTCTTTGATCAAGTGAAAACAACAGAAGAGTGACTGTTCATATCAGCCATAAAATCCTTATATTCATCTTCAGATGAGGGTGTATACTCATAAAAACCTACCTCCATGAATCCAAATTCCTCTATCATTAGATCATCATCTTCTTCTTCTTCACTTTTAAAGAGACTCTATATGTTGTTTATAATCCCATACACACCTTTCCTAAAATTGCCTTTACTAAGTCTATATATGTGTATCAAGACACAAACCAACACTAGGTCAGTCATACATCCACTAGGTCAGCCTTCCCAAGACCCAAAAAAATTATAAAAACATATAATAATTACATTATAACCTTTAATTGACTAGCCATTATAGAATTTTACTTTTAACATCATTTTAAGACTCAAGAAACTTACTTAAACAAGGTCTTCTTTCCATGAAGAAACTTGAAATTATTGATCAACCATGACAATTTTCAAAGAATAAACACACTTAAAAAACATTTTCAATTACCTCTTATAGAATTATCCATGCTCAAATATATTTTCAACTCCATTTCACACCATGAAACCACCTTGAGACTAAAATTGTCCTTTTAGAAGCTGCATACCGGAAAATATTCCTTTAAGAATGAAGCTCTTATCACTTGAAAAAATCAATCATGCCAAATAAAACATGTGAATAGGTACTAAATTATATTAACAACATCAAAACATGATTTATATACTTCAAATCAAGGTATAAGGCTTGATAACATCTCTTTTCCAAGGCTACTCAAAGTAGCCAAAATGTCCCAAAAATTCGGTCATGAAATATTAACTTGGTATGACCATAAAATGAATGAATCATGTCCATAAATCATAACAAAAATCAATTATAGATCCATATAATCCTTAAACATCCATTTAGTAAGTATGTCCAATGCAAAACTTGACTGTAGTACCATAAATCATTCAAAAATAGAGTTTTCTGTATTGAGGGTCCACACATTTGTTTGATAATACAAAACCACCGGAGATATCTAGGAGAGTCATATACATGATCAAATCATAAAACTTAGTAAAAAAATCAATTCTGATCTAGTTTGAGCAATTTCCTCCATATCGACTTCAAACTATGGTTTTAGGATGATTTTAGAGTTGTTTTGGTGTTAACAATTTCTCATAAAGATATGTACCTTAAAACCCAAACTAATTCTTGGAGATATTATATAGGAAATATACCAATCTATCCCAAATATCTTAGGTTCCCATGTAGATAATTCATGTGTTAACAAACAACTGAAAGATCACTTTGAGTTGAGATTTCACCACTCGATAGGACTAAAATTACAATATCTTGCTTAATTATTCAAACTAGGACTGAAAATTTGTCCACACATCTAAAAAAACATTCCAAAACTCTTCCCATGCTCATATTTTCATATTAGAGCTGAAAAATGATCAACCTACCTCATTAGGGTAGGAAAAAATCAAGATTTTGTCTAAGTTCAAACCTCAAAATCACTTTTCATGTTTTCTCCTTCAATACACGACCTCAAAACTTCATTAAAATTCCTAGAATTTTTTTCTTACATATCTAAAAAATGATCACATGATCGTAATTACATTGAAAACTGATCCTCATACCTCATTAGGCCATGCTTTCTTCACCTTGATTGGTCTTCACTTCAAACCCGACCTTGAAACATCGGCTCACATGCTCTACTCCATGCATTCTAACCATATATTCATGCTCAAACAATGATATAAAAACTTCACATACCTATGACTAAAAATTACCAAGCTGCCATGCTTAAACACTCACTATGTCACTTCATACCATGACTAGGCTTCTTAATGTTCTTGACCTTCTTCACAACCCTATCTTTGTATCATGAAAATATCATACCAAAAAACTCTCCATGACATTAATTCCATCCTATTGAAATCAATAACAACCTTTTAACAATCTTCCCTTTGTCGTTAACTTGAAAACCATACTAAGAAATACCATGACAACATTCTCCCTATTTTTAAAATCTTCTCCCCTTTGACATTAATGAGAAAGGGTATTCTACAACTGCTTCAATTGTCAAGAACACAATGAAATAATAACATCAATTTGTATGATACCAAATGTTTTTAAAAAATTCACCTTAGGATATTACCATTTGTAGACAACTTCGACCTTAAAGAAACCATGAATCTTCTAATGAATGTCTTGACACTTCTACAAATCAAACCCTAAGAAAAATATTATCCTCAATGATAACCACACCATTCAATCAAAAATATGTATATAAGAGACAAAGCATGATCATAATTGTAACACTCTTGATTCTCCTCCTTTGATAGCACACTAAGAACTTCACCATACTTAGAAGCAATGGTTGGAAACATCAACCAAACTTAGAAGCACAAATAAACATGACATGCTCCCATGTTAGCATGCATACCTTATTCAAATGAATAAGATCACTCACCTTGTCTTGACAGATCAAAATCAAACCTTTGATCACACACTAGGCCACATGGTGATACCAATTGAAAAATACCACTTCTTCAACACATGCTCAAATCAACATATTCTCGATACCAATGGACCAATCTCAACTACCAATTGCTACCAACTAATAGAAACATGAACACTTTTTTACCTCTCACATATCAACAATAGTTCCAACTCTATCTGCATTCTTCAACATGTCTTCATAAACTTTCATGTCTTCTTGAAACTTCATACTGCTTATGGAATTGGTGAACAATTTGATAATATCCCCCTTAGTTCATGCTTCACTTACATGAATGTTAGATACCAATTAAACCTCACTAAATTTCCCTTGATACAACTGTCATAGACCTTCTCAAGGAAAAATAGGGAAATCTACCTTTGTCTCATGGTATATTCTCAACAAGTGTACCTCAAACACAGAAAAATCTAAATATGATCACACCATTAAAAAAATATACTTGCATATCTTGGCCCTTCATAGTGCTAACTAACTCCCTTAAGTCCATGCACTCTTCTTGAGCCACACAAATAAATCAAGATCTTGTATCTTCATTCAAAATCCAAACCCAACTAGGTAATCAATAATCCAATATATTGTTTCAAGAAAATAAGTAGCCCACCATGCTAGAAAATGATCATTCATGCATTCAAAAAAGGTATCCCAGACCATTTTTCTTTTTTATAAGAAAAATCAACAAATATCATCAAGACATATTCATTGCATCATATATTGTTAACTAAGAGTTAACTAAAATGCTTCATAATGTTTCACCAATAAGTTGCGTATGTATGAGCAAAACAAATAAGGTAAAGGTGAGGAGGAATACCTGTGATTATTTAGATGGTAGAGTACATGCATTGTTGACGTTGTCCAAGCTAATCATAGGGAACTCATTTTTGTCTTGGAAGGACTACATGTAGATGTAAAGCAAGACCACAAAAGAGTATTAAATAACATATGACGATGGGCTGCCTAACATATGCTAAATCTAGGAAGCGTGGTGTTTCCTAGAGAGGTTTTCAATCCACTTGTTTAATTAACATTTAATGTGAATAAGAAACTAAAATAAATAGTTCCTATTGTGATATAATGATTTAGGCTTCTCATACACACAATACGATAGATTCAATGCTAAATACGAACCAAGGTTTTTAGGTTAGGAAGGTATGGTAAGTCTCAAGGCTGATTGGTTGAGGTCTAGGTTAGTATTGGGTGAGTGGGAAGCTTGCTGGTCTAAGAATATAAAAATTACATAGAGACTAGTATCGGTCAAGTGATCGATTCCGCTTATGGTGATGAAACCGATGGTGGTTAGGGAACCTGACATTGATAAGGGAAATGAGTGATAAACTATTAAAAAAGGGATTTTAGCTTAAGCTGTGATTTCACAAAGAGTGAGGATGATATGGTTAGGGTCATAATATGGACGAGAAGACTTAGGAATACTAGAAAAGATGTTAAAAAAGATAAAAAAGGCTTAGGGTGGTTGAACAATGGGTTAGTGGGAAGAAGGTGATACACTGGGTAGTAAAAAAGTGAAATACTTAAAGAAGTAATGTATCTACAATGGAATAAGTACAGATGATGAAACCAAAATACTTGATATTTTACTGAGATCATATGAATGAAGATTGTTTGTGGTTGATTGGAGAAGATATGGTTGGGTCGATTATGTGCAGTGCAACTTGTGTTCTCCCCAGTGAGTATTCCAACACTCTGGAAGGAGAACCGATTGCTTGTCTTACACTATGGTTGTGAGTGTTTGTCATTTGGATGTGAGAAGTCTTGAAGATTCAATCTTGATTGTAATAAAACTACAATAATTGAATGACCAACTCGTGTAAAGAGTTGTAAAATTGTATATAAAGGAACTGATGGTTGTTAGGTAACCGACGCCGGTTGAGGATAAACCTATGTCAGTTAGGGTGAAATAGTCCCTTTTACCAAAAATAAGTAGATATTTCCATATTTGGTGTTTTTTCCAAGTTGAATTCACTTAGGAGAGTGGAATTCTCATTAGAAAAGGTAGAATATCATAAAAGAAGTCCACTTAGGTTATAGGAAGAAGTCTTAGTTATTTAAGTTAAGCGGTGACTCAACATTAAGAGTGATGACTCGATCTTTGAGAGTACACAGTCACTATGAGTTAAATGCCCCTAGAATGGGACCAACATGAGGTGTCCTGATGAGGTGGATGTGTGAGGTTAAATTAACTTAATTAAATCAATTAATAATGTGAGAGTGCACATTAATCCAATTGTAAGTAATTAATTTAATATGAATGCGGGTAGTAGGGGTCATGGCTAGGTGAATACATTACGTTAATTAATTGAAGGGAAACAAGGGAGTGTGACCCAAATTAGGTGTCTAAATTTTCCCCTTTTATTGCATAGGTTGTCTTGATAAGAGATGTTGACAAAAATATAAGGTTATTTCCCGAGGTATGAGTGAAGGTTAGGTTGCCCTAAGTATAGGTGGAGGTGATCCCCCTCAAACTAGGAAGGCTGATGAGGTGATTAACGGAGTCGAGTGAGTGGTATGATAAATTGGTAGGTGAAGGTAAATAAGGTAGTGGACGGAGTACAAGAAAGGTGATTTTGGGTTGTAGGTAATAGGTAGGAGCATTCAAATGCACACACATGTATAGAATGTGACAAGGCACAAGGATGAAGAGCTCACAAAATCTACATTGTCAAAGGTCAACGAGTTTTATCCAAACAAGGTTGATGTGATCTAGGTATCCAAGGTATAGGATACAGGTCCTAAAACACAACTAGAATAGGTGTAGGAATGGGAATTAGGTGTGTTCCAAAACACCAAAAAGTTTGGTTGGGATAAACAAAATGACATTAGGAAAGGAAAGGTCATTAGGTTGAACAACACAAGCATCATCATCACAAAGTATGAAGAGTAAGCAAATTGAGTGTCAAATTGGGCGGGGTTGGGATGGGTGTTTTAGGAAAGGGCATAGGTAAGGACACACTAGAAGAAAAAACATGCCCCAACTGATAGTGAGGTTGGGTTGTAGGTAATAAGGTCATTAGGTGGGGTTACAAGGCTAGGGTGAGGTTATGGTTGTGATAAAAATGGACATGGGTGGAAAAATTGAATGTAAATGAGGTATAGGATAGTGGGAAGGTAAGCGATACTAGTTTAAGAAGCTGATGTTGGTAAGGGAAAACTAATTCTAGTCTATTAGGGCTAGAAAGCGTGCCGATCAAGTTGGGGTTAGGGTAAAAAGGAAAAATATGTGTTTTACAGATTCATTTTAATGTTTCTAGTTATAGAAAATGATGGAGAGAAAGGACAAGAATCTTTACCATTAAGTTGGAGGTAGTTGGTGACCTTTGGAGGAGCTAGGTGGACGAGTCCATGAGATAATTTGAGGTGATTTGATTGGCTAGAGGATTGAGAGTCAAATTGAGGCATGGTTGAGGTAGGAGAAGGAGTTGGAGGACCACCGGTTCGAGACTAGAGGTTCCAATGACGAGGCAACATCGTGTTGAGGTAGGAATCAATCCATACTGTGTGTTTTTAATTGAAATTTGAGGTAAAATGAAAAAATGGGGTGGGGAATTGAAAATTTGAAATGTGGGTAAAAATTGATGAATTTGGGTAGGGGAGGTTGGAATGTAGATTAATTAGGTGAGAAAATGAATTGGGGTGGGGTTTAGGTGGGATTTGGGTAGATTATAGGGTGTATTTTCATTTTTGAAAATTTGGGGCATGGAGGTTTGGCCTTGGGGACGAATCAAAGACTAATGCTAGTTAGGCATCGGCCGAATTTGATTAGCATGCGGCATCGATTAGTGAAATACTGAAATCAAGATTACATTAGGGTGACTTGTACGATCACGGTGAAAAGTGACCTAGCCTCTAAAAGGCTAAGGTATAGGAAAAACAAATTTATAAGATAGATAGGTAGGTAAATTTAGAGAAATGAGAGGCAGAGTAGAATAGAATTAGGTGGGTATAAGGTATCTATGGCTAGGAATAGGAGGTATTAGTTAGGTTGAATATCAAAGGAGAGAAAGTGATGAAATAGAACATGGGGACTTGTTTAGGCTAGATAAAATGGATGATAGGTTAGTGAAATAGTTAGGAAATGAATAGGTAGGTAGAGAAATGTGGGTGTGGGATGGGGTAGGTAGGGGTGAAGAAATGAGTAAAGTAGGTAAGTACTTGACATTTTGAGTGGTGTGGATGCAAGAACGTCACCATTGATGATGTGGGATATGGTACAACCATTATTGGTGCGAATGTGACCTAATGCCACAGAGGATGAGTGGACTCATATACGAGATTTTGACTAGTTGGCATCAGGTAATCTGAGACATATTAGGTGGGATCAAAATCTCATAGTTTCTCTCATTGATAGATGGGATACAATGACCAATACATTCCATCTACCCACCGGTGAGATGACGAATCACACTGGAGGATGTATATAGGATTTTGTGGCCAGTGATTGTTGGGGTTCCTGTTTATTCCATTTCATCAGATGAGGCATTCGAGGAGATGATTACAGTGTTTGGGGAGATGGCGAGTGACCTGACTAAGCACAGTGTTAGTCTTGTGTATGAGGCCATATATGCTGCACACCAACAGGGGACTTGATTAGTAATCTGATGATGGTAGTGGTGGGATGCTATGTACTCCCAGACTCGAGGGTGACTAATTTCCCAAAGGATTGATGGGATTTCTATGGGATATGTTGGAGGATCGGGTATGTTTTACTTGGGCACCTACATATCTAGTGCGATTATACTGAGGAGTTGTGGGCCTACCATAGGATGCGGTGATATGGTATATGTTGTACGTACCTCTTTGCACTACTAGGCATATGAGCACATAGTGATTGTGCACCCATGGGGATTGCAGGTAGTAGATTTTCAACATGGTGGGCGAGAGGTTGGATACATGAGATGGGTGGTAGTAGGTGGACATCCATGAGTGGAGGAGATAACACATGATGTGTATTATTACGAGATGACAGATTAGAGGGTTTGTACACCATGGGCATAGTATAAAAACCCTATGTTGGTTTTCCTTTATATAGAGGGATGACATGTGAGTTACGAGGGCTATAGCTATGTAGGTGGATATAGGGAGACATGTCTCAGAGCATGAGATAATTCTAGTTAATAGAATCTAACACCAATTTAGACTATAGCGAGATGTGCTTCCACCATTCCCTTAGTACATGCGCAGATGATGTGGAGAGACATTTTCTCTTCCACATCCAAAAAAATCAACAGTGCAAAGGAATATGTGATGAGATAGGAGGATAGACGATGTAGGTGTGAAAAATGGTTATAAAGGCTAGTGGGTAGCCTAGCTACGAGCATTACCACCATGGCCACGATCAGCCCAGACTTGGCTACTATTATAGTTGAGAGATGCATTACGAGGGGCATATGGCCGCTTTAGGGAGTGCAATTGATAGAAACATAGACACATGTAGCCACAATGATAGGACATGTGACAACATTACAAGGGAAATTGACATAGGTGAAAACATGGCGAGATGATGGGGTCGAGTGGTAGCATCACAAGCACAAATTTCCACCTTACGAGGCATAGGTTGCGACCTTACATGGTCGATTAGCTCAAGTGTAGGCTTAGGCTCCTACACGGTATTTACATAGGATGGAGCATAGGTAACAATGTTGTAGGTGTTTCACTCGGAATGTTTCGGCTTACGGGAATAGAGTTACTTCTATCCTTTCATTCCTTTTAGAAGCAGATGAGGTTAGGGTTAGGAGGAATACATGTGAATGTCGAGATGGTGTGCGCGTCATAGTAGAGAAAGATCGGAGTTAGCTGCGGAGAACTCCTTTTTGTCTTGGAAGGACTACTGGTTTTCGCAAAGATGCAAGTTGATCTCCTTGGTTCAAAACACTTACAGTATTTCCACTCGTCTCTGCTCTGTCAGTGAAGATCTGGACTCTGTTCCTCACTCGCAAGGCTCTATGTTGATCCGAAATCCTTTGGTGATCTCCAAAAATGAAATTCCATCTTTGTTTTGGTTTGGGAGCCCATTTACTGAGGGAACCGATGGCGATCAGTAGGAGCGCGCATCGGTAAGGAAAAAGTAGGCTATTTTTAGTAAAATAGCCCACCTTCCTAACTTTTCTCCCGAGAGATCGGTTGCGGGCTTGGTCAAGTGGCTAGAAGGTCGGCTTTGGGTGCGAGTAAGGAGGCATTAGTTATGGATGTGAGTCTAGACCAAGTCATGGGTCCTAATTAGGTTAGTTTAGGGTTAGGGCTGGGTCATGATGAGGTGGCAAAGTGAGGTGGCGGGTAAGGTGATGTGGATTTATCAATTATAAGGTAATTAATAAATAATTGTGTAAGGTTTAGGTGATGAGGTTAGATTGCGAAATGGGATGCGGGTCACAGGAGGTCGTAAGACACGAATTTTGTGTCTACATTAGCCCCTTATTGTCGTGTAACTTGTTGTTACGAAAGGCTGCGCGGACAATAATATGAAGTGGTTTCTCGTGTTAAAGATATAGGTAATCCCCTCAAATCTATCGCCGATTGAGTGAACGGAAATCGGGGATAGGGTTGATAAAGGGTACATGTTGTAGAGAGGGTGGTAAGGTGGTGGGGTAGGTCGAGAAGCAGACGCATGTTGAAATGTAATAATACGACGAGGTACATGATTTGACAAGCAAACCAGCAATGTGTAGGCAAAGGTCGATAGTTTATCCAAACAAGGGTGATATAATCCTGGTATCCAAGGCATAGGAAGTAGCTCGGGGGTATATAACGGTGAGGTGCGAGGAACGCGTTTAGGCATGTTCGGCAAGTACGAAATGGTTGGTTTGGTTGAGATAAACGTCACGGTCCAGTCAGGCAAAGTTGGTCGATAGATCAAGTCGAGGACCCTAATCATGCTAAAACACGATGCAGGTGAGCTCAATTGAACAAAAGGTACATGATGGATGGATAAAATAAAACGTTGATTGTGGGTATGGTATTGAAGTGATACGGCCTTGGGTCAGGCCAAGTGGTTGGGTGGTGGCCTGGTCGAGCGGAAAAGGGTAAATGGAGGCCTTGGGTCGGGCCAAATAGGTAGGGCGAGGCCTTGGGTCGGGCCAATTGGTAGGTTGAGGCCTTGGGTCGGGCCAAATTGGTAGGGCGAGGCCTTGGGTCGGGCCAAATAGTGAGGGCGAGGCCTTGGGTCGGGCCAATTGGTAGGTTGAGGCCTTGGGTCGGGCCAAATGGGTAGGGCGAGGCCTTGGGTCGGGCCGAATTGGTAGGTTGAGGCCTTAGGTCGGGCCGATTGGTAGGTTGAGGCCTTAGGTCGGGCCGAATAGGTAGGTTGAGGCCTTAGGTCGGGCCAAATAGGTAGGTTGAGGTCTTGGGTCGGGCCAATTGGTAGGTTGAGGCCTTAGGTCGGGCCGATTGGTAGGTTGAGGCCTTAGGTCGGGCCGAATAGGTAGGTTGAGGCCTTAGGTCAGGCCAATTGGTAGGTTGAGGCCTTAGGTCGGGCCGATTGGTAGGTTGAGGCCTTAGGTCGGGCCGAATAGGTAGGTTGAGGCCTTAGGTCAGGCTGGACAAGTGAACAAATGGTGTGCAGCAAAGGTGGATAGAGGCGATATTGGTGAAAAAGAGGCGAGGAGTAAATAAGGGCAAAGAATGGGGTGAAAGTTAGGTAGAGAACCGATGTCGATTACACTGACCGATATCGGTTAAGGGACCGATCACCGGTTCAGGGCAAAATGAAACCGATATCGGTGAAAGGCAAAAACCTATAAAAAGAAAAATACGGCTTGTCATTGTCACTTTTGTTATTTGCAAACCAAATCGACTTGTCGGCGTGGAGAGTTGGGATTAGAGGCTTGATTGAGTGAGGTGGAGCTATTGTATTATAGCGGAGAGAGTTGATAGTGGGCCCGATTAAGGAGGCAGCGGTTGATTGGCCGGGACCCAGCGAGATCGAGATCGATTGGAGCCATGGCACAGACGGGAGGAGGCTGGAGGGCTGGACCAGGTGGACCGCCACCACCCATCCCACCACGGCACGACGCGTGTCGCTCGTTGAGATAGATCGAAACTCTTTAATTTGGTGATTTGGTTGTATTATGCTAAATTGGGGGTTTGGGTAGAATTAACCTTTTTAGGAAATAATGAGAAAATGGAAATGATTTGAAAAAGGGAGAGGGTAGATAGGCTAGATAGGCTAAGGTGGGTAGGTGGGTAAGTTTTAGGGTATTTGGGTGGGTAGATGGGTAGAAATAGGTAAAAATGGGTTTTGGGGCGCGTGGGGGTTCGGCTCAGGGAGAAAACAGATGACCGATGTCGGTCACAAAGCAGCCGGCATCGTCGCACAATTTTAGGGAAAGGAGACTTGTTGGTGACCGGCGTCGGTCAAGTGTCGGTCGGCGTCGGTGGCTTGGTGGGTTTTGGGTTTTGGGTTGGGTTGTGGGTGGGAGTGGCGGTTGGGTTGGGTTGGTTGTTTTGGGTTTTGGGTTGGGTTGTGGGTGTTGGGTTGGGTTGTGGAGAAGGGTTTGGTGTAGGGTTGGTTGTTTGGGTTTTGGGTTGGGTTGTGGGTGTTGGGTTGGGTTGTGGAGAAGGGTTTG
The DNA here is from genome assembly GCA_018340775.1 of Taxus wallichiana var. yunnanensis. NCBI lineage: Eukaryota > Viridiplantae > Streptophyta > Pinopsida > Cupressales > Taxaceae > Taxus > Taxus wallichiana. The sequence continues at coordinate 1,026,734,951 of CM031240.1, read as the reverse complement.
GTGTAGGGTTGGGTTGGGTTGGGGTTGGGTTTTGTTTTTGTTGGTTTTGGGTGGGATGGCTTTGGGTTTGTAGGGTGGTAGGTTCTTTAGAGGGTGGTAGAGAGTCGGGGTATGGTCGGGGGATAAAAAGGGGTGTTTAGATGATAAAGTAGATGTTGTAATAAAGAGTAGGTCTAAGGAAGTGGGTTTGTTTTGCGAGCACGTCGGCCAGATTGGCGATGCGGGATAGGATGCCCTCGCTTTGTTGGTGTGGATGAGGCCACACGTATCTCACGGCTCATTGGGCCATCATGCGCGAGGTGGGACTCGGTGGAGTCCGAGGTACCGCGGCGATAGAGAGAGATCACGGCGATGGTCGCCCTCATCGAGAGATGGGATCCGGCGACAATGTGTTCCATCTCCCGGCCCAGGAGATGACCGTCAAATGGAGGATGTGTATCGCATCCTTGATTTACCTATCGAGGAGAGCGAGTCTTCGAGTAGATTTAGAGGCTGCCATGGATAGCATACTATAGGTTTTGGGGATGCGGCCGCAGCTGCGGCCTCTACCATAAGCGCGAGTATCGGTGCAGTGACATGTACTGTGTGCATCGACATGAGACATGACCGGCCCATTGTGTTGATGATGGTTGGGATCACTGCTTCGCCCTCCCGGACTCGAGAGGGAGGCCGCTTCCCATGAGCATTGATGGGGGTACAGTGCAGTGGAGATGGTGGAGGAGCACACCTGTTACGCACAGGCACCAAAAGATATCAGTGTAATTATGCGAGGAGCTATGGGGCTATCGCGAGAGGTGATTCGGTATTTGTTCTACATTTTGTTGCATTGTTGGGCATCGGCAGATCGTATGCATCGAGGCCGATAAGGTTACCCCAGCCCGGGCCACACAGTCATATACCGATATGGCTTTGAGAGGTGGTTGGGGTCGTGGGCGACCACGGCGATTATGGCGAGTCGGGATGTGGCATACTATAGACATTTGCTTTAGAGGGCCTTACAAGAGACATTGTATGGAGACCCTACGAGAGGTCACCATCCAGCGGCAGAGAGCCCGCTTACGATTGCGCCTAATCCAAGGTACACATTCTAGATAGCAGGGGCGGAGGCCGAGAGATCTGGCGGATACCCACAGAGGAATGCGCAGGCGAGATGAGGCTGCGGCAGGGCGAAGCCACCTCCCTTTCCTCGATGCACAGGAGAGATGATGTAGAGGCCCCATTGCTTGCACCACGCCTTTGGATCCAGTTGGGTAGCAGAGATGCCAGCGGTGAGGGTGTAGATGATCTTTGGGTGCACGAGAGCATACGAGGTGTGGTGGGTTTAGGCGAGAGAGCAGCCGAGATAATACACTTTGCTGCACGGCCAGACTTAGCTACTGATGATAGGAGAGAGAGATCAGCTCGGGGGTCGAGTGCAGCTTTTACGAGGCAGGCTAAGCTGCAGCACAAGCACTGCGAATAGGTGTCTTACGAGGCAGCTAGCGAGCTCGAGCACGAGCACGGCGGCACCACCACCACGGCACCACAACCCACGAGTGCGAGTGCAGAAGTGCGGCGGCGGCACAGTACAGCACCACCGCGCCCGCGAGCACCACAGCGGCACTGGCACGAGACAGCTCGAGGGGGCATTGGTTGTAGTCTTTAGGGACCAGCCCAGCTCCGTCGGTGGCTCGAGAGCGCTATATGGAGGTTAGAGCGAGAGGCCCGATATTATCAAGATATTCTTGATGGTACCAGTCGAGTATCAGTGTATGCGCATAGGGTAGAATACCTCTCACGGCCAGAGATCTTAGGGAGGTGCGGCCACACTGGCATGTCCGTGGCAGCGAGGCGAGAGGCACCACGAGGACCGGTGGGGAGAGGTGCCGAGGGCGGTGGGGAGAGCTGAGAGATCCCAGACATGGTGTATTGATAGATGGGTACCGGTCTGCGAACCGGGTGTATTGATAGAGGCTGCGTGCTACATGTATTATTCATGTATTCATTCATTCATTTATTGTATACCGCCTACGAGCGAGTCGAGATTTTTGGCGATTATTGCGGCTGCGTGCCGGCTTTGGTGGATTATGAGATCACAGAGGCCCCGATGTAGGGCACATTGTATTTTTGAAAACTTGTATATATATAGAGACGATGTTTTGATCCACATGCAGTGTTCAAAATGTGTTTAAATATTTTGTTAATGGTTGGTAATATATAATGTATGATAAGTTTTAGTTGACATGTTGATAGATGGATGATGTTGATGTTTTTGTTTTTGCACGTATATATGAATGACAGGTTATGTGATGAATTGTTGGTTTTGTGACATTGTGATATATGTAACTGATGAGTTGGATCCAAATGATGTATAGATTGATAGTTTCTTGATATCCGTAGTTGATGGTTTGTGTATTTGTATAAAATAAATGATGTTAATGAAAGTGTAATGCTATATGTGGTGGATGAACAAATGTGGTAAAATGCGAGGAAAAGAGGCGGGCGCGACAAAAATTTAGGTGAGAAATGAAGAAAAGAAACATTTGTTGAGAAAAGATAGGTGTGTAACCGATATCGGTAGGTGATAGACCGATATCGGTTAAATGCCGATACCGGTTATTTAGGTATGAGCTTTTCTAAAAATAGAAAAGCTAGGGTGGCAACTTAAGTTTTAATTTTAGAGCCGAGTAAGAGGTTAAATACGCGAACGCGGCACTTTTTGTGACTAAGGCGGTATTTTTGCATGAGAGATTTGAGTGATAAGGAGAAAAGAGACAAGGAAAGTGAATGTGATCCGAGATTCAGAAGGCAGAAAGACAAAGTTGAAAAAGGGTGGTGATCATGGCAGGACGAGGAGAAGCATCCAGTAGGCAGGGACAAGAGGGAAGACAAGGGCCACCTCAAGCTGCTGCAACCCAAGAGGTATCAGCTTGTTTGTGATTTAACTACTGCATGTTTTGGGAATGAGCTAGAGGAGAATAGGTAAGTAGATATGAGAAAGACAACATGATAGCCAGGGGTATAGATGAGGTGAGTGTTATGGGGTAGGTAATTCGGGGTTTTGGGTATGTTTGTGTATATAGAAGCGGAATAAACGATCAATTTATTGTCGTAGGTGGTTGTTTTAGGTAAGATGTATGTAATTGGCAGTGGCCGGTGCGGTTAGAGGTAACCGGTATCGATTCTTGAACCGATACGTTATGTATAACCGATCTACCGATTCTTGGAGAATTTCGAGAATGTTTGAAAAACCACAGCGGATTGAATGGTTGTTTGTTGTTTTGGTGTATGCGAGCGAGGCGAGGTTGAGGATGAATGATAGTGTGCCGCGGTGTTGTCACGAATCCAGTGGATGTAACACCAGATGGAATGGACATTGATAAATCGTTTGGGGTTAAGTGGAATCCGTTATTATTCACGAATCGCACGTAACCATGGTATGTTACAGGCGTTGATTGAGAGATGGAATCCCGAGACAAATACCTTCTATCTGCCAACAGGTGAAATGACAGTAACATTGGAAGATGTGTTTCGTATTTTGAGACTCCCTATTACAGGAGAACTAGTATATCAGGCACTACCTAGCGCGGCACGGGGAGCGATAACAGCAGTATTTGGTCCATACGCACGAGATTTGACACAGCGAGGTTTATCCTTTACGTATGGGGTAATGTATGCAGCACACCCCGAGAAACAAGGTTAGCGGATGATATTAATGATAGCGGTAGGGTATTATGCATTCTGAGAGCGAAGGAGGAAGATTTCCAAAGGCATTGATGTGTGTTATCCGGGAGATGGTAGAAAGGCGTTACGTTTGCATGGGCACTGCATATTTGGCGGAGCTATACGAGGGTTTATGGGCTTGTAGGTGAAATCACGGGATCGGCAGCCTTTAGGATTGTTCATACTTATTACACTTTGTTGGGCTATGAGTACATTGTTTGTGTGCGACAATAGGCCAATCCCTCGGCGAGAGAGACCGGAGTCGAGAGGTTGGGATTTAGGCGATGGTCCGGAGGAGAGCAAGAGGCAAGATCTCGAAGGCTGGCGGGCGACATTAGTATTACGAGGCGAGTATGGGAGAGGTGATGGTTGCGGACATCTATTGAGGCCTTACAGTAACTATATGGTAACAGAGATAGCATAGGCCCGAGGAGTTAAGGGGTGTAGAGTGGCCGAGGTGGATCGCGGGGCACGAGGCCGGAGTGAATATGAGAGGAGTCCTATAGATCGCGTGCGCGACAATTTGGATTTGTGCGAGATATACCCACAGCTTATAGACCATATATGAGGATCGACACCGAGGCGGCATTCTCACCTCCCGGCCAACACCTCGAGAAGGGCACGAAGAGGTAGCGGCCGATCACAGAGGTAATGGATGCGAGAATAGCGAGGCCTATAGATTATGGTGGGTAGCGAAGCTGACCGCAAGGTATACGTGAGCGCCACGACATAGCGGTGATTACAGCGAGAGAGATCGTCTGCAGCGTTTGGTTCAGCAGCTCCAAACGCAGTAAATGAGACAAGAGGATTGTTAGTGGTTGCGGAGTCATGGGCGGAGACTAGAGGCTGAGTCCTCCATGCGAGAGGGCGTATTCATATGTTACAGGAGAGATTGGCGAGATCATCAAAGGTGGTACCAATAAGCGTGGTACCTTTGAGAGACAGAGAGGCCGGCGAGAGGAGTCGGCGATCACGATCATCACCTAGTTCGGGATGAGGCGTGAGGGTCGAGTAAATGTTAGCAAGGTATAAGAATAAATAAGAGTACCGACACTGCTTGTCGATGATAGAGAAGATGTATTTGTTTAACATCTAAATAAAAAGTGAATATGTATGTTGATTTGAGTTACGATAAAAATAAGAATGTTTGTGTTTTGATTTTCGGTGTTTTGAAAAAGGATAAAGAGGAATGTGATTAAATAGAAATACACAAAAATATTTATATTTACCACACATGATAGGTTATGGTAGGGGATGGTCGAGCTAACCTTGGGAGACCCCATGTCTCCGAAAGTCTTGCCTACATAGCCCATTGCACAAAGTAAGGAGGGGCCTAAGACCGATGTAGTTCTCCCTTAGGATCAGGGAGAGGCAAAGTCAGGTAATTTGGTACGGTTTAGGCAAATGGTTGGTTGGTAAAAAATATTAAGATTGGTAAAGGTAAGGTTGATGGTGTTGGTAATGAATTGGTGATGTTGTAAAAGGTATAAGGGAAGCGAAAGTTAGCCTACCCAAGTAGTAGGGAATCGTGTCCTGATTAAGGTCAACACACAATCCTAGATGCGAGGCAAAGTAGAAAGAGTGCTCCGTAGGTGAAAAGAGCTAAACAAACCACACAACATGGAACGAGCTTGGAGCCCTAGGTACCGTGCATAGACGAGAAGTCAATAGGTGAAAAGAGTTGTGTGATCACAACCTATCAGGTGTACGTTACGTCCCTTGAGTTGAAACAAATGGTGAGGTGAGGTGGATGATATAGCTGAGGTACGGAGAACTTATTACAAAGTGAGTGTTCTGACGGAAGAGAACCTACCCTAAATAGACAAGTCCATGACTCAAAATTCCTTTTGAATGAGGCTTTTATTTTGTTGAATGTAGACTGATCGATGCGGGAAGTCTACAAGGATATTGATTGTATTATTCTTGAGGTTTTCAAGGCGATCGATGCGAGAAGCTTCTGCTGAGAGGCTCGACCGTGTATAGCTGTCCTTCGAGGAAGCGATCTATTTATAGTAGTAGATATGATTTTAGTGCATAGCTGTCCTTCGAGGGAGCGATCATAGAGAATAGCAGCAATAATTTGGCATATAGTTGTCCTTCGAGGGAGCAGTCTATATTTAATTTAGATGACTAGATGTTCTTTTTAGCATGAAGCATCTAGGCTTGTAGGAAGTTTGACTCAAGAAAATCCCATAAGAATACGGCTTATTTTAATACGTTGAAGTCATGGACTAGACTAAAAAGGGGAAGGCATCATCAAGGGGAGGTGAGAATCAAACTATGTGAGCTTGATTGTTATTATGAGGTGTAGGAAGCGAGTGTATGTAGTGGTAAGTGAGCTCAAGGGACGAGCGGCGAGTAGATAAGTGATATAACACTAATTTCAACATAGAATGGTCGAAGATGCAAGGCATTAACGGGTTCGAGCTCGGAGTTTACCATTAAGCGAAGCTAAGCGATAAGTACCGCAGATCCATAGGTGTGAGTGATTATATAAGGCCCAATCCAATTGGGAGCAAATTTTCCACGTTTGCTCTTTTCTAGTTTGGTTACATGTTGATTCTCTTTGAGGACAAGATCACCAACCTTAAAGGTACACTCATGAAGTCACTTATCATAATCACGTTTAATGTGTTTTTGATAGATTTGAAGGTGATCAAGAGCTGCAAGACGGCGTTCGTCAAGAAGCTCCAATTGGGCTAACCGCTCTTGGCGGAAATCATCGTTGGTGAGAATATCCTGAAGAGATATTCTAAGGGAGGGTATTTGTATTTCGAGAGGCAAAACAGCCTCGGTACCGTATACCAAAAAAAAAAGGTGTGGCACTAGTAGAGTACGAATGCTTAGTACGATAAGCCCAAAGGGCAAAGGGAATGTGATCGTGCCAATTTCTTCCTGGATTCATTGACAACTTTCATGAGGATTTTGGTTAGTGTTTTATTAGAGGACTCGGCTTGCCCATTGGCTTGTGGATAGTAGGGTGATGAGAAGCTAAGTTTGATACCAAAGTTGTCGCAAAGGTCTCGCAACAACTTGTTTTTGAAAGATTTTCCATTATCATTTATCGGGCGATGAGGAACACCAAAAGCGGCGAGATAATGTGGTGGTTAATGAACTCGACAATTTTTTTCTTTTTTGATTGAAATGAGTGGAATAGCCTCCACCCATTTTGTGTAATATTTGGTCATTGTGATTATCCAATAGTAGCGTTGTGAAGAGGTCGGGTGAATCTCACCAATAAGGTCTAAACCCCATTGTGAGAAGGGCCAAAGATCTCGGCGATCTAGAGCGGGTGGCTAGGAGTATGTTGAAGGTTGGCATGTTGCTTTGACACATAACACAATGCTTAACATATTAAAGAAGTCATTATTGAGAGTAGGCCAATAATAACCAAGGCGAAGGATTCGTTTGGCCATGGCAAGGCCGCTAAAATGTCCACCACAAATACACGTCATGGACTCATTGGATGGTATGAGTGGCCTCCGCACTTTTGATTAGGCAGCGAAGGAGGATGCCATCAAAGCCACGTTTATAGAGGAGTCCCCCATGACAACATAACGCGAAACACTTTTAAGAAAATCACGTTTTGCCGTTACTAGTAAGGTCGGGTGGGAGGAGGAGAGATTGTAAGGTAGTCGTGAAATTGGTGGTACCGGTATCCTATGAATTAGTAGACACGGTATTTATCATACAAACTACGGGGTTGAATAAGATGGGGCAAAAAGTTGTTGGACCACGACGAATAATTCGAGTCGGTTGGCGCGGCGAATTTGCGAGGCTAAGCAAGCCATAGTATCTGCAAATTTGTTAGTGGAGCGGGAATGGTTTGTATAGAATAGTGAGTAAATAAGGCTAGAAGTGAATCCACGTAGTATTTGTTATTTTGAAGCTCCTCATTTTTACATTGGTAGATGCCCATAACTTGATTGACTACCATTGAGAGTCACCAAAAATATTGATAGATTTGATACCTAAGTGCATTCTGACAACCCTGGAGACCCAGAACAAGGGCCTCGTATTCCGCTGTATTATTAGTGCAAGGGAAATCGAGTCGGAATGAAAGAGGCATAGGCTCAGCATCGAGAGGAATAAGAACAACGCCAGCTCCTCCACGATGGCATTTGGAGCCATCGAAGAAGAGGGTCATTGGGTACGACTCCTCCGTGAGGGAAAGAGTAGCGATGAGTTCGTCGGGAAATGTGAAATTGGTAAATTGTTCCCCAGGTAAAGGAGCTTCCGCAAGTTGGTCTGCGATGGTTTGTCCTTTGATTGATTTCTGGTGGACAAACTCAAGGTCGAGGTCGGCGAGAAGCATGAGCCATCTGGCAATGCGTTGGTTCAGATGAGGTTTGGCATACATGTAATGGATGGGGTCTGTATTGGTGATGACGAAAGTCTTGTGATTTAGAAGGTAGTGTCGGAGTTTGGTGGCCACGAATGATAGGGCTAGGCATAACTTTTCTATATGTGTGTACCTAGTCTCATAGTCCACCAAAGTACGACTTATATAATAAACGGCTTGTTCGCGATTCTCAGAGTCACGATGTGCAAGCATGGCTCCTACAGCGTGGTCGGTGGCGGAAAGGTAAAGGTAGAAAGGGCGGTCATCTTGGGGTGGGATAAGCACGGGTGGCTGCAAGAGATAGGATTTGAGAGCTTCGAAGGCTTGGTGACATTCTTCGCTCCATTGGAATGCAATATCCTTTTTAAGGAGGTGATGGAAAGGTTGACATCGATCCGAAAATTGGGAGATGAAATGTCGGATAGATTGGAGCTTACCTTGTAAACTACGCATTCTTTGAGATTTTTGGGTGGGGGCATTTCTAGGATAGCTTTGACTTTAGATGGATCGACCTCAATGCCACGCAAAGAGACGATAAAGCCAAGAAGTTTTCCCGAAAGAACACCAAAGACACATTTCTTTGGTTGAAGGCGGACAAAATATTGTAACAGACGATCAAAAATAATGGTTAAAACATCGAGATGTTCACTATGATGTTTAGACTTGCGAAAGATCGTCGACATAATCTTCAAGGATAGTGTGCATAATGTCATGAAAAATGTAGGTCATAGCCCGATAGGTAGCACCAAAGCATTCTTAAGGCCAAATGGCATGACACGATAATAGAAGGTTCCCAAGAGGAGTTATGAAGGCAGTTTGTGTTTGATCGGCGAAGCAACCAAAATTTGGTTGTATCTGAAAAGCCATCCATGAGAGAGAGCATCTCATGACTGCGATTAGATCAACAAGTTGGTCAATGCTAGGTAAGGGGAAGTCATCCTTAGGGCAAACGAGGTTAAGATCCCAAAAATATGTGCATATCCGAAGTCCCCCTGCGCTTTAGTGCGATGTATGATTATAGAAATCCATTGAGGATAGTCAATAGGTAAGATGAAGGAAACAGAAAAGGAGTCGTTGGAGCTCCTCTTTGACCAAGAGAGCAATGCGTGGATGCATTTTCTCAATTTCTGTTTGACCCGGTTTGGAATCGGGGTTTAGGGTAATGTTATGGGGCAGCGATAGGTAGGATCAATTCTGGCATGTCGGCGTAAGACCATGCGAAAGCTTGATTGCGAGCACGGAGAAAGGTAGTAAAGGCGGCTTGTTCTGATGTGTTAAGGGATTGTCCAATCTTCACAATGTGAGGATCCTCCTCCGTGTGGATGTTGATTTCTATGGTAGATTCGTTCAGCATGGTTTGGGTTTCAGATGGTAAGGCTCGTTGAATATAAGAATCATCCGCGCCAAGGTAAGTGAGGATGGAGTCGTCATCCTGGCATTCAACAACATTAATCAAAGGTGAATCCTCTTCGATCATGTCTGGATACAGAAGGGGAAGAGAAGATGGGTCCTCATTATCGCGTTGATAAGTGAGAGGACCTATGAAGATAGCATTTATGAAAAAAAAAAGTTAGGAGGGATGGATTCAGGGTCTATAGATTCTGCGGGTGATGATGGCAAAGTGGGTGATGATGGTTTGGTAGGGGCGACGTCTTCTTCTTCTAGAATACAACCCAGACGGGATGTGTCTCCTATGTAGGTGTTTCGGGAAAACCGAGACCACTGCGATCATTATGTTTACGGGTAGTCACGGGAATGAGTGTATGTCGGCCTTGTTCGTAAAGGCCAAAACCAAAGCCTTTCCACGCACAGCGAGTCAAGAAGGTGAGGGCGAAATGACGATTTGTCAAGTATTGAAAATCGGATTGGAAGGGAACCACACCAAGAGGAGGTTTAGGGGTAATGGAGGATGCGTCAACACCCCCATACGTTAGGTTAGTGCGGCAATGGGGTGGTCCGTAAGAGATTACCTCCCCCACGCGACGGTCGTAGGTGGGATGTGCATGTAATTGTCCATACTCCTGCGGGGTAGGGAAAGAACTAACGTTATATAGGCGGTACTCCCCGGCGTAAGGCGCTGAAAAACATCTACTAAGGGGTCGGAGGTTGGAATGTTAGCTGCGGGAAGGGAAGTGGTTTTTGCGATGGTGGTTTCATCAGTTGAAGGCGTAGGCGCGGTTGAGGTGGATGGTTGAGGTACATTTGAAGAGGATGGTTGGGTTGAATGTATGGGTGTCTTGATTGGTATAAGCACATCGTTAGGGCGGTATAACATATTGTAGGTTTTAAAGGGGGGAGGGTCAGCTTTTACGGTGTAGGACTTCCCCTCGTACTCAAATTTTATGCATCTATGTAATGTTGAGGGAACGCATCCCATGGCTCGGATCCAAGGATGACCCAGCAATATATTATATTGGAACTCTCCCTCCAAGACATAGAAGAGTTCGGGTAAAGTACGTGGTCCTACCCGAATGTTGAGGATCACGGTGCCTAAGGTAGAAGTAATAGCGTCATTGAATGACCGCAACATGATGGGGTTGGCACACATGCAACTAGAAGGGATATTCATTTGTTGGAAGGCTTTTGAAGAGATGATGTTTAGGCTAGCGCCCCCGTCAATCATAACCCGACGTACTCGAATGTCTCGGACGTAAGCGGAAATGAAAAGGGCAGGGTCAGGGTCTTCTGTACCAAAGTCAACAATTTCATCTTCAGAGAAACTGACTGCAGCAGCTTGTGGTATAGAGACAGAAGTGATTGGAGTAGTGGGCTGTTTAGTGAGAGAGGCAACGTGATTGGGTGTTAGAATGGAGGCGACAGGCAGGGTTTCATTAGGTAAAACCTCTATCCCTTGAAGGATCTCAACGAGAGCTTGTCGATGAGATTCAGAAGTCTGAATGAGATCATACAATGTCATTTTTACGGGCGATTGGTGAAGCTGTTTAATTATATTTTGGTGGGAAATGCCATTAGAGACGGGATAGGCGGGCCCGCGAATGACCACTTTAGGTGGTGGTGCAATCGGGATGTTTGACGGAGAAAGAGATGCCGCAGGTGTGTTTTCTTTTGCTTTCCCATTGTTTTTCTGCCCTCGAGTAGCGACACTAATCATATTAATCTCGTAGACCTGAGATGAGGAAGATGGTTGGGATAACTCATGGTCTTCAAGAGGTGGGGTTGTAATAATGATAGATTTTGGTGAGGCGGGGACAGATGGTATAGGAGAGGGAATGGAAACTAAAGGTCTTTCCCTTCGTAAGTTTTCTTTCTTAATCTTTCTATCCGGGAGAGGTGGCCCGATGAAGGATGGTTTTAGAGCTTTGCATCCCTCCACATCATGTCTTGGTGTGCGGTGATAAGCGCAGATTTTAGATTCATCGTAACCCATAGGTCGGGGTTTAGACGGGTCATAAGGTCTAAGTGGAGGTAGGGAAATGGTCGCATTCTCCACCAACATAGCAAGGATTTTGGCGTAAGATCCTTTGAGTGGGTCAAAATCGGAAGAGGATGAGGGTATTGGTTGTGCGGGTTTTGGTAATGTTTGGGCATGATTGGTTCGCACGGGTGGTGGTTTAGCCGAGGGTGTTGATCGTGGTTTTCACTAAACGTGATTTCTTTGGCGTAGAAGCTATGTTGGATGATGAGGCGCGAGATGATGTGGTATCGAGAAAAAAACCACGGGAAATAGGAGTGACCAAAACAAATCTTTTGATGATGGAATTTGTTTAGGGTTGATAGGTGGACGGAGATACGTGGAGTGACGGTGTTGCTATACCACAGAATTTACGTATAGGTGTGGAAGGCGTAGGTTGTTTTGAAGAAAACGCAGGAGGTATGATATATTGATGTAAGGTAGAGGGATGGGGTCCCAATATGGAAGGTAGGTATGATGATGATGGTTTTGATTGTGATAGGGGCACGGATTGAGTTTGTCTCCTAGGTGGCGGGACGGATTTATTTTTGGATAGATCGAGTCGCTTAGGCGGGTGCGTTAGACTGGGCATTGGTGAGGTCCCAAGCGTAGGGGAAGATCTGGTTAAGTTGATAGAAGTGGACGGGGCATTTGGTAGAGGTGAGGGGGGTGAAGGTGAGAACAGGGGCATTTTAAGCTTCTGTAAACACTTCGGGTATATGGTGGAGACATCAGGATCAGTCATTTGCATTTGAGTAGAAAAAGGGGTACTCAAACGTTCCCATAGGGCCTGTCTATCTTCTGTGGAATGACAGTCTCCAGGTGTGATTTGTAATTTTGGTACGGAAGAAAGGTGGGTTGTAATTCCAGTCCACTGCGGGTGTGACACAGGAGGTAGATGAGGCACTGTATCAATAGATGTTAAGAGGTCAACCGGTCGTTGAAAAGATTTAGGCGATGAGGGACTAATAGGTAGGAGGGCGTGTTTGAGGGGATCTGTCATGTTTAAAGAATGTGGTGATGTCAGTGTAAGAGATTTCTCGTCTAAGGATGTCAAAAGGAGTGGCGAGCCTTCCTCTTGTGCAGCAAGAGTGGCGAAAGGGACGTTTGGGAAATAGATAAATTAGATAACATCTACTCACACTCTTGTAGGGATGTGGTGTAAGAAGACTCGTCGGTGAGAATCAGAAGTCCGGCGATTAACTCTTTTATGGGTAAAGGAATGATTTCACTTTGGCTTGATGGTGGTGAAGGAGGTTCAGACTCCTGTGTTGGTGGAGAGGCTTGATTCAAAATTTTTTCAATAGAGGCTTTTGGCTGAGAATCGAAGACTGCATGGATCTCATGAACACTCTCCTCGGCTAAGATATCTTGGTTTACGTTACTGTTGGACGAGTGATTCGGGAATGGCTTGTTGAAAATTTTCAGATTTCGGTTAGCGGAGCGTTAGGATTATCGAGGTTATATCCCTGCAAACCATTTCCTGCACTATGTTTTTCAACATCTTGCAGTTTTCATGACTATGTCCTTTTACACGGTGAAAGTTACAAAAGTCATTTTCTTTGTACCAGGAAGGTATTGCATGGGTGGAGTCAAACCCAGAGTGAGGTTTAACAGGGGGCAAGGTGATAGCCCCAGCTTTGAGCAATTTCTCCAGGATGACGCCATAAGTTTCTCCCAAGGGAGTGTAATTGATGGGCTCGGCTTTGTACTTATAGGTGGTTTTCGGCGGAGTATTGGACGGTGTTTGAGATTTGACCATTACCGCGTGGACAGCTCCTTTTGATTTAGAAGAAGTGGACGCGTGAGGAGTGGTGGTGTTTGGCTTGTTGGTAGAATCAGGAGTTCGGAAATTGGGGTTTTTGTTACGCAACCGCAATTTCTCTTCTTCTAAGGCTCGAATTTCTAGTTTCCGAGCCATGGTAAAGGCCTCGTCGAATGTGCGGAAAGTTTGAATTTGGAGGGTAGGGGAGATGTGCTTAGCGCAGGCCCACGTAAATAGTTCGATAAGTTTGGTTTGAGGCAAGGCATACGTAAGTTGGTTGATAAGGCCCCGCCATCGTCCAACGAAATCTGCGATAGATTCGTCTTCAAATTGTCGGATGGCATAGAGGTCGGTAATAGATACTTTCTTGGCAATGTTAATGGAGAAATGATCCAAGAAAGACTGGGCTAGTTGGTTAAAAGAGAAGATTGAGTGCTGGGTTAAAGCACTGTACCACTCCAAGGTAGGTCCTGATAAGGACATGGGAAAGGTGCGGAGTAACAAGGCATCATCATGGGCAATCAAATAACAAGCATGTCTAAATGATCGCAAGTGTTGTTGAGGATCCTCTTTACTATTAAAATGAGTAAATTTTGGCAACTCCCATTGAGGAGGATATGAATGAAGGGGGACAGAAGGGTGAATGGGCTCCTGACAAACTTGCTCGTATGTCAAGGCGCTACGACTTCCCGAAACAGAAGCCTCCAGGTTTTGCATTTTGTCCATCATTTGTTTGATGAAATCTGTGGTTGGATGAGATGATGGTGCGGTTGTGGTAAACGGAGGCAAGTTGGACCAAGGGCTTCCGCTGGACAATGGTGGGGCTAAGTGTTGATAAGGTATGGAGGATGAGTATGTTGGAGCAACAGAATAGGGATGTCCCATATAAGGTGTTGAGGTTACTGGATACGTGTATGGGAATGAAAAGGTAGGCGGAGCTTGAGAAGGAAAGCTCGTGTGAATAGGTGGCAGAGAGTAAGTCATGAATGGAGTGGTCTGAAAGAGAGATGAGGTAGGGGCAGTTGGTGGTAACGATACGTGGGGTCCAAGATTAACCAAAGGAAAGCTAATCAGGGTCGTATGAACCTCTGAAGCCGTCGGATTGGGAGACGGGGCTAGAGATGCAGGAAGTAAGGCAGTGTTATCAGGAGGAGTGGGAGCTAAATGAGCAGCTATACTAATAGGCATGCCAATAAGGAGCTGACCATCAGGCGTATGGTTAGGGGCATGAGACAAATAGTATTGTACAGCGCTGGGATTAGCATCCAGAAATTTGGCAAAGTCCTTGTCTCCTACAGGAATTTGGGGGATCTCACTGGTGTCCGTAGGGTTCCCTATAGAATGTGAAGGGGGTGATTCAGGCAAAGACACAGAGCAGGCATGTGAAACCATGGCGGCGGCTTGCTTCCGAGTGATGACAACCATGGACAAGAACACACAGGAAAGTTTCAATCTATCAAGAACAAAAACAACCTCAGAATGATGAATTTGGCAAGTTGCTGGTTTGTCAGGGGCTGATGAAGACAGTAACCGATATCGGTTTAATAACCGGTGTCGGTCGAGAAACAACGATGTCGATCGATTAACCGATGCCGGTGTTAAAATTCTAGGATAAGAAGATATAAAAGGCTGCTAATTTGATTTTTAGCAACGTTGAGTATATTTATCAACTTATTGATCACAGAAGACAAAGTATGACAGAGAAAACAGAATTTGAAAACAAGCAAGATGCACACGCAAATCCAGAGACTAATCCTAGGGTTAATTTTAGTTATCGTGGGCTTATGCCTTCAGACGTAGAATGATGTCAGAATCCTAAACAACGAGACCTAGGGGAAATGTCAAGTTTGTTTTGGCTTATAAGGTTACCTCAATCAGGTGGAGGAATACCACGGAAAAGGGGGAATGTTTAGGTCATTGTGTTAATTGTGAAGTGATTCGGTATGTGTTGTGCAGTGAAACTAGGGTTAATTTCCTGTCAATACCGTGGATATCACCCCCACGTGTACGACCTGTTACTTAATCTATGTTCACTAGAATTGAAGAACAACAAGCAGGAATGCAATGCATGTGTTTTAAACCCAAATCGAAAATTATGTTCGATGAAGCAAGAGAGATGACTTTCACTAATGCGAAACTAGGAAAGCAAGACAAATTCTTTACGAAAATATACAACAAAAGCAGCAACAAAGAAATATGCTTCCTAAAATGAAAAATAAGCAAGAGAAAGAAACCCAAAATGGGTCCCACTAAGTGCCAAAATGTTTCACTCGGAATGTTTCCCGGCTTCGGGAATAGAGTTGCTTCTATCCTTTCATTCCTTTTAAAAGATGAGGTTAGGGTTAGGAGGAATACCCGTTGAATGTCGAGATGGTGTGCACGTCTGTAGAGAAAGATCGAGGTTGATGCGGAGAACTCCTTTTTGTCTTGGAAGGACTACTTGGTTTTTGCAAAGATGCAAGTTGATCTCCTTGGTTCAAAACACTTCGGTATTTCCACTCATCTCTGCTCTGTCAAGTGAAGATCTGGACTCTGTTTCGCTCGCTCAGAGCTCTCTGTTGATCCGAAATCCTTTGGTGATCTCTAAAAATGAAATTCCATCCGTTGTTTTGGTTTGGGAGCCCATTTACGAGAGAACCGATGGCGGTTGCGTGCAACGACGGCGGTCGAGTAGGAACCGGCATCGGTAAGGAAAAAGTAGGCTATTTTTAGTAAAATAGCCCACCTTCCCTACTTTTCTCCCGAGAGATCAGTTGCGGGCTTGGTCAAGTGGCTAGAAGGTCGGCTTTGGGTGCGAGTAAGGAGGCATTAGTTATGGATGTGAGTCTAGACCAAGTCATGGGTCCTAATTAGGTTAGTTTAGGGTTAGGGCTAGGTCATGATGAGGTGGCAAAGTGAGGTGGCGGGTAAGGTGATGTGGATTTATCAATTATAAGGTAATTAATAAATAATTGTGTAAGGTTTAGGTGATGAGGTTAGATTGCGAAATGGGATGCGGGTCACAAGGGGTCGTAAGACACGAATTTGGTGTCTACAGTGAGGTGCAAATTGCAGGTTTACGGGGCTAGTTAGCGGCATCCCAAGAATAGATAGCTTCTCATGAACTCACTTAAGCACCGGGATAGGGTCCTGTTATTCATGCACCAACAACATGACATGGTCCTTTGGGACAAGAAAGAGAACAAGGGCCACTTGTATTGGGGTAGGGTTCACGAGTTGGAGTTATGGTGATGGTGCCACCTCAGAGAATATCTATGGATAGGTTTAGGGATACCCTGAACGAGACCCACTATTACCGTGACAAGCTAACGAATCCGGTATTGATGTAGTATCATACGCCGAGCACAAGGCCCAATAGGAAGCTAGTCTGAGGACCAGTACATGGACCCATAATACTAGTACTAGTAGTAGCCATCGGTCTCATAGGCATGGTGAGAGGGAGGTGACTAGTTCACAGAGGCCGAGACCATTAGAGGGTGGGGAGATGATGAGTGGGAGGAGGATAAGACCAGATGAGGGTGCAGGTGATAACAGAGATGAGGGCCCCATATGGGGGTGATGCAGGGTGATATGTGGGATTGTATTTTGATTTTGGATATATATACCGGCCTGCGTGCCAAAGAGGTGAGATTGTACATGAGAGTTTTTGAGATACTGATATTATTTATATCTGTGTATATATGTATTGATACATAGAGACTCCCATTATATAGTTTATGATGATTTGGACTGATGATGTATTTGGTTTCATTTCCATTATTTTGTTATTTTTGAAAACTAGGTGAGTTAGGCATGGTTGAGTTAGGTATAGGCATGATGGAGTCAAGTTGTCTAGGCATGGTGGAGTCTAGGTTGTTTAGGCATGATGAAGTCTGAATTGGGTAAGTGTTGTTGTGATGGCATTTAGGTTGTGTTAGGTATGGTTGGGTCATAGGTGTAGGAATGGTTGAGTCAAAAATTTCCAAGTTATTGTTCTTATGGAAATTAGATGATTTAGGAATGGTTGAGTTCAATGTATGGTTATGTTTGAATTTGAAAATTTCCAAGTTATTATTTTTATGGAAATTAGATGATTTAGGCATGGTTGAGTCATGGTGACTATGATGTGATTGTACATGTTTTGGTTGATTGTTTATGTTTAAATATGAAAATGAAATGATGTTAAGGTAAAATGGTTTAATTTCCAATGGATCGATATTATGGAAACTAGGTTGTTTTAGGCATGATTGAGTCTTGCTTTGTGTTAGATTGATTTAATTTCCAAGTTATTGACATGATGGAAAATAAATGATGAGGTATATATGATGTATGGTTTGATTTAAAGTTAACTTCCAAATTATTGTTGTTATGGAATTTAACTAAGTGTTTGTTTGATGTGGGAAAATGATGATGGGGTAAAAAGTGGCCAAGCTAACCTCGAAGGGCCCCATGCCCTAAGAGTGTTGCCTACATAGCCCTTGTGAAAGGGGCCTCAAGCTGATGTATTTATCCCATAGGAGGGACAAAAATGTTTTGGATGAGTAGGTTGGTCGGTGTTAGATATGGGTAAATGGGTAAGATTGATTAGGCATGGTGGAGTCTAGGATATTTTAGGAATGGTTGAGTCTAGGTTGAGTAAGCATGGTTAAGTCTAGGTTGAGTAGGCATGGTTGGTATGTTTAAAAGGAATTAAGGATAATAGATGAGGAATGTTGAGTTAGGTGAAATGAGAAGAAATCTTACAAATTAAATGTAGAAGGTCTTTTCTTGTGTAGAAAAATCAATAAGTAAGATAAGAGATGAACGATAATAGATGTGAAATGCTAAAAAAGTGGCAAGGAACTATAATGAGCATACCAAGGATGGGCTTATGAACTTAAACCCATAAAAGGAATTGCATGATTGAATGTTCTAAGGGTGAAAGAAGTTACAGGATCATGGAATGTCACATTTGCGACACTCCCCTTGAGTAGATAGAAGTTAAGAAAGAAAGGAAGGTGAGGTGAAGTGATTTGTTTAGCGTAATCTTGTTGTGAGGTAACATGCCTCTTACAAAGATACCCAAAATCAAAATAGGAAAGTCCGTGATGATTTTTTTATTTTTATTGATTTGTTTGTATTTTCTTTTTGTTTTTATTTTGCATAGACTGATTGATGTAGGAAGTTTATGTGGGAAGGATAGAATATATCCTTGAGGTCTTCTTGAAGATGATTGATGTGGGAAGCTTCAGAATAATTGTATTGTATTTTTCAAAAATAGTCTTACGCTTTTTTTTTTTTTTGATAGACTATGTGCAATAGGGATAGATTTTTATAACTGTCCTTCGAAGGAACATTCTATTTATAGCAGTGAGAATGAAAGATAGATGTCCTCTTTAAGGGAGTCATCTAGTTATAAGAAGTTTGACTCAATGAGTTGAATTTTTGGTTATCCTATATATTACTTTTTTTTAGACTTTTAGGTCATGGAAAGGAATATAAAGGAGTATAGGCTTCTTTTATGAAGGAAAAACCATAACACGCAAAGGTTAACTATGAAAGAGATATTTTAAGTGATGAACAACCATGGGATTCCATCTTGAAAAGGGTGAAAAGTATCCATGAGAATCATGCCATGAGTAGAGACATGGTACCCATATTTAAGATAAAGCTAAAAGGTAACAGATAATCACACAATTATGGTTTAGTCATTGGTCCTTAAAAGAGGTAGATGAAAGGAATGGTTACTCAAGGGATGAGTGTGTAATATACAAAAGGTGATATAGTACTTGATTCAATAATAGAAGGGTTAAAGATGCAAGGCATTGAGGGGCTCAGGTTTGGGTTTACCTTTGAGAGAAGACAAACGATAAGCACATGATCCATAGGCATGAGTAATGATATAGGGTCTAAGCCAATTAGGATAAAATTTTCCCCATTTACGTTTCTCCGCTTTTTTACATGTTGATTTTCCTTTAGGACAAGGTCACCAACTTTGAAAGTTTGTTCATGGACATATTTGATATCTTTTTGGTATATTTGAAGGTGATCGAGAGAATTTAAATGACATTCATCTAGAAGCTCAAGTTATGCCAAACGGTCTTGGAGAAAGTCATCATCATTGAGCATATCTTTGAGTGAGATATGAAGAGAGGGAATTTGGAATTCGAGAGGCAAGACAACCTCTATATCATAGACCAAAGAGAAAGGTGTAGCAATGGTTGAGGTATGAATACTAGTGTGATAAGCCCATAAGGTGAAAAGAATGTACATTTTATAATCCTTACCAAGTATCATAAACCACTTGCATAAGAATTTTGTTAAGGGTTTTGCTAATAGATTTGGCTTGGCCATTTATTTAAGGATAATAAGGTGAAGAAAAATTGAGTTGAATGCCAAAGGCATCACATAGTTTGCATAGGGTTTTATTTTTGAATTGTTTTCCGTTATCAGTGATGAGGCGGTGAGGAACACCAAAGTGAAAAATAATGTGATGGTTGATGAATTCACATATTTTCTCAGCTTTAGTAGAAATGAGAGGGATGTCTTCCACCAATTTAGTGTAATATTTGGTTGCGGTGATGATCCATTAGTAGCGTTGAGAGGAATGAGGGTTAATCTCAGCGGCGATCCAAACCCCATTGAGAGAAAGGCCAAAGGTCCCTAGCAACCTGTAAGGCATGACTAGGGGTATGATGAAGGTTAGAATGTTGCTGACATTTCACGTAAAATTTCACATAGTCACAACAATATTGATTTAGGGTTGGCTAGTAATAACCGAGGTAAAGGATGCATTTAGTGACGATGAGGCCATTGAAATGACCTCCACAAATCCCATCATGAACTTCTTTAATGGTGTATGGAATTATAGAACTTGTAAGGAATTGTAGGAGGATGCCATTGAAGCCGTATTTGTAAAGAATACCTCCCATGATGACATAGTGAGAGACACTTTTGAGAAAGGATCATTTCCCATTGCAAGTAAGATTTGGAGGTAGGATTGAAAGGGAAAGGTAGTTAAAAAAAATACTTATACTAAAGGTCACATGGTTCAGTTTCAATTTTTCCTATGAAGCTAATGTCTCGGAATAAATAAGAGGGTGATTGCAAACTTTGTACTTGTGACAAATATTTTCGAGTCTGAAGGTGAAGTAGGTATTTGTGAGGTGAGGAAAATCATGGTATCTACAAACTTGTTATTGGATCGTGGAATAGTTTGAATGTTGTAATTATCAAAGGTAGTCAAAAGCATGTCAACATGATGTTTATACTTTTGAAGGATTTCATTATGACACTGGTATAAACCATTGAATTGATTCACAACCAGTTGGGAGTAACCAAATATATTAAAGAATTTAACATCTAAGGCTATGGCGATTTGAAGACCTAACATGAGTGCTTCATATTTGGCAATGTCGTTAGTGCAGTCAAAATATAGTTTGAAAGATAAAGGCATATGTTCGCCGTCAAGAGGAATGAGAATAAAACCTATGCCACCCCCACGTTGACATTTAGAACCGTCAAAGAATAAGGTCATCTGATAAATGGTGTCATCAAGAGAGAGGGTATCAATGGATTCATTAGGAAAATCAAATTTAGAGGGTTGATTTCTGGAAAGAGTTGCATGTACATGCAAGCTAGTCGGAAATGGTTTTCCTTTGACAAATTTTTGATGGATGAATTCAAGATCTAGGTCTGCAAGAAGCATGAGCCAATGTGTGGCACATTGGTGTTGATAAGGTTTGGCATACAAACAATGAAAGGGGCTTTTGTTGGTGATGATGAAGGTTTTGTGATTGAGTAGGTAATGAAAAATTTTAGTGGTGACCAAGACTAAAGCTAGGCAAAGTTTTTTTGGTGTGGGTATATTTAATTTTGTAGTCCAAAAGGGTAAAAATTATGTAATAAACCACTTTCTCCCCGTGTGTTTCTCATCGCAATGAGTGAGCATGACACCTAAGGAATGGTCAATGGCATAAATGTAGAGGTAAAATGGTCAATTGTGCTTAGGTGGAATGAGCATAGGTGGTTAGAGGAGGTATTGTTAAGGCATTGTAAAATACATCATCCCATTCAAAGGAGATATCCTTTTTGAGAAGATGATGAAATGGATGACATTGATCGGAAAGATGAGAAATAAAGTGATGAATAAATTACAACTTACCTTGCAAACTACGAAGTTGATGAAGGTTAGTAGGTGGAGGAATCTCAAGAATAGCCTTTATTTTAGTGGGATCAACTTCAATACCACACAAAGAAATGGTGAAACCAAGGAGTTTGTGCAGAGAATAGCGAAGACACACTTCTTAGGTTGAAGGAGAACACAATATTTGATGAGACAGTCAAAGAAAACCTTAAGGACTGCAAGGTGTTCATGTCGATGTTTGGATTTGGCAAGAAGATCATCAACATAATCTTCCAATATTCTCAGCATGCATGATGTCATGAAAGATATAATTCATAACTTGCTGATATGTAGCACCAACATTTTAAAGGCCAAAGGGCATACCATGATAGCAGAAGGTCCCCTAAGGAGTGATGAAGGTATTTTTGTGTTGATCTTCCAAGGTGAGTAATATTTGGTTAAAACCCAAGAAACAATCCATGAGTGATAGCATCTCATGGGCGATGATGAGATCAACTAGTTGGTCAATACTAGGTAGAGGAAAGTCGTCTTTGGGGAAAGCTAGGTTAAGGTCATGGAAATTTATGCAAATGCAAAGTTCCCTGTCACTTTGGTGATAGGAATGATGTTAGATATCCATTGGGGATAATTAATGGGTAAGATGAAAGAAACAAAAAGGAGGTGCTAGAGTTCTTCTTTCACAAGAAGGGAAATGCAAGGATGTATTTTTGTAGATTCTATTTCACGGTTTGGTATCGGGAATTGTTACAATATTTTTAACCAAGATATTTAGGTTAATACCAGACATATCCATGTAATACCAAGAAAAAAATTACTATGATCTTAGAGGAAAGTGGTGAAAGATTCCTATTCGAAACATCTAAATATTGGCTTATCTTTAGGAGGTGCGGGTTGTCCGAGTGTGAATGTTGATCTCGATGGTGGATTCATTCAACATAGTTTACATCTTAGAAGACAATGAATGGTTAATATATGAATCTTCTACACGAAGTTAGGTGAGAATAGACTCATCATACTAACATTGAACGACATTAATAGAAGGTGTGTCGTCATTGATCATATCGAGATACATGAAGGGAAGAGAAGAGGGAGCCTCACCATCACGTTGATAAGTCGAGGTCCTAGGGAAACGATGTTCATGAAAAAAAAGTTAGGAGGAATGGATGTTGGATCCATAGAATGTGGGTGAAGGTGGCGAGGTAGGTGAATGAGGTGGAGAATATTTATCTTCCTTAATGAGTTCAACTCGGGCCTTCTTGGAAGGTGGTTCAAAAATATGACACCACTACAGTCTTTATGCTTATGGGTGGTGCAAGGAATAACAGTATGGTGCCCTTGTTTATAGAAACCAAAGACAAATCCATTCCAAGTATAACGATGAAGGAAGGTGTGTGTGAAGCGGCGGTTGGTGAGGGATTGGAGATTAGATGAAAATTGTTGAGTTTGGGAAGGTGGCTCAGGTGAGTAGGTAGAAATATCAAGTCCGTTATACATTAAGTTGGTGTGAAGGTGGGGAAGACCATAGGGAAAAATTCTCCTACTTAGTGATTATAGTGTGGGTGTTGATGAAGGTTACCATAATCTTGAGGAGTAAGGAATGTGTCAATGTTATAAAGGTGGTAACTCTCAAGAGAAAGGTGTTGAAAAACACCATCTAAGGGATTGGTAGTTGGTATGTGGGTAGCTGGAATAGATGAATCACTAGATGGATAGGAAGAAGAAACATCAAATATTTGAGAAGTAGATGGGTTGGTTGATGGGCTAGCTACGAAGCTACGGATGTAGTGGGAATAGAGGAGTTGGTGGTGGAATATGTAGCGAAGAGAAGTGGTGGATGAGGCAATGACCAAGAAGAAGTGGTAGCGGTTATATATTTCTTAATTGGTATAAGAACATTGTTTGGTTGATAGAGCATGTTACGAGTTTTGAATGGTGAGGTGTTGGCTATAATGGTATAGGTATTTCCTTCATGTTCAAATTTGAGGTAGTGGTGTAAGGTCAAAGGAACACAACCCATGGCACGGATCAAAGGTCGCCGAGGAACATGTTATATTAGAGTTCCCCTATAATACATAGAATAACTCGGGAATAGCATGGGGACCACATGAATTTGGAGAATGATTATACTGAGGGTGGAAGTCATGGCGTCATTAAATGAACACAACATAATCAAGGTTATTATGCATATAATTAGTAGGGATGCACATTTGTGTGTGCACATGTGAGGAAATGATATTAATATTAGCACCTCCATCAATCATAATAAGTCGAACACGTATATTATCAACGTGAATGGAAATGAATAAAGTGGTGTAAGGATCATCAATTTGGAGAGGTACAATCTCTTCATCAGAAAAACTAACAATAGAGACTTGATGAATGATATTGGGGGTAGAAGATGGAGGTGAAGTGGTGAGAACAGCCACATGACGAGGAGTGATAATGGAGGTGAAATGTGTGGGGTCATTAGGTAGAACCTTAATAGATTGTAGGACCTCGATAAGGGCCTAACGATGAGACTCGAGAGGTTTGAACGAGGTCATACAAAGACATTTTGAGAGGAGACTGGTGTAATTCTTTAATCATTGTAAGATGGGTAACCCCATCATAAATGGGGTATGCAGTCCACCGATGGTGATTTTGGGTGTAATTGTAAATTTAATGTTGGTTAAAGATGTAGTGGCTGGGTTAGTTGTTTTCTCTTTACCTTTTTCCTTTAGAGTCAAGTGGTAACTTGGACCATATTAATTTGAGGTCAAGAATAAGGTGTGTCATGAAAGGTGTACTTGACAAGATGATCAAAAAAGTGGTGAAGGAAATGATTCTTGTGAAAGGAGTATGGTGCACTGACATTTTGGAGGATTTTGGGCTAATTATCTAATGTGGACCATGTTGATCTTAGATTTTGGAGGTGGGTAAAAGGGGTGTGGAGGTGGAGATGGAGGTCACTAAATAGGTATGGGGAAAGGTCAGATGATAGGCGAAGGTGTAAAGGGAGCTTTATCTAAAATATAGTCTTCTTCCAAGAGCTCTTTTGGAGAATATAGTTGAAGAAGAATATTCTTAAGGGCCTTACAATTTTCAACATCATGTCTTGACACATGATGATAGGTGCAAATATTAGTATTGTAAAACCCTCTAGTTTAGGTTTGAGTGGGTTGTAAGGATTAAGAGGTGGCAATGTGATGACGAAGGTTTCTAAAATGTTAGCAAGGACGTTAGCGTAAGATCCTACCAAGGATCACAGTGTGAAGTGAGAGTGGGTTTGGATGGAGGTTTGGGTGACCTCTGTGGAAGAGGCGTGATTGGAGGTGGAATTGGAGGTTGGGTAAGTTTTATTACCTTTTTGGTAGATAATATGGTTTTGGGTTTTGGTTGCACCTTCTTGGGTAAAGGTATATCCTGGTGAGCTAATTATTGGAGGTGGTGGAGGTTTAACTACCTCTTTGGAAGGTATTGGGGCTTTGGGCTTGGATTTCACCTTCTTGGGTAAAGTTGTAGGAGTGTGTGATGTAGAGGGGAAGAAAGATGGAAGAAGGGGACAAGTTAACCAAGGTGATAATGGAGGTGTGGTGAAGACTGTGGTAGTAGGAAATTTAGAAAGGATGTAGGTAATTTGGGTGGAAAAAATATCGTGACGAAGAGGTGGGCTGCTTTGTTTTTGGTTTACCTTGGGTAGGAGGCTACTTGACCAAGGTTGATGGACCTGGAATTAGGATATATAGAAGTGGTGAAGGTGACAGAGGGTTAGTAGGTGAAGCCAATGTATGTGGCCTAAGAGGTTGGGTTTTCCTCTTAGGTGGGGGAATAGTTTTAGTGACATTTACGAGGAGATGGCTAAATCTAGTTTGATAGGAGGATGGACTAGGTTGATGTTGGCATAACCACCAATGTGGTAATGGATTTGGGTGTAGGTGAAGGTATAGGTGCAGG
Organism: Taxus wallichiana var. yunnanensis; assembly: GCA_018340775.1. Taxonomy (NCBI): domain Eukaryota; kingdom Viridiplantae; phylum Streptophyta; class Pinopsida; order Cupressales; family Taxaceae; genus Taxus; species Taxus wallichiana. The sequence goes on along the minus strand of CM031240.1, from coordinate 1,026,709,693 downwards.
TAGATAATTAAGCATAGGAGAAAGTTTGGTGGATGGTAATGACTTAGGTGTGGGTGATGAAGAAGAGGTGACTATATTTGGCATAGGAATGGTGGGTTTAGTTATCTTAAACAACCTTTGGATAGACTCATGGAAGTGTCGGCAGACAAAATTTTCATTTTAGTTGAGACGGTGAGCTAAAGGCATCCCCAAAGCATGTAATTTTTAGCATAATCCAAGTGGTCAACCAAACGTGAGAATGACACCGAAGTGGAGGGGAATGATGTTTATTTGGTGATCCCCAGTAAAGAATGTCTATGAGATAGGGAAATGTTTGGCTTGCACTCTGTGGATAAAAGAGACGATATCAAATCAATAGGGTTTTTAAAATCTAGTGGGGAATTTCCACCAATAGGAAGAGACATCACGATAAGGTCCTCTCAGAGGCAGAGGAGGAGGGGAGGTTGATTGTATAGGCTTATCCTTTGGTGAAGAAGAAGGTAAGTTAGGCTCTTCCGTGGGTAGAAGAGTAAGTAATGTGGGTTGCTCGATAGGTAGGGAGGTGAGTGGGGTAGATGCATCTGTAGATAAGATTAAATCCTCTGTGGGTAGAGGAGAGGATAAGGTGGAATCCTTTGTGGGTAGAGGAGTAGATGAAATAGGTCCCTCCATGGATGAAGGAGCTCGTGCAAGAATTTCCTCGATAGTTGAGATGGAAGGAAACTGAGTGGAAGGAGCCGATATGATATTGAAAACAACATGAACCTCACAAACCTCATTATCGGTGGTTGAGATTTCACCGGATTGGCTAGATGATGGGGTATGATTAAGAAATGGCTTCTTAAAGATGTGAAGGTTTTGGTTAGCTGGTGCATTGGGGTTATCCAAGACGAGATCTCCATTATCTAACATTTCTTGGACGATGTTTTTGAAAGTTATACAATTACCATCACTACGACCTCTGACACGATGATAGTTATAGTAATCATCTTCTTTATACCATGCAGGCATAGGACGGGAAGGGTCAAAACCAGTATGTGGTTTAATGGGTGGGAGAGTTATGGATCCAATGTTTAGAATATTTTCCAAAATTGAGGAGTGAGGTTATCCGATGGGAGTATATTTTTGTTGTTCCCGCTTGAATTGGAAAGTGTGAACAAGAGAAATATTAGAAGAAGGATTTGATTGGTTGGATGGATGAGAAGGGATGGATTTTAAAACCACTGTGTTGGCAGATCCTTTTTCTTTAGAATAATTATTTTGTGGTTTGGAAGAATAAGAGGTATCATTGGATTTAAACAAAGTGATTTTATTGTGTAATTGTAACTTCCTCTCCTCGATAGCATGAATTTCAAGTTTCCATGCCATGGTAAATTCCTTGTCGAATGTTCGAAAGGTTTGAACTTGGAGAGTTAGAGAGATATGTCTAATGCAATATCTAGTAAACAACTCTATTAATTCAGTTTGAGACAATTGGAAAGTGAGTTGGTTAATCAAGTCGTACTAACGAGTGACAAAATCTATGATAGATTCATCTTCATATTAGTGTAATGAATACAAGTCGGTCATGATAACCTTCTTGACAATGTTAATGGAGAAATGATCAAGAAATTCCTAGGATAATTGATTGAATGAGAAGATAGAGTGTCTAGGTAAAGAACTATACCAATCTAAGGTCGGTCCTGTCAAGGACATTGGGAAAGTTTAGAGAAGTAAGGCGTCATCATGGGCAATCAGATAACATACATGTTTAAAAGATCACAAATGTTATTGCAGATCTTCCTTACTATTAAATCTTTTGAATTTTGGCATTTCCCAATGTGTGGGGTATGGATGAATTGGAATAGAAAAGTGAATAGGATCGTTACAAATCTCATCACATGTATGAGAGTTGCACAAATCGAGAGACGAGATGCTTCTAATGTTTACATCTTTTCCATCATCATTTTGATGAGATCATTCATAGGTTGCGATGATGGAGCACCCCCTACAAAGTATAAGGGGGTAGATAGTTTGAGTATGATGTGAATGACACTCTAGTGTGTGGTGGTACCAAGTACGAAAGATTGTGATGAGGGAATATAGAGTAGAATGGATGTTGAGGGAAAATACCCTAAATAAGTAGTAGATGAAAGAAGTGGTTGTTGATGATAGGTGTAGGTAGGTGGGGTGGACGTAAATACTCTCGTGGCGATTAGGGTAAGCGACTATGGGATAGAAAGGACTAGGTTTTGAAAAGGATTTTGGGTTTCCAACACCGGGAGTGGCTGGGAAGTGATAGGTATATGGGTAGTGGATGATGCAAGAGACCTACGCTAAGGGAAATAGATGAGGGCATGGTGGACATCATAGAGGCGATAGACGCGTTAAAGACATGATAGATGCCATAGGTGTGGAAAATATTGATGATGTGCGGTAAAGCTGAGAAACTACGTGTGCCAAGGTAGAAGTGGCTAAAGGTATGCTAGTAGTAGCTGATGTGGAAGTGGGTGCAAGAGTGGAGGAAATTAATACAGGTATGTTGTATATAAGTTATCCCGATGAGTCATGGGTGGATGAGTGAGAAAGATAATATTACAAGGTGACAGATTGTGATCAAGGAGCTTTGCAAAATCCTCATCACCGGTAGGTATGGTAAGAGGTTGGTCGGGGTCCATAGGTGATGAGATGGAAGGTCTTGATGGGCTAGGTGGGAGTGTCTAGCAGCCTAGCATGAAATACTAGAGCATTGGCTTGTCTACAAGTCAAAACCATGTGACTGAATGTAGAACTGGTAATATGAGATTTGTTGATGATACAAAACATAGAAAGGTGGAAAAAATGGATCTGAAGGTGGAAGGCTGGTCACTATTTTGATTGAAAAATCAAAACACATAGAATTATGCTAGTTAGGAAAATGATGTTGGTATTGGAGGGTAACCAATGTTGGTCGAGGGACCGATGTCGGTTATAGTGGAGAAAAGGATTCAAAAATATGGTGGTAGAAGGTGAAAATAAAGTGAAACTAGACTCTAAAGATGATATCAAAGACCTAGAAATGTAATGAAGTGATAGAGGAAGTCACGAAAGTGATGGATGTGAATAAAACACTGTTTTGGGAAAATGACCAAAATAACAATGAACCGACAATGGTCGATAAACTGATGGTGGTATGGTGATATAACTGATGGTGGTCACTGGACCGATACCGACTACTATGAATGAATAAAAGATTGAGATTTGAAGATGAAAAGGTATGAATGAGATGGATCTGAACTCTATAGGTGACAAAAAAACATAGAAAAGGTGATGAAGTGTCGAACAAGTCACATAAAGAACAAAAATGTAGATTGAATGCTACTTTGGTAGAAATGACCAAAATAACATAAAATTGACGACGGTCGATTAACCGATGCCAGTGAGATATATAACCGATTGCATCATTGGACCAATACCATTACTACTATGAAATCAGGAAGAGAAGAAAAAATGAATTTTGGTGATTTAGATCAAATAAAATGGCCAACCAAGAGGTTAATTATGGCTGTGATGAGTCCTAACACACCCAGAATAAACTAGAATACACCGCTATGATGGGGAGTGTGAAGGATGAGAAGAATGTAGAAAAAAACTCACGCCTCAAAACAAAATCAGTCAAAAATCTAGCAAACACGAAATCCTATGTCAGTAGATTTTATGTTGTGGCTTATGCCATTTAGGACTAATTGTAAGTAGAATAGATTTTTTTGGTGAACGAAGGTGTCTTGTAGAAATTGAAAAATATGGATGGTTTCGAGATAAATTTTGGTGTGGTTTCCCCAATATATACTTTGTAGTATGCGAGGCCCTACTCGATATGATGACTAGCTAGGACACCAGCTGGCTCCACCGTTAATCTAATTATTAGTCATCAACAGTATATACCAGAAAGAAGATGTTTAAGCAATGTGTAATTTGTTTCAGTGATTTGGTTTAGGGTGTGTGTGCACAAAGTGAGCTATGCTTCATTCCCACCAACCATCAACTAGTCATGACCTCTAACATATAGGTTGTAAATAAATTTAAATGAGCTAAAATGCAACATACACAAGAATGAGATGCACCAATTTTAAACCCAAATTGACAATTGATTTCGATGTAGAAAATGATGAATAGGTCAAGAATGTGCTCTTTCACTACTATGCAAATGCAAGAAGAAAGAAATGATTCATTTTAAGCACCAAATCACAAATGTCTTTTAGATCAATTAGAAGAAGAGAATGTTACCAGGGAGAAGATTAAATGTGAATTTTTCAGAAAGAAAGAGACACAAAATATTTCCCTATATGAAGAAAATGCAATGAACCCAAGATAGGGTCCCATTGGGCATGCCAAAATGTTTCACCAATAAGTTACATACGTATGAGAAAAATATATAAGGTAAAGGTGAGGAGGAATACCGGTGATTATGTAGACGGTAGAATGCACACGTTGTTGATGTTGTCTAAGCTGATAGTAGAGAACTCCTTTTTGTCGGGAAGGAATACCTATAGATGCAAAGCAAGACCACAAAAGAGTATTAAATAACATATGACAGTGGACTGCCTAGTGTATGCTAGATCTAGGAAGCATGGTGCTTACTAAAGAGGATGTCAATCCACTATTTAATAACAATTTAATGTGAATAAGAAACTGAAATAATTAGATCCTATTGTGATGTAATGATTTAGGATTCTCATACACACAATACAATATATTCAATTCTAAATATGAAATGTAATACTAAATCTAATTAGAACAAAGGTTTTTTCAGTCGTCGAAGGTCCGATAAGGGTTTGGGGCTGATTGGTTGAGGTCTGGGTTAGTTTTTGGTGAGTGGGAAGCTTGTTGGTCTGAGAATATAAAATGACACAGAGACCGGTATCACCGGGTGACTGATGTCGTTATGGTGATGAAACCGATGACGGTTAGGGAGCTGATGTCAATAAGGGAAATGGGTGATAAACTATTAAAAATGGTTTTTAGCCTCTTTGTGATTGCATAGAGAGTGCAGATGATATGGTTAGGGTCATAATATAGCCGAGAAGACTCAGAAATAATAGCTAAGAAGTTAAAAAATGTAAAAAGTCTTGGGGTGGTTAAACAATGGGTTGGTGGGAAGAAGGTGATACACGATTAATAACAGAAATGAAATACTAAAAGAAGTATTAGATCTATAATGGAATAAGTACATGATGAAACCACAATACTTACTTGATATTTTGCATATCTTGTGAATGGAGATGGTTGGTGGTTGATTGGAGAAGAGATGGCTAGGTCCAAAGCCATGATAGTGCAACTTTGTGTGCTCTCATGAGTATTCCAACGCTCCGAAAGGAGATCCAGGTTTCTTTCCTTGTACCTTGTGGTTGTGATTTTTCATCGTCTAGATACAATAAGGCTTGAAGATTCGAGTTTGATTGCAATAGAAATATTATCCAATTTTTCCCCTCAGGAAAAATTGAACAAACATGAACTTACACATTGAGAAATTAGAGGGATCATTTAGCCATGGGAGCTCACATTTTGATTCCGATCAAATTCTTGTGACAGGCTCGAAAATGGAAATGATGCCAAGTAAGAAATTGAAGGAAGCTTGGAGTCGAGATAAGTAAAATAGGGGGCCCCAAACTTTAAGTTTTTGGACTTTGGAGGTTTTACTGTTTCAAGTTTTGCTGGACAAGCAAGGAAAAAAAAAACTTGAAATCTGAAAAGCCCGAAAAACCTTAAGTCCAAAAAGGCTAAGGGTTTTTGAGGTCAACTCATTTTTCTGGGGTCAACGGAACCATATTTTAGGGATGGTAGAGTCTAAACTCCAAATTCTGAATTTTGGACTTCAGAGGTTTGGAAGTTTGGAGGTCTCAAAGCAAGGTCGAGTAGTGAATAGTGCCACATGGAGGAGGGTCGAAGGTCCAAAACCTGAAATCTGAAATTTGGACTTCAGGAGTTTCGAGTTTTAGAGGTTTCATGCACCCAAGACAGATAATAAAACCATAAAATCCCAAAACCTAAAACCTAAACCCTCGAAATCCCATAACCCGAACCCCTGAAAAGGAAAATGGTCCAAAACTCCGAAGTCTGAATTTTAGACTTTAGGGTTTGAATTTTGGAACTCTCAAGACGACTTGAGCAATGAATAGTAACCTAAAATCTGAAATCAAAAGATCCAAAGTTTTGAATCCCGAAAGTCCAAAATTTCAGATTTTGGAGATTGCAATGCAAGTTCAGAGTCTAAAAAAATAAAGCCAACCACTCATAGTTATTGCAATGACACCCTCATCTTTAGATGGCCATAACTTTTGACTAGAAGCTCGGATTTGCACAAAATCAGAATTTTTAGAAAGATCTTAGTGTCCTCTACACAACTACAACTAGTTTTATTAATTTTAGTAAGGATAAGTATTTAAAAATGAATAAATATAGTCCTCCATTTTAGAGGGTGTTTCCAGTTTCTCACCTACCAAAATGATGAGGTATGGGCTTCCTTTCTTCTCTAACAAGGAAAAGTACATGGAGGTATGGGTTTTGTAGTGGCACCCATCATTGTTGCAGGAGATTTTAATGCATTTTTGGTGGTTGAAGCAATATTTTGAATTCTTCTCTCTCCCTTCTCTCATTCTTCCTATATATTGTAAGGAGGGGCTCATTTCAAAAGGTTGGATAATCTTTCTTTGCACCCTCCCTTCTTCTCTTGTCTGTAAGTGAATTTGTGGAGTTAAAACCTCCCATTTAAGCTGTAAATGCAAATTAGTGCCTCTTGGCCATTGTAATGCACTCGTATCAAATCTATGGAGAAATAATACATGTCTGTGGATGAAGTTCAACCCTATCTTGTGTTCATTGCATTCTCCTGATCTCTCATTACAATTTTGGTTAATCTGTGCATGTTAAATTGTGTTGCATATTTAATGGTCTATGTTTAATGGTGAATGAATTCATAAAAATTGGTTGACTTGTGGTGTGTATTCATCCCCTTCAAACTTATTGGTTTTCATCTCCAGGAAAAGCAGGTGTTCAACATTCCTTTGGTGCATCACCTCCTGTAGATTAGGTTTAATTTCTTGTAATCTTTTCAACCATGTCTCCTTGGCAAGTTAGAGTAGATTTTAGGATAGATCCTCTACAATTTGAGTGTGTATAAGAATAGAGGAATATGAACCAACCTTCATCCAGAGGGTTATCCCAATTACAAAGTCCCACACTTTGGGATAACTCCATGTTTGACGAATCACACTGACCGCATCAACCATTTAGTTGCAAGTAATTAGGGGTGTTGTGATTTCACCACAACAAGAACTCCAATAAATGAATGACCAAACTGTAAAAGAGTTGTAAAATTGTATATAAAGGAAACGATGGTGGTTAGGTAACTCAAATGGGTCAACGAGGATAAATTGATGTCGGTTAGGGTGAAATAGTCCCTTTTACCAAAAATAAGTAGATCTTCCCAGATTTGGCATGTTTTCCAAGTTGAATTCACTTAGCAGAGTGTATTTCTCTTTAGAAAAGGTAGGAAGATAATAGAAGAAGTCCAATTAGGTTTTAGGAAGAAGTCTTAGTTAGTAAGGTTAAGTGGTGACTCAACACTAGGAGTGATGACTCAGTGCTGAGAGTGATGACTTGGTCATTATGAGTTAAATGCCCCTGGAATGGGTCCAAGGTGAGGTGTCCTGATGAGGTGGATGTGTGAGGGTTAAATTAACTTAATTAAAATAATTAAATTAATTAATAATGTGAGGGTGCACATTAATTCAATTGTAAGTAATTAAATTAATATGAATGTGGGGTAAGGGGTCATGGTTAGGTGAATACGTTACGTTAATTAATTGAAGGTGACCAAGGGGAGTGTGACCCAAATTTGGTGTCTACATACAAAAATAGACCACTTTCTTGGTCATGTCTATTTTCTTGTGGCCGAGACAATACATTACATACCTTGGACCTTCTTGCTCATGAAAACCTCAACTCTGTAGACTTACATTATTCATCATAATGTGTCAACTGGGATTGTAAAACACATGCTTTGCTAAAATATACCTCTATCATGAATAAATTATTCACAATATGAAAACTAATACTCTTCAACATATTCCCGATCCTCTATGCAATAATAAAACACTTTAATGTTAAATGTTAAAACTTCAATGAAAAACTTTACAATATTCCTTATGCTTGATGATTTCAATGTGCATACTTCAAACCTAGATTTCTAATATCTATAATATTACTCAACATACTAACTCGTCTCTGCTAACTTCCCCGATCATAACCTTAAAAATCACTCTTAAGGATAAATATTGGTCTTATAAACCAATCATCTTATTTTATGTGACATAGACCTATATTAGGTCTCAAGACACAATCCAATGCTCAAACAAGCACACCACCACATGTTAAGCTTTCAAAATTTCTTGAAGCACAAAAACATAATTTCATGTAATTAACAAAACTAATCAAGTCATCATACATACCTCATAGCTGTTTCAAATCTTGATAACCCTTATTGAAGCATATCCATTACAACACAACTCCATAACAATAACTAAACAAATCAAAACACCACACATACCTTGTAATCATCTTCACGGTCCTTCTCTCACAGCTATACCAAGTCTTCAACATGATTCCATAACTCAAAACTCTCCATGGTGCTTCAAATTAGTGATGAATGCCTTTATATATCCTAAAAGAGACACCAAAATCCTTAGAACTCTAGAAAATCATAAATTCAATAGATTCCCAGCTGTCCACTTCTTTCTTAAATGACTTGCACTCATGGGGCTAATAATCTATTTTTAGGATCCTCATGTTTTTTTATTAAAGGAAAATAGTTTTGAAGGGACTATACCCTGATACAAAAAGGCTCAACAACCAGATATACATGAGTAAGAATCCAAAAAAAGGATCAGAATCCAGATAATTCATCAAGCCAAATAGTAGCCAAAAAAGGAACTACTAAGAAGTAGAAAACTAGGAATAAAAATGCTAAGAAACATCAGTTAAACAACAAACTAGTAGCAAAAAAACAACATCCTGCTCACAACCAAACTACACTAAAGAAGTTATTTCTTTGAAGCCCTGTCTATTCTTGATTGAATAGTCTAAAGTGAGGTAAATAACGCTAGAGTGGTGACATGTGTGGGGTCATTTGCATCCAAATGAGAGATGATCTACTTCCTTTCATCTCCAATTGCCCCAAATGTCAGCTGAGATTCCACTGAGCATAGTGATGCTTCTGACATGTTGTTCAAGAAAAGCACATATAGCCCTGAAAATTTAAATGTTGTGGTCATGCCAATCCTTATATTTCCCAAGTCTACTATCTAGGGAATTCAGTTTCTTATAAATCTCACTTATTTGATTAGCCTTAATATCAATATCCTCATTTAATTTCCTTTTACCCTTTTGCTTTGTGTTGAACGAACAAAGTGTGCTACTTAGTAGAAGGCACATTGGAGGTTCATGCACGAGAACAAGGCACAGTCAAAGGTGTGGAAGGATAGTGAAGGACACACATGTGAAATACAAGAGCAAGTTTAGGACTTAGCCATTTTTCACATGTATGGGCTATTTTTGGAGATGGCATGCAGAGCACACAAACTAGACAAAGACTTGCATGACACACATCTAATATTTGTGGAAGAGTGTCTACAAAGCACTTTGCATGGGTGCAAGATAAGAATAGAATTACTACTTCTAGTTAACCAAAAGAGGTCTATTGTTAGCGCACTTGCATGTGTGGCTATTATTATAAAGGCGCATGGTTATTTTCAGCATGCGACCTATTTTGGGAGTTATACAAGTAGTGAAGGGCAAGTCCCCACCCTTATAAATATGTAGTGATCTGCGTAGTATAGGAGGATGGTGTGAGAACTGAATTACTGTGAGGTTATACTGTCAGATTTGATGCGTGCATGAGCTTATGGTATTACTTATTGTAATAAGCTTTTGTGTATTTATTTTGTTTAATATAATGGAGTGTATTGGATGAATCGAGTATTAATCCTGAGTATAATTGGTTCTTTCATGATTGACTTCATTATGGATATTATTTAAATATGTTACTCTTTAGATCTAGATATGGACATGCTCTGTAGAATGTTATGTTAATTATGGATCTGAATGCATTAAGTATTCATCATGTTAACATCATGTAAAAACAACCTTAAAGAGGGGTCTTGGTACCTTTGCGCACTTTGGGTGAGCCCTTAGTCTAGGCCGAGTGATATGCCGGTGCGCCTAGGGTTTTATTGGTAAATTCTAGGTTGCATCACCTTTTAGCCGATACATTTATTTTTGAGTTTTTCCACCTCTTTGTCCAAAATTTCCATTATATGAAGAAGATTCTCCTTCTTGTGTTGAGTGTCTTGCCTCGCAAGATCTGCGATATGCAACAAATTATGGGAAATTTCAATATCCTTGTTGCTCCCGAGGACTCGCTGCCAGGTAGGTAGGGGTTCAATTTGGAGAAGGAAGGGTTTTTGTCTTGAATTTCCTTTGACTGGAAATGGTGATCGGGTGATAGTAGGGATAGGTTTAATGGGAATGGGTGGGGTGACTGGGGTAATAGGTATGATAGGGTAATGGGTGAGACAATGTTTGTGAAGGAGAAATATAAGACCCTGATGGAGGGGAATGGCTCGAGTGTGGTTTTGGAAATCACAAATAGGCGCTCCATTGAATTAAGAAGATAGTGTGGGAAACAAACAAAGATATTTCTCCTAAAGTGGTTAAGAAAAATCAGGTGTTTTATGGGGATAGTGATGTACCTACCTTCAAGAGAGATAAACAAACCATCATTTTAGCTATTTCATCAAAGGGTTCTAGGATGGAACTGACCTTTATACCCACCATTACAAAGAGGAGCTCCTCCCTTGTTTCCAAAAACTTTTTGGTTTCTACATTTTTATCCACCCTTTTGCTGAAAAATTTGATTCCATCCAAAGCGAGGCCCATTACCTCTGCAATAAGCTCATCTATTATCAACACTTTTGTCCCACCATAAGTTATTTTCTACTCTTTCCATTCTACCGCAAAATTCACGGAGATGTTCTGGTTGTGGCCTTGGATTCACTCAATAAAATTAGTGACCCCCAAACTATAGATAGTTCCACAACTCAACGTTGTCTTTCCATGCATGATCATAGTTGGGTTCATTATCTTAGGATCCTCATGTTATTCTTTGGAATTTCAGGTTTTATGTCTCCATCAGCATTCTCCTCTATATGGGATGATAACATATATTCTTGGCGTTCTTCAACCTTTGACCTATTATCTATCATAAAAAAATTTCCACTTTGGTTTGTAGGTTGACCAGACTAGGCTTGACTAAGTTTTGTTCCTTTTCCACATGATCTTCATGTTTTGAATTCATGATGTTATTTATTATCTTAGGTTCACCTTCTTTCACTTTATATTCATAATCGACTTCTTGACATACTCTTTCTTGACTCTAAGAGATTCAACCATCTTGCTTTGTCTAGGTACTTCATGATGAAATAATCTAGAAAGATGACCTCCTTTATGACATTGAAGCAAACAACACAATGCATACCTCTTAACCGATGACTCCTTCCAAAGTCCCATGCATACTCATTCTTGAAGGACCTCGACACTCTCTTGATCTACGAAAAACAAAATACATGAATAATAGTAACCATAGAACGATATAACATACCTCATGGCATTAGGTAGTCGATAGGATTAGTCTTCATATTTATCTTGAAATTGACATTCTTGTTCATGATAACATTATCATTGTCCTCCTTGGCTTGAGCTGCTTCTTAACTTGGCATTTACGACTTCTTAGTGGTCATATTTTCTCCTCTTTGAATCCCAGCACTGTCTTGTCAATCTCATATTTCTACCTAATCATCAAGTCATTTAGAGCCCGAGTGCTCTTCTCCAACTTCTCATAAGTATTCAACTTACTAGTTTCCGATCAATATTTACCTTTAAATAATTTATTTCAGTCTTGAACTTAGTGCATTTATCTTTGTTAGATTTTAGGGACTCCATCTCTTTCTTCGACCTTGAGATTAACTATCACAACTTTAACCGAGTTTCCATTTCCTTGATGATCTCATCATGATGAATATCCATGCAAATACTTTTCTCTTCATAATATTTGATCAAATACTTCAGTTTGTGATTATTCTTTCTTTGAATCTTCAATTCATCTAGGAAAATCTCCAACTCTTCTTCTAGGTCTGCCTTAGCCTCTTCATCTTCCGAATATTATTCAAACGGTTCAAAACACTCATTACCTACTTCTTTGGCCATGAAAAGAGTCTCATTACTGTTCTATCATAAGATGTGCTATATAACTCTTTGCTGTTGAATTAATTCTTTTGAACCACTGATTTTCACATGTCATAGCCTAATGACATTAATTATGAATTCATTTGCGCTTTAAGGATCTCCTTGCTGCTAAACCTATTTCAAAGGACTAAGCTATGATACCAATTTTTGGACAATCATTGAGAGGGAGGGGTGAATAAGTGTCCTTATAAAATTTTACAACTTTTACTTTAATAATTCAACATGCCACCATTATTAAGCAAGGTTAACTTAGTTAATCAAACCATCAAAGAAATATAACAACCATCACATGAACATGAAACAATAGAGAACACATGAACACATAATTTAGGTGGGAAATAATAAAGGGGAAGAAAATCCACTGATAATTTTATTAGTAAACAAAAATCAAGATTTAGTGGAGCACTAATTCCACAAGGAGAACCAACTCCTAGGTTTTAATGAAGCACCAACTCCACAAGGAAACACCAACTCCCTAGATTTTAGTGAAGCACCAAATACACAAGGAAGACTTAACACCAACTCAACCACCTCTAAATCTTTATCACATTCATTTTTTTCAAAAGCCCGATGATGATCTGTTGAGCGGGAAAATGACTAAGTAATAGGCATGTGTGGAGGTTTGAAGGAACATGTGAGGGTACACAAAGAGGCATGCACATGAGGAATGAATGCTAGTAGGTTCACACATGGGTAGATGAAGTTAGGGACTTAGCCAATTTTCTAGAACACAAGCTAAAACTAGAAAAATAGAGTTGGACTACTTCCCAAGTAAAGATATGGAATTAGAGAAAAACAAGGAGACTTGGTGGCCAAGAAAGGGAAAAGAAATTGTTATCCAAAATGAGCCCCCTTCTTATTTTGGCTAACTTTCCTTCATTATTTCCTTCCTTGTGCTTTAACTTAAATTTTCACACATTTCAAGTACTCAAAGGGTCTTGGAAATGGCTTCATCGATATGTTTTTCTCCCCCTTTCCAAAAAGTTCAGAAGTCCTCCTAACTCATATTTTGCAAGTTATGGCTCGGCGAGTTTGGAGTGGAAATTTTCCCCAGGCAGGCCCATAGCCAATGATAAGTTGACATGTGTCATTGGCGGAGTGGTGGGTGTCGGGGGATTTTTTGTCTTTTTGTCAAAAAGCGCAAAGGCAAAAAATGGAGTGCATCCTGCCCAAAGAATAAAAGGTGCCACGTGTCCTATTAGCGGTGGGAGTCAGGGTGATAGAAGGATTTGGAGAAATTTGCCAAAGTGGAAAAAAAGTACAAAGGGTATAAATGGAAGTGCATTCCCCAAGCAATTAGAATATGCCACGTGGCGAGAGGAGTGGTGGGTGTGGAGAATTTTGGGGAATTTTTAAAATTTTGTGCAAAGGGGCAAAATGTTATTTTGAGGCACGTGTCCCATCGCTGGATTAGATTGTGCCACGTGGCGGTAGAGCTTAGGCCAGTGGAGATTTTTGGAAAATTTTCTAAATTTGAAAAAAGAGGGAAAAGTTCAAATTTTGGCCCGCTAACCCGATTTTTTCCCCTAATCTTCAAAGGGGTATATCTTTCGCACTTTTGAGCTCATATTTTCACGATCTTTATATAAATGGAAATATGTTGAAATCCTCTACACGATGGATGTTTAAATTTTGAATTTTGATGGAGTTTCATGGGATAAAAATAGGAAAACGTCTCTAGCATGCAAAAAATGCAGAAAATGACCCCAACCACAAAAATTAATGAAGTATGGGCCTCTGTTTTCTCGTAAAGGAATGTACAATGAAGTATGGGATTTTTCATGAAAATCCATTACTTTTCAGGCTAATTAAATAGATTTTTCAGGGGTTGGAGTTTCAAATCCATTTGCCCACGTTTTTTCACTTTCCTTCATTCTCGTTTGATGGTTGAAAGCCGCTTTTGGCTCATTTATAAAAGGTTGTTCATCATTCTTCTCTGCCTCTCCCTTCTTTTCTTCCCCAGGGTCAAAAATGGAGTTTGAACCTCCTCCCCTACTTTGTAATGGTGTTTTTTCCTCTTACCCATGAAATGATGTTTTGTGCAAACTTCTGGAGTAATAAAATGTGTTTTGTGATGCATTTGTCCATCCTTGCTTGTTTTTTGGTTGTTTTCTTCTTGCATCTCCTCATTGCAGGTTTTGGAGCTGCATTCATGGAGGTTTGGAACATTTTTTGTGTGAAATCCATCCTTGGTTTTATGATGCACTTGTCCATCCTTTCCATTGCTCACCTCTTATTGTTTCATGACAATTGTGATAGATGTTCAACATTTTCCTTCTCTCGGTGTATCACCGTTTTAATGTAGGCTCTATTTTTTCATGTTTTCTTTATCTCCCTATCTCCTTGGAAGTTATATTAGGATTAGTTTAGCTTTACTGCATTGGAATAGCTTGTGGCAGGTAGTTCAGGAAGAGGAACCAACCTTCTCTGGAGAGCTTTCCCCATTTTCAAAGGTCCCAAACTTTGGGAAAGTGCAATGGTGTGCATTCACACCAAATGACATTTCCCTAGAAAAGCAGATCCATAGGTCATTTTGGGAGTACTGTGAATTTGTACTAACAATTTTGGCATGCCCAGTGGGACCTTAGAGGTCTTCCACTTCATCTTTTGCAAGTTGGTGTGTTCCTGTGAAGATTTCAGCCTTTGGAGGCAATTGAAAACACATCTAGTGACTCCATTTGATCAATAAATCATTCTTTGCATTACAGACCTGTTTTCCATCCATTTCCATTCATTATTCCTTTCATCTCTTCCATCTTCTTTCATCCCATGAATTTTTGCAATCATGACTTCATTTCCATCATGGAATTCACATTTACAACAACATCAATGTTTCCCACCTCCAATATGTTTTACAAATCCTTCAGATCAATATTTTGATCAAATTCAAAATCAGTATGCATATCCATATGAGAAATGCCAAAATTAGTTTGGCTATGAAGCACACCAAGCACAAGGATATGCATATGATGAGGGAAGTCATAAATAAGATGTCTTTTTGTTGGAGAAAATCCAAAAAATGGAGGTTGGCATGGTGCAATCAAGGGCTAAAGAAAAAATGAAGGCATTTTAGATTGGTTTCAGAGCACCTTGTCTATGGGGAGGCCCTTTTCGAAAACACTTCATCCCGCAAGAGAAGCTGGAATTCATGATTGAGATGTTGGCCCAACTTGTACAATGGACAACAAAGATATAGGCCTATAAATTTGGTGCCGTGTAGCCTTGTTAATGGGTAAGTTATACACCATCATCTGGTTTTTCTCTTTCCATTCCTCAAGCAACACCATCTCATTTTGAATGCCAAATTCCAAATCTAGCCCATGCTGCCCCAAGTGTTGATTCCATTTCTTCACCTCCTAGTCTCCCATCCCACCTTAATTTCTCTACTCTTTTCCCTTCCAAATAGTCATCCCCTCTACAAGAGCTAAAAGAAATACCTTCCACTCCAAGGAAACAAGAAGTTTCATCTCTTCCACCACCACAAAAATTTCAAAATCAATTGAGTTACAACCCACCCCTCCTCTTGCATTCCCAAATCCATGTTGGGAAAATGAAAATCAGAAAATCAGTCATGAAGGACAACAAGAAGAGGATCCCAATAGAAAAGAAATGATAGAAAACTTGAAGAGTTGGGCTCTCAAATTTGGGATAACAAAGATCCCCTTATTAGTTAAGCCTATAGAGGAGGTAAAGGGTGAAGAACAAGTCGTGGCCAAGGCTGATTTTGTTACAGCATAAGAAGAGAAAAAAGAAGAAGCAGATCAGCAATCGGTTGCTCAGAATGTAGTGTCCATGTAGGCACTCTACATGAGGAAGATTCTGATCCAATTCAAGTTACACAATCAGCCATGGAAGAGGAAAGATCTAAAAGAGATCTTTCATCCCCAACTTGTCCTCTAGAGCAGCAAATTGAAGAGTTTGATTTGACAAACTTCATGTTAGAGGAAGAGTTCAATTAAGAGCAAGATTGTCTTCAAGCAGCAGAGAAAGAACAAGCTGCTCCAAATCCAAAAGAAGAGGAGCACATGCGGGCTATGGAGGTGAAAAGTGTAGATCCAAAAACTTTGAACTCAAAGTAGGCTATAGAAGAACCTTCAGTTCTTCCCTATGCTTCATCTCTCTCAAGTTCTAGTGTTGAAGAAGAGTTTGATCTTTCAAACTCAATGATTGAAGATGAGAGAAACCATGGTGATCAAGTTACAAATCAAGAGAACATCATGGAAGAAGTTGAACATTTGCAGCAAGACAACAAAGAGGTAGATTATCTGTCTGATTTGGAGGACTGTTTTGATGGAGAAGAACCGGTTGAAATCACATTGTTTTCTCCTTCATCATCCACATTCCAAACACAAGAACCTGCTGCCATGAAGGAGAGAATTCATTTGCAGTAGCCTGCATTTTATAGCAGCCTTTTGGAGCCAAGATTGGAAGATTTTAATCTTCCATGTTCTTCATTGGAGGAAGAAGAGAAAGAGCAGGAGAATTTCACCATTTCTTCCACACCATTCATCCAAGAAGGTCTACAAGAGGATTCCATTTTTGGAATGGAAAATCAGAGCTATGGGCATATCAAATGGATCATACCTTGCCCAATCAGGTATTTGGATTCATTGGAGCCAAAGGAGAAGTCACAACCAGTCATGCTTGCTTCTAAGCATGAGGATGATATGCAAAGCACCAAGGATCAGCTGCAATACATCTAAAATCCAAATACAGAGCAACTAAAAGAGGTTTTTAATTTGTTTTCAGTTGACACCTTGCTAATTTGGGTAGAAGACCAGCTTCTTGTTGATTTTCCACTCATCCAACTAGCCATGTTCATGCCAAATCAAATTCATGGTTGCCCATTTTGAAGAAAGGAAGCTATTTTGCACAAACCAATTGTAGGGTTTGTTTAGCTTACCTTTGCTTCCAAGTTAGGAGTAGAGTAGGTAGGTTTTATTTCAGTGGAAAAAGTGATTTTTCACACTCTACATGTTCCATTTGGAGCATGTATGATTTTCATGTTTGTACATAGTTTTTGTGGTGCTGGTTTTTGCTCTTGCACACTCCATTTCAGTGGCTTTTGGTGAGGATAAAATCCAAGTTTTAGTGGGTTTCCAAGTGACTCGAGAGGTCATATTTTCATAGTTCAGATCAGAATTGGTTATCGGCTTGACTCCATGCCCAATGGATGCTTCAAAGGCCATTGATCAGTCATCTAGCGGGAAAATGACCCTCTCTCGAGTCACCAAAATTGTTATCCAAAATGACCCCCTTGCTTATTTTGGCTAACTTGCCTTCATTCTTTCCTTCCTTTTGCTTCAAATTCAATTTTCACACATTTCAAGTACTCAAAGGGTCATGGAAATGGCTTCATCGATAGTATTTTTCTTCCCTTTCTAGAAAGGTAAGGAAGTCCTCCTAACTTGTATTTTGCAAGTTATGGCTCGACGGAGTTTGCGAAGGGAAATTTTCCTCAAGCGGGACCATAGCCAATGAGAAGCTAACATGTGTCATTGGTGGAGTGGTGGGCACCGGGGAGTTTTTGGATTTTTGTCAAAAAATCGCAAAGGAAAAAAATGGAGCGCATCCCATCGAAGCCGAGCAATAAAAGGTGCCACGTGTCCATCGTCAGCTGGCGAGAGTTGGGGTGGTGGAAGGATTTGGAGAAATTTGCCAAAGTGGTGAAAAGTGAAAAGGGAAAAAATGGAAGCACATTCCCCAAGAAATTAGAAGATGCCACGTGGCGAGGAGTGGTGGGGTGTGGAGAATTTTGGGAATTTTCCTAATTTTGCGCAAAGGGGCAAAATGTTATTTTGAGGTCCGCGTCCCATTAGTGAATAAGAGAATGCCACGTGGCAGCGGAGGTTTTTTGCCGACAGAGATTTTTTGGGAAAATTTTCCAATTTGAAAAAGAGAGAAAATTTCAAATTTCAGCCTGTGAACCCGATTTTGCCCTAATTTCACAATTGTTGCCCCGAATCTTCAAAGGGGCATATCTTTCGCACTAGAGCTCAGATTTTAGTGATCTTTATATCAATGGAAATCTGTTGAAATCCTCTACACGATGGATGTTTCAATTTTGAATTTTGATGGAGTTTTGGGAGAAAAATAGGAAAACATCTTTGGCATGCAAAAAATAGAAAACGATCCCAACCACCAAAATTAATGAAGTATGGGCCTCTGTTTTTCTTTGCAAAGCAATGTACAATGAAGTATGGGATTTTTCATGGAAACCCATCACTTTTTAGGCTAATTAAATGGATTTATCAGTGGTTGGAGTTTCAAATCCATTTTCCCACATTTTTTCACTTTCCTTCATTTTGTTCGATGGTTAAAAGCCAGATTTGGCTCATTTGTAAAAGGTTGTTCATCATTCTTCTCTGCCTCTCCCTATTTTCTTCCCCAGGATCAAAAAATGGAGTTTAAACCTCCTCCCCGATCTCGTAATGGAATTTTTTCCTCTTACCTATGAAATGATGTTTTGTGTAAACTTCTGGAGCAAGAAAAATGTGTTTTCTCGATGCATTTTCCATCCTTGCTCGTTTTTAGTTTTTTCTTCTTGCCTCTCTTCATTGTAGGTATTTGTGCATGTTTGGATGTTCATTGCAAGTTTTAGAGCTATGTTCATGGAGTTTTGGAATTTTTTTGTGTGAAATCCATCCTTGGTTTTGTGATGCACTTGTCCATCCTTTCCATTGCTCACCTCTTCTTGTTCCATGGCGCTTTGTGCAGATGTTCAACATTTTCCTTCTCTGGTGTATCACTGTTTTAGTGTAGGATCTATTTTTTCCAATTTTTTTCTCTCCCTATCTCCTTGGAAGTTAGATTAGGATTATATTAGCTTGCTTGCACTGGAATAGCTTGTGGCAAGTAGTTTAGGAAGAGGAACCAACCTTCTCTGGAGAGCTTTCCCCATTTGCAAAGGTCCCACACTTTGGGAAAGCTCAATGTTGTGCATTCACACCAAATGAAATTTCCCTCGAAAAGTAGATCCATAGGTCATTTTGGGGTTGCTGTGAATTTGCACTAACAGAAATAACATGTATAATGTTTTAATGTGATTAGTTAGTTATGTAAAGGGAATTGAACCTAACACCTTAATAGTTTCAAAACATGAAATAACTACACAAAGATAATCACGTAAAGAGCTAAACAAGATTAGATAACACCATTATGCATTAAAAATTTGAAATAGAAATCAAATTAATATGCTAAGAATTCAATTCTCTACTCTTTAGATCACCAAAACACTAAATGAACCTAGATAGATCCATGTAAATCAAAGTTGATTGTTTGATCTTCAAGGGTTTGGGAATGGAAGTTGTTGAGTGGATGAAAGTGGAATACTTAGCAGAAGGCACACAAAAGGTTCATGCGAGAGAATAGGGCACACAAAGGTGTAAATGATAGGGGAGAAAACATGCGTGAAATATAAGGACAGATTTGGGACTTAGCCGTTTTCATGTGAGCGGGCTATTTTTGGAGATAGCATGTAGAGCACATAAAATAGGAAAATACTTGCACGACACACATCAGCTATTTTTGGAAGAGTGGCTATGAAGCTCTTCACATGGGTGTGGGATAAGAATATAATTTATACTACCAGCTTAACTAGAAGAGGTCTATTGCTAGCGCAATTACATGTGTGGCTTTGTGATTGTAAAGGCGTATGGCTATTTTCAGCATGTGACCTATTTTTGAAGTTATGAAAGTGGTGAAGAGAAATTCCCCACCCTTATAAAGATGTAATGATCTACATAGGATATAAAGGTGCATGAGAGATGAGTTACTATAACATTATGTTTGCCAAATCGATGCGTGCATAAGCTATGGTATAATTTATTGTAATAAGATTATGTGTATTTATCATGTTTAATATAATGACGTGTATTGGCTAAATCAGAGTGTTAATCCTGAGTATAATTGGTTCTTGCATGCTTGATTTCATCATGGTCATCATTTAAATCTATTACTCTTTAGATCTAGATCTGAACATGCAATGTAGAATGATATATTAATTATGGATGTGAATGAATTAAGTCTTCATCATGATAATATCATGCAAAAACAACCCTAAAGAGGGGCTTGATACCTTTGCACACTCTGGATGAGCACTTAGTCTAGGTTGAGTGATGTGCCAACATGCCTGGGTTTTACTACTAAATTCTAGGCTACATCATTGGTTCTGTTTTCGGGACCTCTTTTTCAGTTGTTTTCAGGATGGTTTGCAATGAAGACATACCAGTTGACCCTAACAAGTGTTGAGGAGTGGATACATTATCTAGAAGAAGAATACACATGGAGGTTCAACACCGCATCTTAGTTTAATGCATGGGTGGAACAAAATCAGTATAATAGTTTGTATGAGAGCTTATTCACCATTTTTTCAAAGAGAGTCATGTACATACAGTGGGTGATTGCTTATGCATCTAAAAGGAATTAAAGGTATTGCACACTTGTTTGGATGCAAGGAGAATTTTAGGCCCTCTATGATGCTAATATAATCTATACATGTGCTTTGTGGATACTTGGTTTCGTAGTGTTATGAATAGCTATATTCTTGAGTACTCAATTTCCACTTATTCTTTCCAGGAGGTAATAGAATTCCAATTTTACGATATCCCAGGAACTTACCTATAAGACATTCCACCGACGATAAAAATATTGATGGTAACCCTAAACTTGGAAAGGAAACTGATGGCTAACTAATCCCCACCACTAGCGGGGCAAGAGTAGGTTTGGTGAAAGATGACATACCTAGAGGTAGAAAGGAAGAGAGAAGAAATGTGGTTTAAGTATAATGAGGCACACGAGAGGGAGATAGAGAAGAAGAGGGATGTTGTAGAGTGAATGACATTGAGGAGAGAGATGGCTCGCGAAGGTTATAGAGCTCATGCGAGAAGGCATGGAGTTGGAACATGAGGAAATCCCCATTTGGGTAAGCATGACAAGGAACCCTCCTCACCTCACATGGAAGTGCACCAACAGAGTCAACCTAGGATGTGGGTGTGCATCCGAGTCTACTTGGAAACCTTTCCTTGCACTTGGTCTTTTAGTATCTAGTACAAAAAATAGTCAACAAGCTAATTCAAACATTGGGAGAGCAAGAGTAATTCATATAACAAGCACACCAATGTCAGCGAAAATGTCTTTGTTGTTGTTTGGGGGTACATTTTTAAGTGTATCTTTCACACATAATTTAGGTGTGAAAAATTCGAACTCTCTTATGGGAGTAGTAACACTTTATAGGCTATAGGGTGCGGTTCAAATCTACTATTAGGACACAGAGAAGTACATCCTCTAGTATAACTCGGCTACTGAGCTCGGGATCATGACGTATAGGTGGTTCTAGTTCTGGTTGATCTAGTGGTTTTGGAAGCAAGGGAAACATAGGGGTTCTGGATCGGTGACACTTCAGGCGGGGTCTACACTAACCCTAGAGTATTTGCATGGATATGTCTCTTCATCTTCCAGTATAGGGGCATAGAAGATGATTCTCGAACACATGCACATGTGTGAAATAATGCGGCGTGCAAAGGGAATCATGTCTTCTAAGCCCGTGGAAATTCAATTTGCCACTATGTTACAAGGGCGCACACACAATTGGTACAAATTTTTTGACCCTGATCAGACTTACGTAGACTATGTAGCTTTAAGAGATGATTTACTTAAAGAGTTTCACATCCCTAAGTTTGAGCAGAAGAGTATAAGCGTGCTCAAGTATATTAAGCAAGAGCGCAGTAATGAGAGTGCCGGTGAGTATGATGCTCATTTCAAAATGTTTTTATCTAAACTTTCTTATGATATTCATGCAAGTTAGCATACGCAATGGTTTTTTAGAGGCCTGATTACACCTTTTAGAAGGACACTATCACATAAGACAAACATTGATCCATGCAAAGTTGATCCAAAATGGGTGCTTGAAACTAACACTTCTAATCATTTTCAAGGATTGTTAATTTTTAATCAACTTCAAGTATTTTATACTCCCAAAAATTGATCAAATTCTGATTATGGGCTGAATTCAGAACTGAAATTAAGTTTTCAATTTACTCAGAACTTCACTGTTTGATCAAAGCCCAAATTCATTGTTTCTTGATTTTAATTGATTTCCCAATTTTATCAATTAATGATTATAGTTGCATTCATATTCATATTCTGAATTTAAATTATTGCAAATAATCAGAAACTAAAAATAAAATCAGAACACAACACTAGATTGTTTACGAGGTTCGAATTCCTATGTCCTCGGGTTCGTGGTAAACCGATCCATTAATAATGTTAAAAAAATGTAAATACAATAACATTTACATTAACCAATAATGAATCAAAAACTTGAGAAAATGTGTTTCAGACATTTGAAGGATATTAATAGAGCTCAGCCTCTTTCCATCACCTTCCTGATCCACTTGCAACGGTGTCTCCCTTTGGTTCTACGCCTTTGTGTGACTTTAACAACACATAACTCTATCACAGAAGCTCCAAATCGGATAAATTATCATACCATCGCGATCGTCTCAAAATTATGAGAAACTTTCATATATAACTCGAGATCTGGAAGTGAGTAGAAGTGCCCCAAAATTGCACTTTTCCAAAACTGCCTCCTTATTCTTTTACACAGACCTGACACTTCCTCATTACAAATACAAGTGAGCTTATTTTATATCACTTCCAAGAGGGTGGTGGGTTGGTAAGGCCGCCTATATTTTTTGGATGAGGTTAGGGGTTCAAATCCCCCTCCTTCTCCTATGCCACCTCCTTTTGTTTTTATCCCACATTTAAATGCATTTTTGGTGGAGGAGGTTTTAAAAAGATATTGTTTTAGGCTTTATTAAAGCCTTTTCACGTGGGTTTTAAAGTGGTCAAAGGACCACTTGGGCATAACCGCCCCCACCTTATTCTCACGTGGATTTCCACGCCTAGCATTTGCATGCCCCCTACCACCGCTTCACTCCTCCTCTACGTGGAAGCATAACATGTTGGCGGTTTATGTGGGTTTGGAGGATTATGTGGTTATACTAATGTTTAATACATATATATATATATATATATATATATATGTATATGTGTGTGTGTGTGTGTGTGTGGCATTTACAAATAATGTATGGCAAAGAATTACAAAGTAATATGAAAATTTGATGCTGGTATTTTTATCCTTTTGCCACTTGCACGATCTTGGTGAGCCACTTGGCCAATTGTGCACGTGTCCACGTCACCATGGTCATGTTGACCAACATTGACCTTCCAGTTGACCAAACTTTGACTGGATATATCTTGAGCTTAGAGTGTCCATTTTTTACGTTCTTATAGTTGTTGGAAAGATATTTAAAGGCTCTACTATACTTGTATAGTTTAGGGAAGTTTAAGGGACATTTGACACTAAAATTGATCCCCTGATCACTCCTCCTTACTTGAAAAGGCTTTTTGTCCACAAAAGTTGTTTATCAAGCCAAAAACATGCTATCTCTTCTGCATTGCAAAAACACATACATGAACCCAAAATAACATTATAGGTTAATAAAATGCAAATAGTTGATTAGCTAATTACATAAATGATCAGATAATAACACCCAATTAAGCTAGTGTTCAACTAAAACATTGCAACCTTGTCAACTCTGCACATAACTGTGAACTATCATACCCCACTGTAATGCCATCACAAATAATTGACCAGATAATAAAACCCATTCTATTACGGAAAGCTAGTGTTCAACTGTCACTTTGTGATACAACCGATTACTTAAATTACAATTCCATAACACATACTAGTATATAAGACATCTAAACTGCCCATAATTAGGCTAGTGCCCACTATCCATCTGAAACTGTAACAACTACAAGTATTCACTATCCAAAATAAAATAGACTATCAACGCCTAAAAATAGCTATAGTCAATAACTGAATCCATGTGAATCTTCCAAAACATTTTATCACCATCACAAATAATAAGTCAGATAATAACAACTATCTATAACGGAAGCTAGTGTTCAACTGACAATTTGTGATTATGATGATTATAACTGCAAGTATTCACTATGCAGAATAATTAAACCATCAATGCCCAAAATAGCTATATTCAAAATCTGAATCAACATGAATATGCACATATTCTATCCATATACTGAATTGTAAAGGGATAGACTATAAACTGTATGCTTACCCAAATTAGTGAACTGCCATAATTTTCAAAATGATCACATGGTACCTTTGCAAACCAGTTTGTTAGTGTAATAAATTTACACCCTAATTGCAACCACATCTGATAGTTACAAAAATCAATTTTTCCCAAAATAAGAGTCTTATAAATTAGTACAAATGACACATTTGGATAAAACAAGTTTGTCTATTTATTACAATATCAAACAGGTTCCCGAATGGGTCTTATAAGCATCCATAATATTTGCACAAATGACAACACTATAAAACTGCAAGTTTCAAAATAGACATTCTGACGATGCCCATATCCATGCATATTGTTGTCAAAAATGGAATAACCAACCAAAATGTGAGAAGATGAATATGAGTATGATGAACCTATCACTCAAATCTTCTTTACGACTACTTCCAAATTATTTCAAAGTGAATATTAACATAGGATCAAAATCCATAAAATATAGCTTTGAAATTTTTTTGCATACTATCGATAATTACTTGTAATGCAAACATAAAGTTGAGGAATGTTTTTCCCATCCAATTACTTGGATTTCTCCATTTAGGTGGTTTTACTTCCCCAATACTAGAATGAGCATTTACATGAGTTAGATCAACAAAATTTGGTTTGACATTATTTTCCTTTTTAACAACTTTCCAATGTTGCACTGAAGGAACATACCAACACATCTTAACATCATGACCATTCCTTTTACAATGGGAACAAAATTTAACTTCCTTATTTTTAGGAGTCTTACCCATTTTTCCATTCCTTAAACTCTATCTAGGAAAATGATTCCCCTATTTAGGAGAGGTAACCTTTTTTCCATTTCTTGCCTTACCAGAGTGAGATTGGTCTTTTGCACCTGCCTTATCATTCACAAAAGGCATTAACTTCTTAACCATTGTTTTCCTCTTCCAACAATATGTTGTAGAATGATTAGAACCTTCACAAAACATGCAAGGAAACACATACTTCTGTCTACCAAAGCTATATTGTTTAGACTGAAAGAGATTTTTAGAAGTCTTAGGATTTAATTTCCCCTTAGTGCTATTTTTAGTGTAAGTGGGAGGAGGTGGAATTTCATTAACTCATTTACATGTTTTCTTACACCTTTCATTTTTCTCTCTGATGATGGAATCCTGCATTTCTAGAGGCATAGATCCTTGGCTGTTGGAAGCTTGTCTTCCTTTAGCTGCTTTGGAACTTTCTCCAATTTCCATTTGCCCACTAGAATAACCCAAACTTGCAAAACCAAGGCTGATCCTCTACCTATATTGGGTTAGTATCACCTTGTCCATTTTTACCAAGGCCCTTTCCATTAAATCCCATATTATCCATTAGTTTAGACCCAATTCCCTTAGTGTGTTTTTCAAACTAACCCAAATGAATATCTAGAACTGAATGAGAGGAAGAATTAAAATGTGAACAACTTACAGTGCATTCTGTCATAGTACCCACATATGATTTGGAAGGCATTTCCTTCTTGTGTTCACCTTGTTGCATCTTTTTCAAGAGGGCATCCTTGGTCTGTATTTCTTCTTACAACTCTTTAAAAAATCCCATCAACTTCTTTCTCTTTGCAAGCATCTTGTTGACATAATGCTCTTTCTTGGTTATAGAAGATTATGGCTCAGAGTTTAACCGCACTATTTCCTCTTCTAAGGAATAGAATTTATCTCTCAAGAAAGAGTTTTCTTCCTAGAGTTGGTGGTTAGTGCCTTCAAGCTCATCCAATTGATCCTATTTGGATGACTTGCCCATGATTCCCTATTCCTACAAACATAACATGTACTTCCAAAACTACACACTTGTAAAAGAAGATTAAAAAGCCCCAAAATTTCTGCACACTGAAAACTGAAATCAATACTGAAACTGAAGCTAAATTTTCAAACACAATTAGAAGCTAATTCGACAATCTAACTTTCTTTCGATACCAAACTTGATCCAAAAATGGGTGCTTGAAACTAACACTTTTAATCATTTTCAAGGATTGTTAATTTTTAATCAACTTGAAGTATTTTATACTCCCAAAAATTGATCAAATTCTGATTATGGGCTGAATTCAGAACTGAAATTAAGTTTTCAATTTACTCAGAACTTCACTGTTTGATCAAAGCCCAAATTCATTGTTTCTTGATTTTAATTGATTTCCCAATTTTATCAATTAATGATTATAGTTGCATTCATATTTGTATTATGAATTTAAATTATTGCAAATAATCGAAAACTGAAAATAAAATCGAACACAACACCGCATTTTTACGGGGTTTGAAATTCCTACATCCTTGGGTTCATGGTGAACCAATCCATTAATAATGTTAAAAAAATGTAAATACAATAACCTTTACATTAACCAATAATGAATAAAAACCTGCAAAAATGTGTTTCAGACCTTTGAAGGACGTTAATGGAGCTCAGCCTCTGTCCTTCACCTTCTTGATCCACTTACAACGGTGTCTCCCTTTGGTTCTACGCCTTTGTGTGACTTTAAAAACACATAAATCTATCACAAAATATCCAAATTGGATAAATTATCACACCATCGCGATTGTCTCAATATTATGAGAAACTTTCATATACAACTCGAGATCTGAAAGTGAGCAGAAGTGCCCCAAAATTGCACTTTTCCAAAACTGCCTCCTTATTCTTTTACACAGGACACTGCACTTCCTCATTACAAATACAAGTGAGCTTATTTTATATCACTTCCGAGAGGGTGGTGGGTTGGTAAGGGAACCTATCTTTTTGGATGAGGTTAGGGGTTCAAATCCCCCCTCCTTCTCCTATGTTGCCTCCTTTTGTTTTTATCCCACATTTAAATGCATTTTTGGTGGAGGAGGTTTTAAACAAATATTGTTTTAGGCTTTATTAAAGCCTTTCTATGTGGGTTTTAAAGTGGTCAAAGGACCACTTGGGCATAACCTCTCCCACCTTATTCTCACGTGGATTTCCATACCTAACATTTTCATGCCCCCCTACCACCGCTTCACTCCTCCTCTACGTGGAAGCATGGCATTTACAAATAATGTATGGCAAAGAATTACAAAGTAATATGAAATTCGACACTGGTATTTTTCTCCTTTTGCCACTTGCCTGATGTTGACTGAGCCACTTGGCCAATTGTGCACGTGTCCACGTCACCATGGTCTTGTTGACCAACATTGACCTTCCAGTTGACCAAACTTTGACTGGATATATCTTGAGCTCAGAGTGTCCTTTTTTTACATTCTTATAGTCATTGGAAATCTCTCTAAAGGCTCTACTATACTGGAATAGTTTAGGGAAGTTTAGGGAAAATTTGACACTGAAATTGATCACCCGATCAAAAGCACTTGAAGCATCCTTACACACTAAGGGAGTCATAAATATAGAAAATGGGGTGAGACCATTTTTAGAAGCACGATTCGCATCTATGGAAAAATAGTTGGAGTAGCTATCGAAAAATTCAGCACATGAGACATGCACGGGATTTGGTGCACAAATTGTGAAGTGGAAGGTCACACAAAGGATAGTTGTCCCTACAGATCAATACACTCATTGCTTTTGGATTGTGAGATATGTCATTTAAACCATGATGTTAGCCATTGCCCATTATTATAAAGCGTAATTAGGAAGAATGTCTCTTTTTCTTGTACAATTTATAGGTCCACAACTCACAACATGGAAGAATGATGACTAATTGGTTAGATCCACGATGCTATAGATATTGGTGTATGACAGAAAAGAGTATTAAATAAATCTAAAGGAAAGAATGAGCATCAGGATCGGGATCACAATCAAGCGCACTATGATCAGAATGAAGGGTGTTTTGAAGGAGTTCATGGTAGAGGTCGAGGATACCATGGTGGATTTGGAGGATGAGGCCATGGTGGTGGAAGAGGTGAGTTCCCTCATAGAACATGTTATATATGCATATCTCTTGACCACTACATGCGCGAATGTCCTTAGAATATTACATGTTATTTTTGTGGAAAGAATCATAGTTATGAGGAATGCCCAGACTTGTATGAGCATCTTAGCAAGCAACATAAACAAGAAAACAAAGGTGCAGGGATGGTTAGGATACAATGCACTATGGAAAATTAGTGGATGCCCAAGTTGGAACTAGAATATGAGGCATTGCAGGTAAATATCACTACCCGCATTAAAGCAACACACGCCAAAGAAGCATTGCAACAGAAGCCTACCATCACTAAGGAGGAGGTTCTACATGCACAATACCCAGATCCTACCCATCAGAAGGAGGTTTATCAGGAAACCATGGAGGTACTAAAAATCTTCAAGGTGAAATACAATATTTAAAAGAGCAATCATGAAAGATGGAGCAAAAGAAAGTATTAAAACAGTCCAATCTGATATGGATGACTTGAAAGAAGTGTGCAAGATGTTGCACCAGGAGAATATCATTCCACTATTAGGGAATTGGTTAAAGGGAAACACTCCATACGCAATTATTGAGACTGGATGATAGATCCTGCATGTAAATCTTCCCCCTCATAGCCTAGATTATGACAAGGAAATCACTCTGAATGCTGTTGTAGATGGGTGACTTTTGAGTAATATATTAATTGATATAGGTGCAGAAGTCAATGTTATTACTTGAGATGCATGGGTACTAATGGGGATACCTCTTGCAGCCATCCTCAAATGTATTGTTCATGGCTAACTGGACTAAGGAAACTCCCATCGAATTTTAAAAGATGCATCCATTACCATATAGGGAGCCAAGTTCACTGGATATTTTGAGGTTTTAGCACTTTGGAAGAGGCGAGATAGATTCCCAACTCTCTTTGGGGTGTCCTTGGTGCTATGCAAATAATGTTGATCTTTGGTTCAACAAGGGTTATATCAGCTTTGAAAAAAGAGGAAAGATTTATTATCCCTTTAATAGATGGAAAATATGTGCCCTATGTTGAGCATTTGAGTGAGGAAGACCTAAATAGGATTTATGTATGCACCATCCGGGAGCCACAGTGTGCTTGAGCCATCTAAAGAAGGCATTATTCAAAGGAAGATGCACAATATGTTAGTGATACTACACATGTTACTTGTGCCAATTGGGCTCATAGTAAATGACGTATGAGTTGGTAGGGCATGAAGTAAAGAGTAGATTTACTAGGGACAATAGACCATGTTGTATCGAGAATATGTATTTTGTTATACTTCGAGAAGAAGATCCTATGGTATTTTTGTGTGCCATGGAGGAACAATGAATATACCAATTGGAGAGATGGAATATGCTAGCATATACCCTACATGGGACATCAATGTGCTGGTGGGTGGTTCACAAGGATAATCTTGTAGGATGGAATGAAATTAGGATTGCTCTTGCTACTAGGTTCTTTAGGAGCAATAAACCTACTCAGATATGTACTTATAATGGTAATCAACATGTTCAACACCACATTCAATAGTGTGAGAGACTCTGGACATAGGGGTAGGAAGCTTTACCACCTTCACTCTGGGTGCACAAATTTTATTCCACTTTACAATGTTGCGTGCGTTCTTGGTATGTATATGCAGAACTCCATAGAGAGACTAGAAATTGGCAGGATTTAATTATATGAATGACCTAGATGTTTGACTTATTCTCTATGAAACCTCTGGTAGAAGAGGCATTAAAGGTTATAAAGTGCTTAAGTAGTGTGGCATGTGTCTCTATTTCTCCAAAGAAACCACGCTCCTCGGTATCCCTCATCAAATAAATCTTGAATGATTTCTTCCACCTTGGCATTAGTGGATGATGATGAAGTAGAAAATATGGATCTAGAACATTCAAAAGGTAGGCGAGAAGTGTTAGATAGTGCAGATAAGACCATGTGCGCCTATCATGAACCTATGAAGAAAAAAAAGTGAATATTGGATAAGATGCTAAGCCTAAGGAGGCTATAATTGGAGACTATTGGTCTGACTCTGAAGTGGAAAAAATCATTGAGTTACTGCGGGATTATCAAGACTTATTCCATCAGGGATACCATAAACTTAAAGGCGTGCATGCATCATTAGAAGAGATGAAGATAAAGCTTAAGGAAGGTACGCGCCCAGTCAGAAATAGACCCTATAGGATGAACCCCAACTTGCGTGAAAAGGTCAAAGAAGAAATTGACGCAATTTTGGAGTCTGGAATCATCAAGCCCATGGACAAGTTAGAATGGGTTAGTCCAAAGGTGATCAATATCAAGACGGATGGTCGGATTAGGATCTGTGTGGACTACATGGACTGAACGATGCATGTGTGATCGATCCCTTTCTACGCCATTCACCGAAGAAATACTAGGAGTTATGGGGTGTGAAATCTATTTGTTTATAGATGGATTCTCCCAAGGTATCATCAGGTTAGGATTTCCTAGGAGGATTAGGAAAAGAATAATTTTACTATTGAATGGGGTAGCTTTGCCTATACTATGATTCCCTTTGGTCCGAAAAAACACACCTTATGTATTTTCACGCATAGTTTTTCAAGCGTTCAAAGATTCTATTCACAACTTCTTGCAGGTTTATTTAGATGATTGGATGATGTATGGACTTATTAAGGATCATTGTGACAATCACACTTAATGTCCAAAGATGTAAAAATTGAGTATTTATTTGAACATCAAGGAATGTTTATTTTCTATGCCATTTGGAATATTGTTAGGGCACATCATCTACAAGGAAGGGTTGATGGTTGATCCAACTAAGGTTGCAGCCATCATTAGCCTAAAATAAACTACCACCAAAGTGATGTGCGCGGATTCTTGGGTCACACTGGTATTATAGAAAATTCATAAAGGGGTATGCTAATGTTTCGCACCTTTGGAGGAGTTACCAAAAGGAAAAGGGATGTTCTACTGGGGAGAACTGCAAGAACACACATTCGATACATTGAAGGAGAAACTTACTACCATGCCTATTCTATGCTTTCCTTTGTGTGACCAGCCATTTCATATACATGTGGATGCCTCTGACATGACCATTGGTGTGGTGTTGGCTCATCTTGGAGAAGGTATTATAGATCATCCTATCTGTTTTTCTAGTAGAAAGTTGACTCCTACAGAGCAGAATTACACAACTATAGAGTGTGAAGCTTTGTCAATGATCTATGTGCTACATAAATTTAGACAATACTGCTAGCAACACCATTTATATTTTATACGATTGCATGGCATTGAAGTATTTGGTAAACAATCCCATTTTACAGGGGTGCATATGCATATGAGTACTCTTATTCCAAAAATTTGATTTCATAGTTGTGGTAAAACTAGGGAAAATTAATTCTGGACCAGATCATCTATCTAGAATATAGTCGGAGAAGAAGTGTAAGAAATTGAAGATATCATGCTCGATGCACGCTTATACAAAGTTACAATGTGCACCATCGGGATTAGAGGACATTGTTGTCTTTTTATGAACATGTATGACACCGTAAGGAATGAAATCCTTAGAGAAGAAATAACTTGCCATACACATAACACCCTATATGTTGATTAGCAAAGTGACATGTACAAGTTAGGCTAGGATGAAGTATTACACTTGCTATGTCTTGGAACATGAGCACATAGATATCATAGAGGAGGATCATGGAGGTATTGTAGGTGGGAACTATGTAGGTGCACCATGCGTGCAAGATTTTAGTCACCGTATAAATATTGTAAGGCATATTGCAAGGCTTGTGATCAATGTCGGCACCTTGGGAAACCAAGTCAACGAGATGAAATGCCTCTAAGACCTATTACTAGTACAGAAGCATTTGAGAAATGGGATATAAATTTTACGGGTCTTATTTCACTAGTGCATGTAGCGGGAATGGGTCGTGCTATATCATTACTTACATAGACTATTTGACAAGGTGGGCAGAAGTAATGCCTACAAAGGATTGTACAATGGCTACAACAACCAAGTTTATATGGGAAAATATTATTACAAGGTATGGATGCCCTTTGAGTTTGACTAGTGATAGGGGCACACATTTTCTAAATGAGACAATCAGAATTTTATTGGATGAATTCATGATTACACACCATAAGACTACACCATATCATCCTTAGGAAAATGGGATTGCTGAGGCTTTCAACAAGATTTTGAGTCAAGACATTGACAAAAATTTGTGATGTTGGAAGAAAGGATTGGGATGATAAAGTTTCTATAGTACTTTGGGCATATAAAACAACATACAAGTGGCTAAACAAGGCCACACCTTTTCAATTGGTGTTTGGCATAGAAGCAGTTCTTCCTATGGAATTCATGTTACCTTCTTTGTGTATTACGTGCACTGGAGGTCTCGTTGATGAGAAAGCATTAGAAGAATGGATTGAAAAGTTGATTAATTTGGATGAGCGATGAGAAATAACATGCTAGAGTTACAAGCAAGAAAAATCCAGGCATAAATCACGACATGATAGGCACATTAGGGACAAAAATCTTGAGATAGGAAAAATGGTGCTCTTTTATGATTCTAAGTTTCTGTGCCATCCAGGAAAACTCAAAGTACATTGGTTAGGACCATATGTTATCACTCACATACTTGAAATAGGATCTTTTCAGTTAGAAATTGCTTGATGGAATACGATTACCTAGTTACTTCAATGGGAGTAAGCTAACGCCCTACTAAAAATAAGTCTTTTTGGTGTTTGTAATAAGGAAGTATTGCCATTTAGATTAGGTTTTCAATTATGTATTCCCTTAATGTATTTCATTCTTCATCGCTATTATTTTTCAATTTAGTTATTGTTTGTGAAATAAGTGTGTTTGTGTGCCATAAGCTAATTACCATTTGCAGAATTTTTATGTGCAGATGACTGCACATACCATTTGTGTGGGGTGGTTGTTGAGAAATGGGTACACATAAAGGAAAAAAATGCTACGGTGTTCTATTCAAAGTTTGAAGAGTTGGTGAAAATAATATTGCTTCCAAATGAGGACCATGGATGGAGATAAATGAAGGAACAATATAACGCGAGGTAAGTGGTGGTCATGGAGACTACCAGGAGAAGGCGTAGTGATGAGGTACTCAGGAGCATGGAAGTAATTTGAAGAGAAGCTTGTAGCTAGAAGGTAGGAAGGTGCGCTAAAAGGTTATAGCTAAGGCACAAATATGTGCCACGTAGAAAATTGTGAAAAGGGTCAATTAATGAGGAATGTTGGTAGGTGAAGGAGCAATAAATGCACCAATTTTTTGAAAATATATATAAGTAAGGGATACAAGTTTATTCTTACTTATGTTGTAAATAAAAAAATTAAAAGAGCTAAGTGCGACTGAGCTGAGTGAAGAGTATTAAGGTGCGAAGAGTGTGAAACCAGATGTGAGGAGTAGATTTGTGCATAGGAGAAGCTTACGTCCTGTTGGTGAAGGGTTTGAGTGAAGAAGAGCATTCGAAAGAGCTAGGGCACACAATTTAAACTAGGGCACACGGATTCAAGCTAGGGTTTGAGTTTGCACATTGTAGAAGCTAAAAGATGAGTGTTTGAGGATAGAGAGTTGCAATTTATAGATGACACTAAAGAAAGTACCTGCCGTAGGAGCAAAAGGGAAGAAGAAGGTGGAAGCGGAGGTCGAAATTGCTCCCGAGAGAAATTTTTTAGAAATGCAATACCTAGAAGGTGTGATAGTGGGACAAGAATGGGATTCTCATGTCAAAAAAGCAAGATCAGTGACTACAACCACTGCACATCAAAGAACAAAAAGGAATTAGACGTGCTATTGAATACAAAGACAAACAAGTGCACAACCGAGGATATGCTGGTGTATGATGATGTGGGAGAGAAGCTGCTAAAGTAGATTGGAGTTTACTAGTTGTACGAACTCCCATACTTCGGCAAGTATGAACCTTTGTACCAGTGGCTGATGAGCAGGGTACATGAATATTTCTTCTACTTGCTTGGATGCGGGGTAAGTATTAGTGCCACTCGATTTCCACTATAATAAGATTGAGGGGCACATGAGTGGACTTGAACAGTGACTTAACAGATAAAGAAGCCATCTTGGAGACATGGAAGGAGTTAGGATATACCAAGGGTCCATGCGAAATGGATATCAATAAACTGAAGAAGTACCTAGTGGTACATGCAGCTACACATCTGGTCACTAAATTGAATGATCAAGAGAGATGGTTCCATGTGAACATAATGTGGTTAAAAATTGTAAGGAGAATGTTAGAGGGAACAATATACAACATAGCAGGTTACATTATGGACACTATTATCGAGGAAGCATGCACAGGTGAGAGAATAAATTTCGGTGATGTCCTATTGTCCTTAGTATTTTTGGAGATCAGAGTGCCTCGATGAGCCGTAGAATAAGATCTAGGAGTACCCCATTCGAGTAAGTCCTGGTGGAAATATTTGAGAAGTACTTATGTGAAGGATTAATGAGTGGGTCATTCAAGCAGAGGGCCAAGATGTGGTATGACAGATCCGCAAGATGTTTGAAGAGGAATAACACATCCCCAAGGATTTACCTTCAATGGTGGCCAAAGCACTCCACTTCATAGTATATCAACACTTTTGCATCACGTGGTTTGCGATGAAGGATGATACCTAGAGCCCCAAAGGTAAACTACCATATGACTTCACAACACGCTATTTACAGGAAGCAGTCCCATCGGTTCAACAATGCATGATACTTGAACTTTGTTATAGACAAGGTAGATTGTGACTTTCATACACTTCGTAAGACCTATGTGTATTTAGGGTAGACCGTTTACATAGAGAGGCTAATATCAGATGTGATAAACATGAAGCCCATGATTTTGGAAATTGGAGATAGTGGGGCCACGCTTATCTACCTTCGAATTTTTGGCCCAAGTTGGGGAGAAATAAATATCGGAGAATGAGTTCGCACTTTCGGTACCACCTTAGGGAAAGCATATAGTGGAGAATGTACTAGCTCCAAATCCCACTTTGAAACTATAGAAGTAGATGATGAAGAGAAAGAGTGCAAGAAAATAGCGGCTTGGTATATAGAGGATGAAGGCAACCCTCGAGAAAAGTAGAATCTAAGCATACAAGTACTCCACCCTGGACACAAGAAGAAGGGAATGAAGAATTGGAGGTTGGAGTAGATCCCGAGGAACGCCACTTTAAGAGGGTGTTCGGTGAATAAGGAATCAAGGCGTTACTCCTAGTCGGTGTAGAGATCACCAAAAATATCTCCATAGAAGGAGACAAATGAGAAGAGAAGGAAAAAAATGAATCGGATGAGGATGAAGAAGAGTCTAAGGAGAGCGCGCCCGAATCTCCTACACCACTAGAGGACGTGGAAGAGCCGAAAGATGAAGAAATAAAATTTGGAGATGTGAAGAATGAAGGAGAAGGGGTAAAGGAAGGGGATCCATATCAAGATATTGCTCAGAAACCGAAGATCTAGCTCCAAATCTTGGGGCCAATTCCTAAGGGGCCAAGAAGTAAAAAGAAAAGTGGAGAGTTTACTATTCCATCCTTGGGCTATCTTGAGGAAACAAATAAGATTGTCCACGTTTTCAAAGCACTTTGTGAGCCCTAAGGAGTTATATGGATGGAAGTTGATGGATGAGGACATGGCCATAATGCACACATGGAAGAAACTATCTTAGTCCATGCACACAAACATGAATGATCCAAAATTTGACGTATGCAAAGATTCCCTGTGTATCAAGAAGGTTGAAGAAGAAACCGAGGCTAGACATATAAGCTGTGAAACCCTATGTAACACCCTGAACTGTTGTTACTTCCTCCTGAGCATTCAAGTGTTGATATGTGATTTATTTTGTAAAAGGATGTGTTCCTTTGATTGTGAAGTCATGCTTGATATGGACTATATCTTCTTTGTAAAATTGTAGATCTTTGACTGAGTCGGAATATGATTGGACTCTTTTATTTCTTTCATTTTACACCTGAGTTTAATCTGATCTCGGAATGAATTGTGGATTTATCCATCTATAAGACCCAGCCTTGGATCAGTGGCATTGATCCAAGTGATGCTTTAAGTTTATTCGGGATGAACTAAAATTATAGACCTTACGCAGGTTGTAAGGTCCGAATGCGTTGAATAAGCTATTCCAGAGTCTAACTCAGGCTGATTGTGTTAAAAGAATTAGTTCCCAATATCATAATATCGTGGAAGGTCTTGATCGTGGGCCAGGTAATAAATTCAGATACATTTATTCCACTAGCCTATCGGCAAGAGTGCAAAGAGTGAATCTGTTCATGAATGTATGTTTGTAGGTTCTTTTTCCGAGCATTTGAAATGTTAGACCTAAACTAGATTTATTAAGGTTAGTCACCTAAAACTAAACTATAACCTAGGGGTTAGATTAGTGTTAATCTAACCTAGGCCTAAGCTATAAGCTAAATGTTCTAAGTTAGTAACTTTGTGCTATGGAGGTTAGATTAAGTGTTATCTTAAATCCTAACCTAAGTTACTAACCTAACTATGGACAAGGAATAAAGGGGACCTATGAAAGGGTGTGAGCCATGGGCGGAAGTTTCTATGGCATTAAATTGATGGATAAGCATGAAGGACAGGAAATTTGGTAGAAGTTTAAACGGCTAGTAAGAGCCGACGTGACAGAGTCGCCAAAGTTAGATATGGTCTTAGAATTGCAATTGTCCATCGCCAACTATGGCGGTCGGTGGCAATGGAAATTGAGTGGGAAATTTGGAGTAAATGCAATTAATGAACTCGGTCTTCGAGCTCGGGTTTCACGGGAAGGCATGCAAAATGGAAAACTGGTAGTTTGTTTGGTTTTTCATGCGCTCCGGTTTTCCCTCTGTCTGATCACTGGTTCTTCGCACCAGTCTACTTGGTGTTGCATGGAAAAAATGAGTGTAACTCACTCTTTTCTCTGTCAAGGAAAGTTTATAAGGCATGGAAATAACAAGTTATTGTTGTTGAATCTAACGTGGAAAAAGAGGAGAAGGCACGAGCTCTTTCAGTGGTCTTCTTCGATTTTTTTAAGCAAATAACCAGGCATGTTAGGCTCTAACTTTTAAAGATCTTGCTTTCTTTCAAATGATTTCATTAGAACAACTCTGTTCAAATGATTTTCGGGTTCAGTTGGTTTTTATGGTAGCCTTGTGTGATTTAGTTGCTGTATTTTCTTAACCGGCTCGATTTTTCGAGTAAACCCTTGATGGGTGTGCATTTTGTTTCGAACGGATGTATTACCTTGCTGTGTTTTGCATTCCGGTTGGATTTTGAAGAAATGTTACAAGGAAAATATTTGAAATTGGCTCTGTAGGAGTTTATGAATTGTTTTCTTGTTGGGTTCAGGCTACAGTCGATACTTGCTGTTGATTCTTGTCGAAAAGGATACTGTTGGATTTTTGTTTGAATGTTCAGTATAATTCGACTTCTTTGTAAGTTCAGTCGTGTTAATATAAGTGGTGGTTACTGAACCTTGTTGGGTTTCGCTATATACTTAGGTTATTTTGAACGGATAACTTGCTGTGTTTATAGTATTTTAATGCGACCTTGTAGAAGTTGTTTTCCCTCCCTTGTGTTGCAATTACGGGATTTAACCCATTGATAGTTTGCAATATATTTATTTATATACAAAATGACTCTGTGGAGTCCTTGGAATGGTTCGTATATTATGGACTACTGTAGAAGTCATGTATGTGAATACTGGTAGTTTGATTCAGTCGGAGTCCTGGAGGGGTAACTGGTAATACGACTTCTGTTGTCTTGTTATGAATACCTTCGTTTAGCAAGAAATTTCTTGGTACAGACTCAGTTGGTGTACTTTTTATGTTTTCCTCTCTGTGTAAGCTTAGAGTGAATATTGTTGTAGGGGTTCAGTTGGAATCCTTGTTACGAAACCAGTATTTTGCTTCTGTATAAAGCCTGATTGTGAATATTTATCATTATTGGCACGGTTGGAATCCTTAATATATATTTATCTTGTATATCGGCTTCTGTAGAAGCTATATCGTGAATACTGTATGATTTTGGATATGGTGGGAGTCCTTGAAAGGTGTCTAGTATTTTTAATTTCATTCAAAGCTGGGTTGTGAATGTTGTTGTTATTATGAATACTAAATGTTATCAACTTTGGTGGAGACACTGAAAAGTAATTTATGTTGTAACATCTGTAGGAGTTCTTGCTGTGAGTACTTTTGGTATTCTTGATTTGTTGACATACGAATTCAACTTCAAATGAAACCTTTAATTTAAGTATTGGTTGAATTTGGCACTGTTCGAGCCCATGTTATGTTGTATGTTGGTTCGATTCTCGATTTTTGTCCTTGTTGTGTTTTAGTAGGGATTAAATTGAACTGAATGTTGATGTGAGTTTCGACTCAGTGGGATTGTTCTTGTGTTTGAACATGATTACGTCTTCTGTTAGCATGAATATCTAGTCTTGAGCTTGACTGAACTAAGGAGCTATCGACTGCACCTCGACAGGCGATGGCATTGAATATCTTCTTGTTTGTCACTTCGTATGGAAGGTTATGTGGAGTCTATTTGATAGATATTCATCACTGTTTTGGCGTGAGAGCTACTGTACTGCTAGTAAGCTACAGGAGTTTGTTATATTTAATTTTAACAAAACTGTGGTTCTTCTTGTGGCTCGTCTGACTTATTCGTATGCGTATAAGGTGAATGCTTTACTCTCGAGGAGACGGTACAGTCATGAGCTTGTTTGAAGGGAAATATGAATGACTTGTTTTCTTTCTCTTCTGTTGTAAAGTATATGTTGATATTTTTATCTAACCGTTAGAACTGTTTTTAACATATTGATGGAATCATGATTTGTTATGATATTCATTTTACTATGTTGAATGTAATGATCTGTCTGATGTTTGTTGTCCTTGGGATTCAGATGGATAGTTGTTTTGGATACTTTCGTTCTTCTTGATCCCTAATATTTTGATGAAATATTTGAAAAGTATCTAGGACTATTCAGTAACGATAATTTGAGTTACGCGTTTATAGTCATGTTTGTATTACAAAAGCATAGTCTGAAATATGTTTACTTGTTTGGTGAAATGATCTCATTTAAACAGGTTGTTTAATGAAAACAGTTGGTGGATTGCAATTGTTTTAAGAGTTAGTGCTTATCATGCTCAGTTCATCGAACTGACCCATGTTGACAATTTTTGCAGATGGTTGCCGTAAGTGGTAAAAGCACGCAGATCTGATAGGATGTTCAGATTGTTTAATTTGGTTTTATGATGAATTACAGCTTGATTCTCTAAATGTACTATATGAGGAAAGATGTTCTTTTTCTGTTGAAATATTGTATCAAGTATGCTGAATGCATAAAATGTATTTGATTAGCCTGAAGGGAATAAAAAGAGATATTTGTTACTTATGTGTTTGTATTCTTATCTTGATAGTTTGACCTTCTTCGGTTCAAATGATCTTGAGAGCATTGTTATTATTGTATAATTTGGAGACTTTTGTGATTATCAATGTAAGCTTGCAAGAATAAGTGACTGAATACTTATGATTGTTTAGTAGTTCTAGTATGTTCTATCTAAAGCTAAAATTGGAATTTAGATCACTGTCTTTCTGGAAGCTAGGGTTAAAATAAGCCTGAGCAGGAAGTTAAACAAGCTGAATAAATTATTACTTCCTAGTCTTGACCTAAGTCAAGACAACGTTTAATTGGATTCTTAATCACTATATCTCGATATTAATAAGTAAGATATAAATTCAGTTATGAGAACTGATATAAACCTAAAAAGGGTTTGGTTAGCAATCTCATGTGAAGGATGAGAGTAATTGTCCAATTTCGTTGATATAGAATTATGTATATTCTATGAACTCCTTGATGGGACCTCTAGTCTTAATAACTTCTCTTGTGTATTGGGTTTTATTAAGAAAGGTCATTCTAAGGTGAGGAACCCAGGGATCGGGAAAGGCTAACCTTAGGGGAACGTCTTTTAGTATAATTTAAACTCAACGTGCGTAACACTTATTAATAAGTAGATCTTTTCGAGGCGGATTTAAAGGTTGATGGCACAAGTCAACTGCAGGGTTGTACCTTCGAGAAGATTAGGATCTTCTCAAAGATACAACAATGCAGGTGACTTATGACGACACCCTTTGCATTGATCGTTAAGATTTACACCTTTAACTCGAACAAGTTACTCTGGGACTGATTAGGAATGTGGTCACGTTATAAGATTGCCTAGGAGACTCGGGGTATCTTGACACACCGGTTTAACTAGGGTTGACCCAAAGATGTCAAAGATATCCCTAGTCCTCGAGAGCATCCATATAACGTTGTCACCTTACTAACTGCTTCAGTGAATAACTTGATAGGAGAGACCGATGTAAGTCGGTATAAGACATTCTACATAACATAGGAATGTGGTGAAGGACGTATTCCGTTGATGAGTATGCCGTCAAGGAATACGAGACATAAGATATGTTTCAAATCTTTGGCCAAAGTATCGCAAGTTCTGATTGCGTTGTCCTAAGTCACCTAGTCTAAGGGATGAGATGCCGATGAATAATGGTAACAATTATTCAGATAGGTTCCTTAGACAGAGCATTCTGAATCCTAGATTAGGGAAGAGAGCCGCAAGAGGGATGTGTTAAATAAAAATGCTAACTCTTAATACACATGAATAGATCGGTAGATTACCGAGTCATGGAATGAATAGATCGGAGGTACTCTGAGTCATTACAGCTGCATATGGTTATCTGTTATAAGAATGGTTGCTTTGATTTGTGAGTTCTAAATTATGTATTTAGAACCAGGAAGCATTTAAAAAATAAAAATAAAAAAATAAAATAAAATTTACTTGTTCTAATGTATAAAATGAGGATGTTACATCTTGGTATCAGAGCGAGGTTGCAGCTCTTTGGCCTATTGTGTCCATAATCTGATAAGAACCTGAATTTTCTTGTAACAGAAAATGGTTAGAACAAGGGGGAACGTTGCGAATAAAGCTCCACCTGAAGGAGGGCGGCAACAACCCAGAAACTTGATGAGATCCTTGCTGCCCTGTTAGACACAAGAGATCGTTTAGCTGTACTTGAACAGCAGGCGATGGGAAATGAGGAGGATGAAGAAGCTGGTAATGACAATTAGCCACCTCCTGAGGACAACCCCGATATGGGTGTTGATGTTAATGCTGGGAATGCACCTATCCAACTAGAAAACAAAAAGGCTAGGTTGGCAGCAGAACTCACTAATGATATAAAAAGGATAAGTCCACCTAAGTATGATGGCACCACATTAGGAAATGGAGTTGAGAACTCGGCTCAAATAAATGGAGAAGTACATTGCAATAAGAAACTTCTCGAGGAAACCAAAGCTATTTGGGAGCCTACAGCTTTCTCACGAAGCATCTTCGTGGTGGCATAGCCGTAAAGCAGAGCTAAATATTGATGAGACCAACGTTACTTGGGATCAATTTAAAGGCTATTTTAGGCAACATTGGCTGCCACAACTTTTCTATGATCAGAAAATGACAGATTTCCATAACTTAGCTCAAGTGAAGCTAACGAATCGAATCCTGGGAGCGGTTTACAAAACTCCTCAAGTATGTACCGCAGTATCAAACTGACGAGAAGTTCAGAATATGGAAATTCATCATGGGATTGAATCCCGTGATAGGGGGAGAGGTCGATGTTCATAGTCTAACCACTATGGAAGGAGTTGTTGAAAAGGCCATAAGACAAGAACAGAAATTAAAGGCTATTTCTACTCATAAGGAGGAAGTGCGGAAGAAGACTGCAAACCCTTCTTCAACCTCTCTTGCACCCAAAAGGGACCATGGAAAAATTTTGGAAACAAAAGTAAGTTTCCAGGGGATAACAAGAAGATAAACAAAAGCGATGTATGCAAATAAGCTCTTTGAAATGTAAGGGATAATTTTGCCAAAAAACCCTATGGAGGACAAAGTGACAATTACAAGGCTGGAGGCAATTTTGAGCCTAAAAGGGACTGTAGGAGGCTGCTACAATTGTGGCAAAGACCACTACACAAATCGCCCTTTGAAGAAGGATGATCGTAATCAGCAATAAGAGATACATGCCGCAGCATGCATGCAAGCAAGCAAGTGAAAAGCAAGTGACACCTATAGAAGTTCCGGGTAAGTTATTTGGCATACCTGTCACTATTCTTTTTGATACAGGAGCTACTGAATGTTTCATTTCTAATAAACTTGCTTCTAAACTTAAGAGAAAAGATGGAAAAATGGATAAATCTTGGGTACCTGTGATGCAGGTATGGTAATAATTGTTCATACTTTGTGAGTATGTGTCTTTTTGGGGCGGTCCTTGACTTACCTAATTTCTCCACGGAAGTTGACCTCTATGTTACACCTTTGGGATCGTATGACATTGTCATCGGTGTCAATTGGTTAGCTGACCATAAAGCAAAGGTAGACTACTATGAAAAGAACATAAAATGTTTAGATGATCAGCTGGAAACAGCAGAGATTCAAGGTGTGAAACGGGAAATTTCAGTTAGAAAACCTGTCACTATGCAAACTTAAAAGGCTAAAAATAAAGGATGTACCCTTTATGCAGTAAAGATATTTGAATTTTCAGAAGAAGATGGTGATTACATGAAATGATTTCCTCTGCTACAAAGTTTCAGGGATGTTTTTCCTGAGGAATTACCAGGGTTACCACCTAAGAGGGAATTTGACTTCACCATCGAAATCAAACCAGGAACTAAACCTATTTCCAAAGCACCTTATCGGATGACTACTACAGAGTTAGTAGAGCTTAAGGCACAATTGCAAGAACTTTTGTCTAAAGGTTTGATTAGACCAAGTGTGTCACCTTGGGGAGCGCTTGTAATATTTGTGAAAAAGAAGGATGGAACACTTAGGTTGTGTATTGATTATCGGATGTTGAACAAAGCAACAATCAAGAATAGATATCCACTTCCAAGGATCGACGATTTATTTGATCAGATGCGTGGGGCAGCGGTTTATTCTAAGATAGATCTTTGATCTGGTTATCATCAGTTAAGGATTAGAGAAGAAGATATTCATAAAACAGCTTTCCAAACAAGGTACGACATTATGAATTCACGGTTCTACCCTTTGGATTAACTAATGCACCCGAAATTTTATGAACTTAATGAACAATATTTTTCAAGAATATCTGGACAAGTTTGTACTTGTATTCTTAGACGATATTCTCATTTATTCTAAAAGCGTTGAGGAGCACAATGAGCATTTGAAGATAGTTTTGGGAATTTTGAGAAAAAGAAAGTTGTATGGTAAGTTATCCAAATGTTCTTTCTTTGATTCAGAAGTTCACTATTTGGGTCATGTCATTAGCAAAGAAGGAATTGCTGTAGATCCTTCAAAAATAGTGGCAATAACTGAGTGGCCTACACCAAAGAATGTGCACGAAGTAAGAAGCTTCATGGGTCTTGCTGGTTACTATAGAAAATTTGTTAAGGATTTTTCTAAAGTAGCTGCACCAATAACTTCATTGCAGAAGAAGGATAAGAAATTTA
The DNA here is from genome assembly GCA_018340775.1 of Taxus wallichiana var. yunnanensis. Taxonomy (NCBI): domain Eukaryota; kingdom Viridiplantae; phylum Streptophyta; class Pinopsida; order Cupressales; family Taxaceae; genus Taxus; species Taxus wallichiana. The sequence goes on along the minus strand of CM031240.1, from coordinate 1,026,665,862 downwards.
TTTGGAATGATAAGTGCGAAGCGGCTTTCAAAATTCTGAAAAGCCAGTTGACTTCTGCACCTATATTAGCTGTACCAGACCCTAATGGGAGCTTTACTGTTGTAACGGATGCTTCTGGGGAAGGCCTTGGAGGTGTTTTGTTACAAAATGATCAAGTCATAGCATATGAAAGTAGAAAACTTAAGTTACATGAGCTGAATTATGCTCCTCATGATTTGGAGCTTGCTGCCATTGTTCATGCACTTCAAGTCTGGAGACACTATTTACTTGGGAAACCTTTTGAGTTGAAAACTAATCACTTAGGGCTGAAATATATTTTCACTCAGCCTAATCTTAATGCTAGACAGAGAAGGTGGTTAGAATTTTTATCACAATATGATTTTGATATTAGCTATATCAAAGGGAAGGAGAATAGAGTAGCAGATGCTCTAAGTCGTAGGAGGCACATTTCTACTCTTATAACATTAAGAACTCAGTTTAAGGATGAGGTAAAAAGTGCCTCAGAATCTGATATTTACTTTTAGCAAGTAAAAGCAGTGCTTGCTGCAGAACCTAATGATGAAAGGTATAAAGGTTTTCATTTTGATAATGAAGGAATCTTACGTTATGAAAACAGGGTATACGCACTATGCTTTGAATAATTTGAGGAAGAAGTTGTTAGTTGAATTTCATAATTCACCTTTCTCTGACACCGGTATCACAAAAATGCTTGTTGATATGAAACAACAATACTTTTGGAAAGGTATGAAAAAGGATGTCATTAGTTTTGTGACTTATTGTTTGGAGTGTCGGTGGGTTAAGGCGAAACATATGCACCTGGCTGGATGTTATATCCTCATAAGCATACCGCAACATAAAATGGCAAGTAATAACCATGGAATTTGTACAAGGATTACCCATGTCCAGGAATAAACATGATGTTATCCTGGTAGTTGTAGATAAACCGACTAAGGTAGCTCATTTCATCACTTTGAAATCTAAAGGATGATTCACCAAGTCTGGCCAAAAGATTCGTACGAAATTTTAAGATTGCATGGTGTACCGAGAATTGATTATATCGACAAGGATCCAAGAATGACGTCAAGGTTTTGGCAAACGCTTAATACACTCTTGGAACGAAACTAAACTTCAGTACATATCATCCGGAAACGGATGGACAAACTAAGAGGGTAAATATAGTGTTGGAGGACATGTTGTGAATGTATTGCATGGATCAATAGTATAAATGGGAAGAGTATCTTCCATTAGTTGAATTCGCATACAACAACACTTATCATTCATCTCTTAAAATGGCACCATTTGAAGCACTTTATGGAAGAAAGTGCAGAACTCCTGTTAGTTGGGATAGTGTTGAGGATAGAGTGGTAATTGGACCAGAGATTCTCACAGAAATGGAACAACAAGTTAAGTTGATTTGTGAATGATTAAAGGAAGCAGTGGATAGGCAGAAGAGCTATGCTGACCTTAAGTGGGTTGATCGAAGGTTTGAGCTTGGTGAGAAGGTTTTTCTTCGTGTTAAACCCAGAAAGAGTTCTATAAATTTTGGCAAGGCTACCAAGTTGTCACCTCATTTCGTGGGACCTTTCGAAATTGTCAAAATAATCAATCCTGTAGCTTATCGTTTAGCATTACCACCTACTTTATCTCGCATGCATGATGTTTTCCATATTTCTTTGCTTAAGAAATACGTTTCAGATCTGTCACATGTTTTAAATTGGAATTCCTTGTAGGTCCAAGACCCAGGAATAATCGTGGTTAAACCCACACGAGTGCTGGAAACTCACCAATTGCATTTGAGAAATCGTGAAATACAACAATGTAAGGTCCAGTGGGACCAGTTTAACGAAGAAAGTGTAACTTGGGAAAATCTGGAAGAGATGAAAATTTCTTTTCCTTTTCTTTTTCAACAGAATGAAATCTGTTGACAAAACATTTCTTTTATGAACTTATCTTTTTCAAGTTTATATGAAAGCCAGATGGAGGCAAACATTATTCAGGTTGAATAAAATGTGTTGTGACATTGATTTCTGGAACTATTCAAGTTGGAAAATAGTCGCATTGTTTTGTGAACTAATAAATTGGTTGACCTGAAGGTTAATCGAATATGTAATCATCGGGATGATGAATCTTTTAGGAGGGAAGCATGTAACACCCTGAACTGTTGTTACTTCCTCCTGAGCATTCAAGTGTTGATATGTGATTTCTTTTGTAAAAGGATGTGTTCCTTTGATTGTGAAGTCATGCTTGATATGGACTGTATCTTCTTTGTAATTGCAGATCTTTGACTGAGTCGGAATATGATTGGACTCTTTTATTTCTTTCATTTTACACCTGAGTTTAATCTGATCTCGGAATGAATTGTGGATTTATCCATCTATAAGACCCAGCCTTGGATCAGTGGCATTGATCCAAGTGATGCTTTAAGTTTATTCGGGATGAACTAAAATTATAGACCTTACGCAAGTTGCAAGGTCTGAATGCGTTGAATAAGCTATTCCGGAGTCTAACTCAGGCTGATCATGTTAAAAGAATTGGTTCCCGATATCGTAATATCAGGAAGGTCTTGATCGTGGGCCAGGTAATAAATTCAGATACATTTATTCCACTAGCCTATCGGCAGTGCAGGAGTGAATCCTGTTCGTGAATGTATGTTTGTAGGTTCTTTTTCTGAGCATTTGAAATGTTAGACCTAAACTGGATTTATTAAGGTTAGTAACCTAAAACTAAACTATAACCTAGGGGTTAGATTAGTGTTAATCTAACCTAGGCCTAAGCTATAAGCTAAATGTTCTAAGTTAGTAACTTTGTGCTATGGAGGTTAGACTAAGTGTTATCTTAAATCCTAACCTAAGTTACTAACCTAACTATGAACAAGGAATAAAGGGGACCTATGAAAGGGTGCGAGCCATGGGCGGCAGTTTCTATGGCATTAAATTGATGGATAAGCATGAAGGACATGTAATTTGGTAGAAGTTTAAACGGCTAGCAAGAGCCGACGTGGCAGAGTCGCCAAAGTTAGATATGGTCTTAGAATTGCAATTGTCCATCGCCAACTATGGCGGTCGGTGGCAATGGAAATTGAGCGGAAAATTTGGAGTAAATGCAATTAATGAACTCGGTCTTCGAGCTCGGATTTCACGGGAAGGCATGCAAAATGGAAAACTGGTAGTTTGTTTGGTTTTCATGAGCTCCGGTTTTCCTCTACATCGATCACCGGTTCTTTTTGCACCGTCTACTTTGTGTTGCATGGCAAAATGAGTGTAACTCACTCTTTTCTCTGTCAAGGAAAGTTTATAAGGCATGGAAATAACAAGTTATTGTTGTTGAATCTAACGTGGAAAAAGAGGAGAAGGCACGAGCTCTTTCAGTGGTCTTCTTCGGATTTTTAAGCAAATAACCAGGCATGTTAGGCTCTAACTTTTAAAGATCTTGCTTTCTTTCAAATGATTTCATTAGAACAACTCTGTTCAAATGATTTTCGGGTTCAGTTGGTTTTTATGGTAGCCTTGTGTGATTTAGTTGCTTGTATTTTCTTAACCAGCTCAATTTTTCGAGTAAACCCTTGATGGGTGTGCATTTTGTTTCGAACGGATGTATTACCTTGCTGTGTTTTGCATTCCGGTTGGATTTTGAAGAAATGTTGCAAGGAAAATATATGAATTTGGCTCTGTAGGAGTTTAAGAATTGTTTTCTTGTTGGGTTCAGACTACAGTCGATACTTGCTGTTGATTCTTGTCGAAAAGGATACTATTGGATTTTTGTTTGAATGTTCAGTATAATTCGACTTCTTTGTAAGTTCTGTCGTGTTAATATAAGTGGTGGTTACTGAATCTTGTTGGGTTTTACTATATACTTAGGTTATTTTGAACGGATAACTTGCTGTGTTTATAGTATTTTAATGCGACCTTGTAGAAGTTGTTTTCCCTCCCTTGTGTTGCAATTACGGGATTTAACCCGTTGATAGTTTGCAATATATTTATTTATATACAAAATGACTCTGTGGAGTCCTTGGAATGGTTCGTATATTATGGACTACTGTAGAAGTCATGTATGTGAATACTGGTAGTTTGATTCATTCGGAGTCCTGGAGGGGTAACTGGTAATACGACTTCTGTTGTCTTGTTATGAATACCTTCGTTTAGCAAGAAATTTCTTGGTACAGACTCAGTTGGTGTACTTTTTATGTTTTCCTCTCTGTGTAAGCTTAGAGCGAATATTGTTGTAGGGGTTCAGTTGGAATCCTTGTTACGAAACTAGTATTTTGCTTCTGTATAAAGCCTGATTGTGAATATTTATCATTATTGGCACGGTTGGAATCCTTAATATATATTTATTTTGTATATCGACTTACTTCGTAGAAGCTTATATCGTGAATCTTGTATGATTTTGGATATGGTGGGAGTCCTTGAAGGGTGTCTAGTATTTTTAATTTCATCCAAAGTTGGGTTGTGAATCTGTTGTTATTATGAATACTAAATGTTATCAACTTTGGTGGAGACACTGAAAAGTAATTTATGTTGTAACATCTGTAGGAGTTCTTGCTGTGAGTACTTTTGGTATTCTTGATTTGTTGACATACGAATTCAACTTCAAATGAAACCTTTAATTTAAGTATTGGTTGAATTTGGCACTGTTCGAGCCATGTTATGTTGTATGTTGGTTCGATTCTTGATTTTTGTCCTTGCTGTGTTTTAGTAGGGATTATATTGAATTGAATGTTGATGTGAGTTTCGACTCAGTGGGATTGTTCTTGTGTTTGAACATGATTACATCTTCTGTTAGCATGAATATCTAGTCTCGAGCTTGACTGAACTAAGGAGTTGTCGACTGCACCTCGACAGTGATGGCATTGAATATCTTCTTGTTTGTCGCTTCGTATGGAAGGTTATGTGGAGTCTATTTGATAGATATTCATCACTGTTTTGGCGTGAGAGCTACTGTACTGCTAGTAAGCTACAGGAGTTTGTTATATTTAATTTTAACAAAATTGTGGTTCTTCTTGTGGCTCGTCTGACTTATTCGTATGCGTATAAGGTGAATGCTTTACTCTCGAGGAGACTGTACAGTCATGAGCTTTTTGAAGGGAAAAATGAATGACTTGTTTTCTTTCTCTTCATTGTAAATTATATGTTGATATTTTTATCTAACCGTGAATCGTGTTCTTAACATATTGATGGAATCATGATTTGTTATGATATTCATTTTACTATGTTGAATGTAATGATCTATCGATGTTTCCCCCTTCGATTCAAATGGATAGTTGTTTTGGATACTTTCATTCTTCTTGATCCCTAATATTTTGATGAAATATTTGAAAAGTATCTAGGACTATTCATAGACGATAACGAGGCTCCATTTTATTTTAGAGAAAGAAATTGAGTTATGCATTTATAGTCATGTTGTATTACAAAAGCATAGTCGAATATGTTTACTTGTTTGGTGAAATGATCTCATTTAAACAGGTTGTTTAATGAAAACAATTGGTGGATTGCAATTGTTTTAAGAGTTAGTGCTTATCATGCTCAGTTCATCGAATTGACCCATGTTGACAATTTTTGCAGATGGTTGCCGTAAGTGGTAAAAGCACGCAGATCTGATAGGATGTTCAGATTGTTTAATTTGGTTTTATGATGAATTACAACTTGATTCTCTAAATGTGTTTCACTCGAAATGCTTCGCCCTTATAGAAACAGATAAGGTTAGGGTTAGGAGGAATACCATGTAGAATGTCGAGATGATGTGCGCGTACGTGTAGAGAAGATCGGGATCATGGAGAACTCCTTTTTGTCTTGGAAGGACTACCTGCAAATAAGAACACAAGACCACAAGATTTTGATTAGATAGTAAATGAGGGAACTGCCTTGGGCCCAGGAAATATGAAACTTCCTTTCGAAGGTGGTCAGTTCCCCTGCCGATATGAGTTAACACAAAATACTGTAAAATATCAATTAAATTGCTTGGCTGAACTGGGTAGGGGAAAGGCTGTTTTTCCTGGTTTTTGATCAAAGGAACCGATGCCGGTTACCTATAACCGATGGCGGTTACTGCTAACCGATACCGGTGGGTTCTAGGATCTTCTGGGCTGGTTGTGGAGTTTGTAATGGCTGATTTTTGGATAGTTTTTGGGAAACGGGATGGTTAGAAACAAAAGAATGACAGCTAGAGGCAATGGTACGTTGGATAATGGATCCAGAAACGGATTTGGGAGGACTGTAATTCCAAAAGCATAAGAAATGTTATAATGGAGGACATGCAAGATGTAACTTACTGGTTTTTGACGAAGATGCCAGTTGATCTCCTTGGCTGCCAACTCTTCTGGTTTCTTCACTCGTCTCTGCTTGGTCAAGTGAAGTTCTGGACTCTGCTAATCGCTTTGGACTCTCCTTTGATTCAAAAATCTTTCGACTGGTCTCCAAAATGAAATCCCGATCCGTTGTTTTGGTTTGGGGAGCCCATTTACGAGGAACCGATGGCGGTTGCGTAACCGACGATCGGTCGAGTAGAACCGCATCGGTTAGGAAAAAGTAGGCTATTTTTAGTAAAATAGCCCACCTTCCTGTTTTTCTCCCGAGGGATCACCATTGCGGGCTTGGTCAAGTGGCTAGAAGGTCGGCTTTTGGTGCGAGTAAGGAGGCATTAGTTATGGATGTGAGTCTGAACAAGTCATGGGTCCTAATTAGGTTAGTTTAGGGTTAGGGCTAGGTCATGATGAGGTGACAAAGTGAGGTGGCGGGTAAGGTGATGTGGATTTATCAATTACAAGGTAATTAATAAATAATTGTGTAAAGTTTAGGTAATGAGGTTAGGTTGCGAAATGGGATGCGGGTCACAAGGGTCGTGAGACACGAATTTGGTGTCTACAAAATGTACTATATGAGGAAAGATGTTCTTTTTCTATTGAAATATTGTATCAAGTATCTTTGAATGCATAAAATGTATTTGATTAACTGAAGGAATAAAAAGAGATATTTGTTACTTATATGTTTGTATTCTTATCTTGATAGTTTGACCTTCTTCGGTTCAAATGATTTCGAGAGCATTGTTATTATTGTATAATTTGGAGACTTTTGTGATTATCAATGTAAGCTTGCAAGAATAAGTGACCCGAATACTTATGATTGTTTAGTTAGTCTAGTATGTTTTATCTAAAGCTAAAATTGGAATTTAGATCACTGTCTTTCTGGAAGCTAGGGTTAAAATAAGCCTGAGTAGGAAGTTAAACAAGTTGAATAAATTATTACTTCCTAGTCTTGACCTAAGTCAAGACAACGTTTAATTGGATTCTTAATCACTATATCTCGATATTAATAAGTAAGATATAAATTTAGTTATGAGAACTGATATAAACCTAAAAAGGGTTTGGTTAGCACTCTCATGTGAAGGATGAGAGTAATTGTCCAATTTCGTTGATATAGAATTATGTATATTCTATGATCTCCTTGATGGGGCATGTAGTCTTAATAACTTCTCTTGTGTATTGGGTTTTATTAAGAAAGGTCATTCTAAGGTGAGGAACCCAGGGATCGGGAAAGGCTAACCTTAGGGGAACATCTTTTAGTATAATTTAAACTCAACGTGCGTAACACTTATTAATAAGTAGATATTTTCGAGGTAGATTTAAAGGTTGACGGCACAAGTCAACTGCAGGGTTGTACCTTCGAGAAGATTAGGATCTTCTCGAAGATACAACAATGCGCAGTGACTTATGACGACACCCTTTGCATTGATCACTAAGATTTACACCTTTAACTCGAACAAGTTAATCTGGGACTGATTAGGAATGTGGTCACGTTATAAGGCTGCCTAGGAGACTCGGGGTATCTTGACACATTGGTTTAACTAGGGTTGACCCAGTATATCAGCGTATTCCTAGTCCTCGGGAGCATCCATATAACGTTGTCACCTTACTAATTCGTTTCCGAGTGAATAACTTGGATAGGAGAGACTGACAGAAGTCAGTATAAGACATTATACATAACATAGGAATGGGGTGAAGGACGTATTCTAGATTGATGAGTATGCCGTCAAGGAATACGAGATTTAAGCAGTATGTTTCAAATCTTTGGCCAAAGTATCGCAAGCTGCTGATTGCGTTGTCCTAAGTCACCTAGTCTAAGGGATGAGATGCCGATGAATAATGGTAACAATTATTCAGATAGGTTCCTTAGACAGAGCATTCTGAATCCTAGATTAGGGAAGAGAGCCACAAGAGGGATGTGTTAAATAAAAACACTAACTCTTAATACACATGAATAGATCGGTAGATTACCGAGTCATAGAATGAATAGATCGGAGGTACTCCGAGTCATTACAGCTGCATATGGTTATCTGTTATAAGAATGGTTGCTTTGATTTGTGAGTTCTAAATTATGTATTTATAGTAATGCATTGGTGAAAGTATCTACCGAGGTGACGCGGAGGAACATAGACAAATATGCCACTATCAAGGTACTAAGGGAAGAGATCAAGGCCAAAGATGCAGAGATCATGCGCTTGAAAGGAGAGAAGGACCTAGAGAAGAAGAAGAATGGGGTTCTTATTAGCATGGCCGAGGAGATCGATGATCATGTTCTCTAGGAAAGACCACTCTTAGAGCCCAAGGTACCCAAAAATTCTCTTTGGCTTGCACTATGTGCACACGTGGTCGATTTGGTGCTTTAGAGGAGGGACCAATTAGGATGCAGGCGCTAAAGGACCCCGACTAGAAGGTAGAGAGGAAAAGGCTGTAGTGATTAGAAAGATTTCATCATACGAGTTGCTTCTAACTCTGCGGAGGAGGCTGAAGAAAGAGGATCAAACATTGAATATATATACAGACTCCGGAGGTAGTTATCGAAATAAGGACAATGGTAGAGGAAAATGGAGTCCTAAAATATATGAAGGATGAAATTTTGGGGCACACAAAGAGACTCGACACTAGTAAAGCAAAAGCACGAGACCCTTGTAGTGGCCCAGGAGCCCCATAATAATAGGTTGGATGAACTGGGAAAACTTATATCATAGAAGATAGAGTGTTGGAAGGGAGAATGTTTGCAATGGATAAAATTATGTTACTATTACAAAATGAGAAGGGAAAAATCACATAGGATGAATTGGAATCTATTGTGGTGAATATTCCGTAGAAAAGGCAAAGGCAGCGTTAAGTGAGTGAAAAACCTTAGAGGCATAAATAAAAGAAGAATATCCCGAACTAATTCTTCCAATCAAGCAAAGGGTGATGTAGAGTAAACACTAATTCTTTGGGTGGAAATGTAGTTTAGTTTTGGGTAATGTTCGGCAGATGAAAGTGGAATACTTAGTAGAAGGCACACAAAGGTTCATGCGAGAGAATAGGTTGCATCAAAAAGTGCATAAGGATATGGGAGAACACACGCGTGAAATAAGGGTGGATTTGGGAATTAGCCATTTTCACATGAGTGGGCTATTTTGGAGATAGATTGTAGAGCATATAAACTGGGAAAATACTTGTGCGACAAACATCGACTATTTTTGGAAGAGTGACTACAAAGTGCTTCACGTGGGTGCGGGCTAAGAATAGAATTGCTACTTATCGCCTAACTAGAAGAGGTCTATTGTTAGCTCATTTTCATGTGTGACTATGATTGTAAAGGTGCATGGCTATTTTCAGCATGTGACCTATTTTTGGAGTTATGCAAGTGGTGAAGGGAAAGTCCCCACCCTTATAAATATGTAATGATCTATGTAGGATAGAAAGGTGTGTGAGAATTGAGTTACTGTGAAGTTATATTTCCAAATTTGATGCACGCATAAGATATGGTATAATCTATTGTAATAATCTCCTATGTATTTATCATGTTTAATATAATGGCATGTATTGGCTAAATCAAAGTGTTAATCCTGAGTATAATTGGTTCTTGCATGCTTGATTTCATCATGGTTATCATTTAAATCTATTACTCTTTAGAACTAGATCTGAACATGCACTATAGAATGATATATTAATTATGGATCTGAATGCATTAAGTCTCCATCATGCTAACATCCTGTAACAACAACCCTAAAGAGGGGCCTAGTACCTTTGCATGCTTTGGGTGAGCACTCAATCTAGGCTGAGTGATGTTCAGCCAGCGCTTGGGATTTTATTGGTAAACTGTTCTAGACATCATCGAAGCTCATCAAAGTATGGCTACAAGACCATTTTTATTATCTCCATATGACCCAAAATATTAGATGGATGAAATGCAAGAATGAGGCTATTAGCTCAAATGAAAGATTCTCTAAGATGAAATGCCTATAGATTAGCTATAAACATGTAAGGTGTGTAAAGGTGTAAGAAGAAAGGTAAGAGAATGGTTCTTTATATAGCCCAATGGATAAAATAATCTCTACACCCCTTTACATGTGGGATAATAGAGAGGTTGGGTTAGTTGTGGATAAGGAAGGTTTAAGGAGAGTTGAGTAAACCTTGGGAGAGTTTAATTTGTCCTTTAGTGACCCATGAGAATTGAGGGGATCCATTAATTAACCAAAGTGATTAATTAATAGGTGTACAACCTTATGGAAGATTTTTAGAAGAATAATTAGCATGATTTAGAATATGGGAGTAAATTAATCAAATAAATGATGATTTATTGATTTAATAGAAGAGAGAATTAATTAATAAATAATAATTAATTAATCTAGATAGAAAGGGGAGCTGATTAATGGAAGGTCATTAATTGGCATCGTTGTTAGATATAAGAGTTAATTAATTAACGTAATGTAATTAATTAACGGCGATAGTAGATGAAATGTGTGATATTGATGATATGTTGTAAATTTGTGGGAGTGCAATTTAAGTATTTAAACTATTTGAGCTAAATTATAGGTGTCTACATTTTCCCCTCTTTGGGGTGGCGTAAGTGACGCCACTTTAAAGATAGTAGACAAGTAAAATTTTGAAGAGGTAGAAGAAAAATTAGTAGAAGTAAGAGATGCCCCTCGAGTGTCAATGGGGTGATGAAAGAAGGTGATCGATGATCGAAAAAGGTGAGAGAAATGGGTAGAATAATGGGTAGGATAATAGGTAGGGGCAAGATGCACCAAGTGAATCAAAAGAATAGTGTTGATAGGAGAATGATGTAGAAGAGGAATGAAGATGAAAATAAAAGAGCAATATTTCATCCAATGTATTGAAATAACTTTAGTGTCATCATATTTCCAAAGATCTACGTCATCGGTCCTTATTAAAAATATAAGCATACGAAAAAAGTAGAATGACATGAAAGGCCATACTATAAACAAATGTCCATTGCTGAAAACACCAACTCAATGCAACATACAAAATGTAATGCAATACGAGAAAGTAAAATATTCCTAAATCCTTGCAACATACATAATGCAATGCAATACGAGAAAGTAAACAAGCTAACCTAACAGAGAAACATAATGCAATGTTTTTGTTATCAAGATTTGATTCTGACTTGTGTGAATTAATGAAAAGGGTTAAAATATGGTTACCTAAACAAGGATACATGCGAGGGGAATAATGGAGGACACTTGGGTCTTATGAAAAGCAATCATGCACTATGAAATAGTACCAAGAAACTCATTGTGCCCCAGAGTATAGACATAGTAAGCAAAACAACTTTGTTGATAGAGGTAGATCAAGATGATCCACAAGTCATGCACAAGAACATGCGAGAACCAAAGAGTGATGTTTTGTCGGACGATTTTTACTGTTTTTTATTTTTTAGAAACATATTTGAATTTTTTTGATTTTGATTTTTTTTGGGAACTATGTATAGGAAGATAAAGAAGTGTGGATTCCCCCACCGATAGATGGGATGTACAAGGGTAGAATGTCATGTGTATGCACAAGAAAGTGAAGATGCGAAAATGCCCCAATGAGTATGTGGGAGTATTCAAAGGAAAATGCTTCACACATTGAAGGGGGTCATGGCCAATACAAAATGGCTTCAATCATAAAGGAGAAAAGATTCCCTAGTGTAACCTGGCCAAGAAACACATGAGAGAAAGGAAGTGGGAAATTGATTTATTAAAGGGGGACAAAGGTGTCCACAAACATAGAAAAAAGGCCATTGTATACACATGGATGTTCTAAATGATTTCCAAAGAATAGAGGATTCTATGAAAAGATTTAGAAGGTGGTCGATGAAAAAGTTATTAGACCAAGGTACAAATCTTGAGACAAGACATGCGCTAAAGAAATAGTTTGAACAAGGTCCAAAAAGCAACACTTGGTAACATAATAATCCTATTTACTCATCGAGATCTCATGTGTGCACGTGGAAATGAATTACCTCTTGAAGGAAAGAGCTTATAGACATCAAGTGAAGACACTAGCCAATGTGTAGGAAAGATTTAAATTGAAAGGTGATTTGTGAAGGGATTGTGGAAGGAGAGCCATACATTGCTCCTTTGCCCGACCATGTGTCGATAGCCCTGATAGAGATGCATTTGATTCTAATCACAACATTGCTCTACTACCAATCAGTGTCCATAGCCTTGCTAGAGATTATTGGAAATACCCCAAGAGAGATTTATATATCAAATTTATTTTGATTTTTGATTGATTGATTTTGATTCTTTTGCTTCCTAAAAACTTATTTCATCTCTATTATTTAACAAGGGGTTAAGAACCATTGATGGATTGATGGAAGGATGTGGAGGTGATTGCAATGAAGACATTGACTAGTGTCAAAAAATAAGTGAAAAATTTCTTCCCAACAACTTTACTATATGTAGATAGTGATAGGATCTCTAAGAGGTTAGTCGTTCTTTAATTTACCAAGGTGATGAAAGACCAAGGTCAAACACATACCATATAGATAAATGCCACAAAATGTGGGTGAATAGGATAGCCAAAATAACATCGAAGGGATGAAAATGGTGGATGAATTGTAGAGGAATATGAAAGAAAGGGAAGAAAGAACATCCATGTGTACGCAATACCTGATTACAATGTTTGATCTTTGTACCTTTGATTTTATTTTTTTGATGTTTTAATATTTTCTCATTTTTTTGTATTTTTGAATTGTTTTATGATTTTTTTAGATTTTTATCGAATGAAACATGTCACTCTACGTGATAGGATCCAACAAAAATGTTTGTGATTTCCTTGATAAAAGAGACTAAGTGTTTTTTCTTATCAAGTGTAATATTATCCTTGATCTCGATGATCGTGGTGAGCTCACACTCAACAAATGATTGTGATTTGTTTTGAAACATGGATTTCGTATGTGGGAGCTTGAGTTCCCTATCCATAGGTTTCTATACTTTGCACCATACTTGATGGGTACATTGGTGTGCATTCTTGAATTACGCTTGATTTTGAATTTTTGGGTTGTTGGGAGATTTGGAGCTCTTTGGCATTTTGGTCTTAGCTTAGTAAAAAACTTGTTTGGGTTTCTTATAAGCTAATGCATGACTTGTTTGATCCCAAGAAGTGGGAGAAGAATGTGGACGTTTAGAATTGATGGGAGGAATGTGAGGAATGATGGTGGGATTGCCACAATCATTGATAGAAGAATAATGTGATGGTTGAAAAGGACATGGTCCGAGAATTGAAGAAGAGGGGCTACCAGAAGGTGAGCCACGAATAGAAGATGAAGGGCTACTAGGATGTGGCCCAAGAATAAAAGAATAAGGGCTATTAGGACATGACCCATAGATAGAAGATGATGGGCTACTAGGATGTGGCCCAAGAATAGAATATGATGGACTACTTGGGGTGACCCATACATAGAAGACAATGGTGGGCTATTAGGATGTGGCCCATGAATAGAAGACAAAGGGCTTGTTGGTTGTGCCCCAAGAATAGAAGATAAGGAACTTGTTGGTTGTGCCCCAAGAATAGAAGATAGTGGAATACTCAAAAATGTCCCACAAATAGCAGAGGGAGGACTACTAAAAGTTAACCCACACCTATAGGAAGATGAAAGGCTACTTGGTGTCGACCCCATAAGAGATTGTGATTGAGGAATTGTGATAGACAAGGAAAGATTGGGTGATGAAAAGATAGGCCATGGATCAATGGAATACCTAGGAGTTTCATCATGTAATGTAGAATGTGAAGATGGAAGAATAAGAGGAGGATCAAGTTGCATGATCTGAGGCTCTTCCTTTGTTTCTTGATAAAAGGAATCAATTTTTTTTTCACAATATGCAGACACATCAAAGTATAAAGAGAATCCTTTCTCATAATCTGCTAGAGGAATATCTTCGTGTGCCCCTATAAATGCCCCGATTTTTTCTTTATTCCGAAAGATATCAATCGGTATGAGTTTTTGATTGACCATAAGGGGTTAATTGGAAGAAAGAGGTTCAATTGGTGTGGAAGACTTAGAAGATTTTTTATGATGATTGATATAATAAGATGCCATGGGGATGAAAAAGATGCGGAGATAGATGTCTTGAGAGTAGAAGAAGGTGGTGTGGACCTACCTATACGATGGTATATCATCCGTAAACTAGTAGGATTATGTAATGCCCTCTTCAAACTACCACTTGAGACCAAGAAGCAAACAAGGTTTAGCTAGGAAAAATTATAAAATAATTTTTTTTGTTAAGGGTGGTTTGCAAAGAAGGATTACAAGATCATCGTTATCACAAACCAGGTTTAGGTTAACAGTTAGGATGGACTTACAGAAATAATCCTACAACATCTCAAAACAAGTTCAAGGTCAAAACAAGGGATTAAATTCATCACTTAGGTTAGGAGAGTAAAGTCTCACTCCTCCCTACCCTATCGGCTTATAGAATTCCACTTGGTTTTCTCACACACTTAGATTCATCAAAACTTTCCTAAATCATGCCCAGTGGATAGGAAATTCTCTCACCTTTCCAACCATATAAAGAAGTCCTTCTATCTAACTCCTTGTAAAACTCAAGTTGTGGGCCAGCAGAGTTTCTGGGAGAAATTTCCCTTAGGCGGGTTGGCGAGCAGGGAGGAAAATTGAGAATTTTCCTTTCTTTGGCGCAAAGGCACAAAATGCCTCCGCATGCCCATGGGGTTGGCGAAGGGGACACGTGGTGCTTTCCAATTGGCGCATGGAGACGTGGGTGATAAAGCACATTAGGATTTAGAAATTTTTAGGCAAAAATCCCAGCGGTGAAAAACGACACATGCCTCTGCCAAGGAAAACCCATGCCACGTGTCAAGCGCCTATTGGTGGTGGGGGAAAATTGGGAATTTTTCCCAAAGTCCAAACCTAAAATTTTCCAAAGGAAATTTTTCCTCCAAACCTCCACCCTTGCTAAAAGTGCCACGTGGCGGTGATTGGACGTGGGTCGGTGGAGAGGTGGAGAAAAAGTTGAAAATTTTCCAAAAAGGCTAAAAGTTTAAGTTTCAATATTTCTTTCGCGCACCCGCCAAGCCATGTGTCAAAGACGTGATTGGCAAAAGCAGGGTGCGGGTTGCATGGAAAATTGGGAAAAATTTCCCAAAGGAAATTTTTTTCAAAAGTTAAGTTTTAAATAAGATTCACCCCTCCAAAGTGCCACGTGGCAACACATGATTGGCTGAGAGTGTTGCGGGGTCGTGGACTTTTTGGGGAAAATTTTCCAAAGTTCAAATTTTGATTTTATTATAGTTAGATTTATTTTTGGATGGCCATTTTGAAGTAAAACTTCAAATGGCCATAACTTTTGATAGAAAGGTCAGTTTTGGACAAACAAGGACTTTCCAAAAATATCTCGAGTCCTATTTGCACAAAAATCATCAATTTTGGATTTTGATGAAGTTTCAAAGGTCAATTTTGAGAAATCGATCTGCAGGTTTAAAATTCAAAACTGCAATTTTTCCAACTTATGAGATTTTGTCCAATTTTGATTTTTTTTCTTCTCAACATGTAAATTGAACATGGAGGAATGATATTGGGTAAGTTTAAGATTATTTTCAAGGTTCAATTTGATAGTTCAGTTGCAAATTGTATCTCTGCAACTTTTGATAGGAAGTTGGTTAAACGAGTTGAAATTTGATTTGATGAAGCCCGTGATAGTCATTTTCAATTGTTAAGTTCCCATTAGGTTCATTATGAAATAATACACCTAAATTTCATTGTTTCATTTCTTAATTATAGTTGTAATTCTGAACTATACATTATTAGATTATTTTCAAACTCCGGATTTATAAAAAGGACAGAGTTCTTTCATTAACAATTATAAAAATCCAATTGCCACTTCCAAACATGGAAAACATTCTCTAAACTGATCTAAGACATCCCATTCTTGTATAAAACAATTGATTGATTTATCTGATCATTCAAAAGCACAAACAACATTTGATATTTCAAATTTTAAATAAATGCAAAGAACAAAATGTTGTCTTTTTCTCCCACACGCATTTTCCTTTTTCAACAGAGATTTTAAAAACACAACAGCAATTAAATTGCAATGCAATAGTACAATTTGAGAAAGAGATGTTTTTCTTTCATTGATTTCAAACAACACATTACAACTTATTTCTTCCTTTGAATTTCAATATGTAGTTTACAAACTGCATTACATTCCTTTCCTACAGTGAATGAAATAAAACTCTTTACATTTTCAATGAATCTCCATCTTTCCTTTACAATACAAGGTGCCTTTTAATTACAATAATGGTACAATTCATCCACTTCAAGTGGGAAGATAACAAAGAGATTTCTCAAAGGATGGGACTATCAAACTATGTTTTCTCCAAGCTCCAAAACAACAACATGCTGATTTCTTCTTCTTTTCAACTTGATCACAACAAGGAAGGGGGAAAGGCAATGCTCTCCACCCAACCAAGACATCCAATGGGAAAAGAGAAGCCATCTTTCCCCATTGGCCCCTGAGCCCCAACCATATTGAAATGGAGCATGAATATCAACACATGGCAACATAGGCTTCTTTCACATACAAGCACATTTTAACATTCACATAAAAACATAAAACAAGCAAGATGTAGTTCACAACTACATCAACAGTTACAATCAAAACAAAGGCTTCTTCAAGCAAGCCAAATAAGAGCAAGAGCTATGGGGAGCTCCTTATACCTCCCAAGTTGGAATTGGGCATCCACCAAATGCATACCACCATTAAACATACCAAATCCCATAAACCTTATATCTCCCAACCCCTCCTTATGCCCCCCCAAAAGTAAGAAATGCAAGCAATTTCTTTTCCTAGGTGGATCCCAAACCAACACTCCCTCCACAAAGAATAAGTGCCATTGGCAATCCCTTATGCCCCCATATGAAACCCCATAGTCTTCTCCTACACCTTTCCCTAAGCATTCTACCCAACCAGCCAAGAATGCAAACACAAACACAGTTCAAAAATGCATGCAAGAAAAGGGAAAAAAACAACATTTTACAAAGGCAAGACCCTACCTCTCCATAGTGGAGATTATTTTCCCAACAACAGTTCCTTCAGTGCTCAAATGCAGTCCAACATAACAAGGTATAAGCATGCAAATAATTTCTAACTCCTTCCACAAAGCAAGCTCCAACAACAATAAAAAAATCGACCCAAGGATGAGAGAGAAAAGTTTCAACAACCCCAAAAAGAGGAGAAATTAAAATTTTATAAAGGAGAGGGAGGGAGAGGATGATGTGGATTCCAAGTGGGATGCCACATCATTCTTACTCAACCCCAAAAAGAGAAGGTCAACTTCACAATTAATCACAATAAATGGAGATGACAAGCAACTTACACACTCAAAATTAACCCATACTTTAACAAGGACTGAATTAAAAATTTGTAAGTAAAGTGCAATAAAAACTTACACATAGTCATTTCAAATTTTAATTAAAAAGGATAAAATTTACTCCCAAACCATAGGTATGGTTGGTGGATGATTTTAAGAGGTGTGGGACAAGTCTAACTTGTCCCACAAGCCTCAAAATGCAGCCCTCAAGGACAAATTCGAATTCCTTTGAGGATGAAGTGTTCTACACTCCAAAATCTGACTTACACAAACTTTCACATCACTTACACATCTCTTACATCCTCTTACACATTCTTACAACATGAATTAATATCTATGACTTCATTTATTACATACTTTTGACATAATGATTTATTTATTTAACCTATGGTTATACATAACATAATTCCAATTTAATTAATAACTAAGACAACAACTTTATTACTTACATTCCACATCCCAATTAAATTAAATTAAATTTAACTATATGACTATCACATTTAAATTCAATAATAAAAAGAACACATCACAACTAAAAATACATACAACAACAATAAAAGGGAACACATAAATAAAACACATATATCCCATGGTCACATATAATGGAAATCCCCCATGGGAAATCCTAATACAAAAACACACAAACAAATACAGTTGCCATGGTGACCCCATGAGTTCATCCAAAATTTCAATATGTTTAATCTTCAATCCCCGACATTGTTGTGATATTTTAACCCGCAAAATAACAACACCTCCCTTTGGCCTCGTGGCCATATCGAACATCCAAAAATGAGATAAGAAACATATAAATATCAAATCCAAATCACAACAATATCAAGAATTCAACATTATCATTTAAAACTCAATTTTACCACTATATCATCATCGAATGAATTTCTATACTAGAGCTACTCATAATATCAAATGTCACGTGTCAAAAATAAACATCAATAACTCCGTCCATATCAAGTAGTATATTATCATCCATATATAATAGTGTCTCCAATAATCATCATGTGTGCTAACTGAATCAAGGTCCATAATAATCCATGATCTAACATATACACATCATACTAAGTCAAAACATAATAATGTCCAAAATGAGATCAACATAACAAGATCAATATCTAAATAGTGTCAAAGGAAAGTGGGCACTCTGATTAAGTCCAAAGTCCGTAGAGTGCAACGCATGAGTAGATTCAAAAGTTTGAATAGAAGGAATTTGAGTCACACAAATATTAAAATAAGGAAGAATTTTTGGGGTGATTGATGAAGAAGATCATGTGAATAAGGGGGAGAACCGTGATTCAAGAATCACATTGGATGAATAATAACAAGGGTCCTACGAAGAAAGAGAGGACCATGATTCAATATTTGTATTAGATGTTTGATTGGAGGTATTTGGAGTCACGCGTATCTTCAAAGGAATAAGTCTTCATTGAGGTGACTGATAAAAGGGGTCCTGCATGAAGAAAGGGAGGACCTTGACGTAGGATTAAGATATTAAATGGATGATGAAGAGGGTCTTGCGAAGATAAAGAGGGCCACGACGTAGGAGTCACATTATATGAATGATGAAGATAATTTTTTGTGACACAAATCTTTAGAGGAAGATAACATTTTTAGGTGACTAATAATAGAGGTCATGTGAAGAAGAGGAGGACTGTGACGTAGGAGTCGAATTAGATGAATCAATTATAGTTTGGATCTCGAATCATCGAAAAAATTAGAGGAAATATTTAGATTGGAATCTTTAGAAGAAGAGGAAATGTTTGGATTAGAATCAGAAGAAGAGTGGGGGAACCCAAATAATAATTTGGATCAAAAGTGTCCAAACCATACCACCGAATATGAGATGGAGGTGGGGAATGAGTTGCTCGGATGGGTTCTCTAGTGCAAAGAACCAAACATAATTTTGTCATGATGGGTGTCTTTTGATGTGAACACTGAAACTTTGATTCATTATTGTCGTATGTATAAGGGAATTGAGATAATCGTATTTTCTTGGCGTGTGTTGAGTTCAAATGTCTAGACCTAGATTGTATGATTGAACTTCTTCAAATTGAAGAAGGTTTCATGTTGATTTGGGCAGCATAACAACAACCAACTAGACATTTCGTAAAGATGGGGATGCTTGTGTGATTTTCCAAAAGGGAAGATAAGGAAAACATACATCATGATGACTCAAGATTGATAATCCAACAAGGTTTAGAGGTGTAAATGTCAAAGGATTGATCAAAATATTAGAAACATAAAGGATACAAAGGAAATATTTCCTATGTTTGATTGATGTAAAAGTTACTTGATAGGAAATGTTTTTGTGAAGGTTTGAAAGATGTGTTCAAAATGATCATGAACTTAGGAAAAACAAGAAGATCAAGAGGATCAAAGACCCAAAGGATTGTCCTAGAAATGGATAAGTCGATGTGACAAATGAGACACAATCATGCAAAGTTATTGGTAAACCAATTAGTCAAATGGAGTACTTCCTAAGTGTCCGATCAATTAATAGTTTGACACGTAAGATGATAAAAAAATGTCACCACTTATGCCAAGTTTAAAAACAAACAAGACATAAGTAATAACAAAAAGGTTGATATGATTTCCAAGCAAGGTATACTAAAAGCAAGTTTAAGTCCAATCAAGACCTATATCTTAAAAAGTGGGAGTTACAAATATGAACGATGCAACAATACCATTAAGATACATTAACAAAAATTATAGAAAAGTAATGTATTAGTATCGAAATAATATTGACACGACGTGCACAAAGGTAACAAAAACACCTTTCAAAATCGAGGTAATTTTTGAAATAAAAACAAGGATAGAGTATACCAAGGAATTTTTATGATGCGCGTAATGTAACATTACAATCTAGAAACTTAGGTAAAGTTTGCAAGAAACAAGATGTAAGTATCAAAATTATTACGATACGATACAAGCAAGATAAAAATTCAAAGGAGAATGAAGATGATGAATCAGGTATAACTACGATTGATAATATTGACTTGGGTATCAAGATAAAAATGCTACCAATGATATGAAAATGTCTCCATGCACTTTAGACATTTAATAACTCAGCCAGCAAAACATGGATGAGTGTAAATAGACATAAAAGTGGTGACATAATCAATTGGCAATACATGTGTGGTCACTCCTCTTTTGATTAACAAAGTGTCAAAAGAAAGTGAAGGAAGTAGTAAAAGTGGGAATGAAAATGTTGGCCTCACTTTGGCAAAGTTTTGCCTCACCTTAGGGTGAGTGAAAAAATAAGCAAAAGTAATGCTTCACACATTTCGTGATGAATGTTGGCTCTTTACAACAATGATTTGGTCAAGTTGGCTCCAAAGACTGAATGGATTTCCTAGGTGGTTCACTCAACTAGGTGTCACAAGTTATCTAAGAGCGAGCTCGGTTTCCCAAGGATTATCTCAACTTTACTTTACCCCCTTCAAGCATAGTGGGCAATAAATGCGTCCATCGTGTACTCTCACTAGGGTCATGATACGAGATAAATTTGATGCTAAATCTCATGTGTATACTAGTCAAGTAGGTGTGTGGAGCACTTCCCATTTTGTCCACAAGGTTCCCTCTTGCATGGACTACTTTGGGGTTCCTAGGACCACCCCCATTGTTGTAGCTTAAGGCTTATGCCAAAGGGTTATGTCCTAGTTTTAAGCGGATGAGGCGTACCCTTATCCAAACCTGTAAATCAAGTGTTTTGAATGTGGTGTATTTTTTTAATCTTTTAGAATTAATGTGGTTTATTCATTTTCCATTTGGCAACCTACAACACACGTGTAGTTAGAAAAGTTTGTTTCAAACTCCTTTCTTTGATAAGCATTTTTAGGTCCTGCACTCAAGCGTTAGTAGTTCTCTAAGCAAATCACATTATTTAAAAGAGGATTAAGAGTTTATTTTTATTCTCAAGATCATCCAAATATGCAAGAGAAGAGAATACACAATAAATAATCCAACTAAAAATTAAAGGAAAACTTTGCAATTAATGAACCATACAAAAATCTTGATAAATGTTCATTCCCTTAAACCAAAAATGAAAGATGAAGTTTCCAATTAACCAAATGTTAGAAAATGAAGACTAAAGTTTCTTTTGATTCTCAAGATCACCCTAAGGTGCAAGAGAAGAGAATACACAAAATTTATCCTAACTAGATAGAAATGGAAAACTTTAAATCAAAGGACAATAAAAAAATGCTTTGTAAATGGTTCATTCCTTAAGCAAAATGAATAATCAAATTTCCAAGTTAATCCAAATGTTAAAAAGATAGAGATTAAAGTTGTTTTTTATTCTCAAGATCACCAAAAGGTGCAAGAGAAGATCATACACAAGCTTTGGTCTAAATCAAGTAAAGCATGGAAATACAATATTCATCAAAACATTAGACATGTTAGAAAATGATTAGTTTTACAATAAAGGGAAAACCTGTAGATTTTGTAAGTATAAATCTCGAATTTATGTTTTCATTGCATAGTTCACTTCAATAAATTTCCAATGCAAAACAAATGGAGTCATTTTGAGTTTGGGAGAAAAATTTATGGCCTCCGAATATGGGTTACACATATGCTCTTATGCTCACGGGTATGCACTTAACATGTACCCAAAAATGTCCCTTAATCTGTAAAATGGTCACATTTTTCCAACCAAGATTCAATTTTGACAAAAACTATCACATTAATATATGAATAGAAGACTCAACGCTATCAAACATTAACATTCATGATAAAAAACTTAACATTTTCAAGAAATTGACAAAACTAACATGTAGAATGTTGAAAAAGTAAGCTCTAAAAATGAAAACATGATGAAATCTTGAAATTTTCTCACCAAGATTCAATTTTGACAGCAACCCACCAAATTAATATGTAAATAGAAGACTTAGCACTATCAAACACTAACCTACATGCTCAATAATTTAAGATTTTTAAGAAATTGACAAAACTAACATGTAGAATGTTGAAAAAGTAAGCTCTAAAAATCAAAACATGGAGGAATCTTGAAATTTTCCATTAAATTAAAATTTTGATAGAAATTCTCCTCCTTTATAGCTACAAGGAAGACTCAACACATGCAAAACTAATAAAATAAGTTAAGAAAAATAAGTTATGTCAAATTATGGAAAAAGAGAGTTAGTAACCAAAATTGAAACTTAACTACAAATACTTGAAATTAAGTGCAAAAGACAATGGAGAAAGTCCCACTCGGGCATGCCAAATGTATCAATGTGATTAGTTATTTATCTAAAGGGAATTGAAGCTAACACCTTTAATAGTTTCAAAACATGAACTAACTACACAAAGATCATCATGCTAAGAGCTAAACAAGACTAAATACCAACATTATGCATTAAAACTTTGAAATAGAAATCAAACTAATATGCTAAGCATTAGAATCTCTACTCTTTAGATCACCAAAACACTAAATGAACCTAGATAGATCCATGGAAATCAAAGTTGATTGTTTGATTTTCAAGGGTTTGGGAATGGAAGCTCATCAAAGTATGGCTACAAGACCATTTTGATTATCTCCATATGACCCAAAATCTTAGATGGATGAAATGCAAGAATGAGGATATTAGATCAAATGAAAGATGATCTAAGATGAAATATATATGGATTAGCTATAAAAATGTAAGGTGTGTAAATGTGTAAGAAGAAAGGTAGGAGGATGGTTCTTTATAAAGCCCAATGGATAAAAGAATATCTACATCCATTTACATGTGGAATAATAGTGAGGTTGGGTTAGTTGTGGATAAGGAAGGTTTGAGGAGGGTTGAGTCAACCTTAGAAGAGTTTAATTTTTCCTTTAGTGACCCATGGGAATTGAGGGGGTCCATTAATTAACCAACGTGATTAATTAATAGGTGTGTAAGCTTATAGAAGCTTTTTAGATGAATAATTAACATGATTTAGAATATGGGAGTAATTTAATCAAATAAATGATGATTTATTGATTTAATAGAAGAGAGAATTAATTAATTAAGAATAATTAATTAATCTAGATAGAAATGGGTATTAATTAATTAGAAATAATTAATTAATCTAGATAGAAAAGGAGATTAATTAATTAGAAATAATTAATTAATCTAGATAGAAAGGGGAGTTGATTAATGGAAGGTTGTTAATTGGCATCATTGTTGGATAGAAGAGTTAATTAACTAACGTAATGTAATTAATTAATGATGATAGCAGAGAAAATGTGTGATATTGATGATATGTCATCAATTTGCGGGAAAGGGTATAATTAGCACAATTTAAGTATTTAAATTACTCGAGCTAAATTATAGGTGTCTAAACATCGATCTAAATAAAAATAGGATCAAAGAAAGTTGTATAAATATGATAATCTATTATTAGCTTAGAATGTAAATCATGCAAACTATTTTTGTGAGCACACCTATTATTAGGAGAGTGCATGGGAGGTGAAGGGAAAGTCCCCACCCCTATATATACCTAATGTAGTCATTATTCTATAGTAGTTATCATGTTGTAACAGAGTTATGCTAATCTGTTACAAATATATGGTTTTATGGTTGTGTGCATGGCCCCGTACACTACTTTTGTATTGACTAAGTAACAACTTCCATGTTATGTAATTGCTTAAGGTTTTGATGTATAATTGTGGTTGGCTAATGAAATTTCATGTATATGAGTACTATGATTTAAAATTGATGTTAGTGTTTCTTTACATGGTTTGAATGTTTCCTTATTATATGTGTTTCCAAAATGACATGGATTTAATGGTTATCTATGTATGTATGGTTTAATGGTTTATAATATAATGATCATGCATGTTAACAACTTGGTAAGCATAACAAATGAGGGACTTGGTGGTTGCGCGCACTTTGGGTGATCATTCGGATATGTCTCCGAATGAGGTTACAACCCACATAGCTAATGTGTGTGTAAACAAAAGACTACATTTTGGTTTTATTTCCATGGGGCTATCATGAGTTGAAAAGAGTGCACCCCTCATTGAGAGAGATGAAGATTAAGTTGAAAGAAGGCACACGTCGATATAGAAGAGGCCTTACAGGATGAACCCAAACTTGCACTTGAAAGTGAAATAAGAGATAAATAAGATGATAAAGTCTAGAATCATTGAACCAATTATGGAGTTTGAGTGGGTTATCCCTATGGTTACTAACATTAAGAAAGATGGAAAAATTGGGATATGTGTAGATTATAGGGAACTTATTGCCTCATGTGTCATTGATCCTTTTCCTATTCCACTCATGAAAGAGATACTCGAGGGAGTTGTGGGGCGCAATATCTATTCCT
Source organism: Taxus wallichiana var. yunnanensis (assembly GCA_018340775.1). Lineage (NCBI taxonomy): Eukaryota > Viridiplantae > Streptophyta > Pinopsida > Cupressales > Taxaceae > Taxus > Taxus wallichiana. The sequence continues at coordinate 1,026,640,928 of CM031240.1, read as the reverse complement.
TCACTGATGGGTTATCAAGTTATCACTAGGTGTGCATTACATGTGAGGATCAGGAAAAGACTACCTCTTCCACCGAGTGGGGGATTTTTGTATACAATTTCATGCCATTTTGATTAAAGAATGCACCAGTAGTATTCTCGCACATAGTTGTGCAAGATTTTTAAGACTTCATTCATAAGTTCTTGCAAGTCTATCTAGATGATTGGATTGTCTATGGGTTGGTTAAGGATCACTTTGTGATAATATAAGGCTCATTTTTGAGAGATGCAGATAGTTAAACATATCTCTTAACATTAAGAAGTATATCTTTGCTACAAACTTTGGAAATCTACTTGGGAACATCATTTGTAAGGATGGATTATTGGTAGACCCAACTAAGATAGCTGTGATTTTAGGATTGGAAGAGCCTACCAACTAGAGTGAGGTGCACGATTTTTGGGGCATACTGGGTATTATAGAAAGTTCATCAAGGGATATGCAAAGATTGTTGCACCCCTGGAGGAATTTCTCAAGGCTAAAGGAAAATTTTATTGGGGTGATGCGCAACAACAGAGTTTGAGACCTTGAAGGAAATATTGACTATTTCTCTAATACTACACTTTCCTTCCTAGAAAAACCCTTTCATGTGCATGTTGATCCCTTTAGTATGGAATCAGTGCATTCTTGGCACAAACTGGAGAAGGTAATATGGATTATACCATATACTTTGCGAGTAAGAAGTTGATGCTAGCGAGAGAAAAAATATACTCGAAGTAGAGCTTGAGGCATTTTCTATGATCTACACTCTTCATAAGTTTTGACAATACTTGTTGGCCACTTCATTCATATTTTACACAGATCATATGGCATTGAAATACTTGGTCAACAAGAATGTGTTTGAAGGGTGCATTTGTCAAAGATATACTCCTTTTTCAACATTCTGATTTCACAGTTGTTACAAAGCCGAAAGAGAAATTCAAGGCCTGATCATTATCAAGGATCAATTTAGGAGAGTACATGAGAGTATTGAGGACACTATGTTTGATGTATTGCTTTGTTTAGGTTGAACAACACACTATCGATTTGGAAGATATTGTAGTATTTTTATGAACTATACTTGCAATGTGATGGGATTAAAACATTATAAAAGAAGTAAATTACTATTTGAGCTACACCTTATTATCTCATAGGAGGAGATTTATATAATATGGGCCGCAATAAGGTATTACACAGTGTGGTTTAGAACATGAGCGTGAAGCTATTATGGAGGAAGCTCATGGAGGTATTGTAGGAGGACATTATACATCAGATGTGACTATGCGTAAGATAATTCTAGCTGGCTTATGGTGAGAGACCTTATACAAGGATACTAAGGATTTTTAAAAACATGTGATCATTGTCAATGACTTAGAAACCTAGGACTAGAGATGAGATTCCGTTGCATCCCATAGTGAGTACATAACCTTTTAAGAAGTGAGTTGTTGACTTTGTGGGACCTATTATACCACCCATGCATAGGACTAGAACACACTACTAATTATATGTACAAACTACCTAACAAGGTGGGCGATCGTTGCGCCTATAAAGGATTGATCTTGCACCCATAATGTACATTTGTCCCTTAAGCTTGACCAAGTGATAGAAGAACTCATTTCTTAAATGAGACAACCAATTTTTTTGGAAAAGTGTATGGAGGGATACCATAAAACTACCCCTTATCACCCTCAAGATAATGGTACTTTTAAAGCTAAATCAACAAGATATTGGGCCAAACTTTAACTAAGATTTGTGACTTTGGATGAAATGACTAGGACAATAAAGTATTAGCATGTACTTTGGGCTTACAAGATCACGAGATAAAATGTTAAACAAGGACACACCCTTTCAATTGGTGTTTTACATAGAGGTAGTACTACCTTTACAATTTCTATTACCATCCCTATGTATTGCACATGCAGTGGTCATCGAGATGAAAAGGTTGTATAAGAGTGCATTAAGAAAGTAAATACAACTAGATGAGCAACACATAATTATGTGTTGGAGATAGAATATTAAGAAGGTGCGACATAAGGCTTGGCATGATAGGAAAATCAATAATAAGTCATTTATAGTTGGAAAGATGGTACTTTTTATGACTACAAGTTCACACACCCCTAGGAAAGTTAGAAGTACATTGGTTGGGACCTTTTGTAGTAACCAAGATACTTAAATTAAGCACATGTTAGTTATAGGCAATGGATGGCACCATGTTTCCTAGTTACTTCAATGGGATTAGGATGAAGCCCTACTATAAATAAGCTTCTTGGTGTTTTTAATAAGGAAATATTGCCACTTAGATTATTTTTCCTTTCATGTTTTGTTTTTATTTTTCTTGTTTTGTTGTAATAAGTGCATTCACATGCAAGAGCTGATTACTATTTATTGAGATGATGCGAAGAGGACCATGCATGCATTTAGTGTTGGGTGAACCAAGTATGTGTGGGTGAGAACATTGAAGCAGATGTATGCATGACAAGAGTAGAAAGGTGGGATGTTGTTAAAAAGGTGTGTGTGAGAAAAGGAAAAGTGTGTAGGTGCTGATAATTGATTGGGTGTTTGAAAAATTACTTGGATTAGAGACCACGCGAGGAAGAGGCTGTAGTGTAATGCAAGGTAGGTAGTATTAGGATGAGGTACTTGGTATTTAGCACAAAGGAAGAAATGTTATGGTGTAGAGGAGTGCACAAGAGGATATCTATGGTCCAAAAGTAGTTGGCATGCCAGAATGTTATGACTACCACTTGCGAAAGAAATTAGAGTAAAGTGCGGAAAAATAAAAAAACGTAGTTAAATCTATAGTATGGTTATAGGTGAGGATATATTAATGTAGAAAATCCTTGAAAATATATAAAAGGGGTGTGAGTGAGTTCATTCTTACCTTGCATATTAAAGCATTTGATCCTTGAAGAGCAATTTAATTGCGATAAAAGTGTAAAAGCTTGTGCAAAGAGAACTTAGTCGAACCGAGAAGATTTTTCATGACCTAGGTTAGAGCTCCTTTAGATGAAGTGTCAAAGCACATAAAATAGGTGTGTGGATAAGAGAAGACAAGGTTCAAAGTTGGTTTATAGAACTAGGGTTTTGACGGAAAATATTTACGTAAGATTCTAGCTTCGTGGCTAAGGCACGTGGGTTTGAAGTGTGAACTAAGGTATGAGGAAAATTAATGAGTAAAGGGTCTTGAGGAAACACTTGGTGAAGAGCACAGAATATGGGTAAGAAGATCTAATCACCTAGGGTTTACTTTGATATAAAATTTGATTTGAAGAAATGACACCAAGGAAACTGACAACAATGTTTCCCAAAGACAAAGGAAAGGGTAATAGAAAGACAAATGAAGTAGAAGACGTGATAAAAGAATGGTATTTAGAGATACAATACATAGAGGACGTCATTATGGGGAAAAATGGGAGTCACACTTGAAGAATTTCAAGATCAATTATTACAATCATCACTTAGATGTAAACGAGTGTGAAATAGAGGATGAGTTAATACGAGAAGATGAATGAGAGGAATACTGATGGGAAGTGGATTTATAATGACATGGGATACAAGGACCTAGAGAGTATGGGAGTGCTCCAAATCTATGATCTGCCATATTTTGGCAATCCCGATCACTTATACCAATGGTTTATGTCACGAGTCCATGATGACTTCTTCTATTTCGTAGGTAGAAGGATGCACCCTACCACACAACTGATTAGGAGAGTCACTTACTTGCTAAGTTCAAGAGCTGAACTATCAATTGATTCAGATGATGATGTTGGAGTAGAGGTCATTAGAGTTAAATCCTTTTAGCTCAACTTATCCCTTTAGTGGTCACAACTTAGGTCCCCTCTTTTTAGAGGTTAAAGACATAAAAGTATTAATTGACCATAGTGGGGATGATATTGATTCATCTAAAGAGAAACACACCCTTGATCTTGCTTACTTCAATGAACTCCTATTCTATAATAGAGATCAAGTACTCACATGAGTCCTAGAACTAGGAGCCAAATTACCACAAGAACGTGAAGTGGATATCAAAATTATTAACCAAGAGGCAAAAGAGCCACAACAACCTCCCCTTATTGACATGGATAATCCTTTTGACAGAGGATACACTTCCACTTCTGGTGCTCATAATAAAAACTTTGAGAGTGAAGGGCTAAAACAAATAGATGGTTCTCAAAGACCATACTTTAAATCCTCACGTAAATTTAGGATTGAACATGAACATAAGGAGTTACCTCCACCTCAATATGAAAAATAAGATGATCCTCAAGCCGAAGAAGAGGTTATACAAAGACAAATATTAAAGCTTATTCAAAATTTAGTGAACTTAGGTTCCTCAAGCAAGAGTACATGTAAGGAAAAAATTAAATCCAAATCTGGTGAATTTCACACTGAACCTTACAACGATGAAATGTTAAATGTTACTCAAGTGAATAGACCATCATCCCCTACAAAATAGTAAATCATTACACAAGAGTTACAATCCATGAAGAACATGCTCACAACCCTCCAAGAGAGTAATGTAGGTCATAGTAAAAGTACCAATATGAAGAACTATGTCCTTATCCCTTTCGACAGAGACATGTTATGAGTGCCATTCCCTAAAAAATTTGATTTTCCTAAATTTAACAAATATAAAGGTAAAGGTGATCCTTGTGATCATATTAAAGACTTCTACATGGATTTCCAGGAAGTAGCTTTTAGTGACAACTATCTCATATGTTTGTTCCCTCACAGCTTAGGAGGAAAAGCACTAGAATGGTTCCTCCACATACCTAAGGGAACGATCGCAACATGGCTTGTGCTAGCTGAAATGTTTGTGTGTAATTTCTATTTTAACATGGAGAGTGACATTACCATGGTAGATATTTGTAACACAAAACAAAAACCGATTGATACCGAGCTGGTTTCTTACAATGATGGTGGGGGTTAGTGAGTCATTTCCCTTATCCCACACTTGGGGCCTAAGATATACCATGCGAGGCTAATCATGACATGAGGAGTTTGTTAGAGCTCGATGCCTATTTATACGCGTGCCCTTGGCAAAGAATGGGATAGAAGTGAGGTAGCGAGCTCTATAAAGAAATTACTATGAGAACTATGGGATGAAAATGGGTAAAGGATTCCAGTAAGGATGTAATGGGGAAATGGGGAATGTAATTTTGTTTTGTGGGAATACATGTATGAATCCGATATGGCGCATGACTATGGTCTCCTCTCTCTGATACTTTGTAGCAAAGACTATGAATGAATATGATAAGGTTACCATCATGTTTACATTAAGATCTCCTTCTGTATTATCTGCATGTTTTTACTCTACTTTTGATCTTGTATAATCATGGACCTTACTTGAATGATTAAGTATATTTGTGGATTTACAACTTCTTGGTTCTATTATTATTTATTGTGCACGCTTTGTTTTTTTATGACCGAAGGGGTGTAGAAGTCCATCCCTAGCTCTATAGCTTCTTCATGTCTGTTAAATCACTAAGTCAAAATCATGAACTATGCCTTCCACTAGACTCACATAAAAGAGAGACTCGGCTCCCTCTCGCACACCTCGGGTGAGTGCCCAACGCCCGCTGGGTGATAGGCCGCACGCATGAGGTTCCCTTGTTCTTAGTGGGGTGCAAAAATGACTACATCTTGGTTCCATTGTCTGGGACCTCTTTTCAAAGTTGTAGTGGAACATGGCATACATCATGATCTCGTGCAAAAAGTGATGGTGGAGTGCTTAACACTTGAAGGTGTTGAAGATTGGTTTAAAAGCACGAGGATGAATTCACTCAGAGATTTAGTACTGATCTCTGGGTTTGATACATGAAGATGGGTGGAAGACACTCTTTATCATGAGTTGTATGAAACCTTCTTCTGTTGTTTCCCAGTAGAGTTATTCGAATGGCTCTCGCTTATACATCTAGATCGGGGTGGTGTTATAAATCACACCCTTGGACCCAAGAAACATATCAAAACTTGCAAGATGTTGATCTAACATGGACCCATGTGCTATAGATCATTGGTGGAAGGGAGTATTGACTAGCTACACTCTGAATACGCCATTTCCACGTATTCCTGTCCAAAAGTTGTTGAGTTTGAGTTCTTACGAGAGCCCAGGGATCATTTCTACATGTTATTCCCCTTGCATCAAAATCTTGATGGTAACCATGGGTTTAGAGGCATTTCCTATGGCCGGCTAAACCACCCTGAGCGCTAGGTGAGGAAGCCAAGTTGGGGAAGGATGGCTGATCTAACGACTAAATAGAAAGGGAGGAGAGATGGCTCAAGTATAATGAAGCACGTGAAAAGGAGATCGATAGACAACATGGGATTACAAGTGGGTTATGGAGCCAGACATGGTGGAAAGGAGTTGAGGTTCACGCAGAGGATGTGGAACCCGAATAGTCTGTGGTACCCCATCTTGGTAAGCGCGGGAGAGAAAACCTTATGCGCTTCTGATGAGAGTCCATCACGTAGAGAAAGAAGAGTCATTGGCACGCATCTAACCCCACCTAGTGACCAAACCTTGGTGCTTGGTTTGTTCAAATGAGGGAAAAGTACAGTTGATCCATTTGATATCAGTGGAAGCAACCGATCGGCACCTAGAAGATACAACTTCTCATTTGGGACTTCTATGGCTTCACACACTATTCCAGTATTTGGTGGAATGTTTGGACAAGGCACATATACAACTGGTTTTGGAAGCACGTTAGGAAGTGGTGGAGGAAATACGACTAGGAGTGGTACTAGTTCACAAACTATCAGCAGTGTAATTCAATGGGATGACGGGAGCATTCGCATGACAAACATAGGCCCTGTACCTAACACAGAGGATCTGGAGGTGGAAGTGGTGGAGCTGGTGGCTCAGGATCTAGTGGATCCGGGAGGAGGAAACACCAGAGGAAACCAAGGGACTGGATCGGGAGGACAAGGGCCTCAGCCACCTCCTCAAGTCTTTTTCGAGATGTCTCTACACTTACCAGATTACAGTGGGATAGAAGATGCCACAGAGCATGTGCATAAGTGTGAGCTGCTATGGCACGCAAAGGGAATCACGACCCAGGATCGAAAGGCTAGTCAATTTGTGATGACCTTGCAAGGATGCGCACATAGTTGGTATAGAAAGTATGACCCTCATCGATTATTGTTGTGGATTATACCACACTAAGAAATGCATTCTTGGTGGAATTCCACATACCTGAGTTTGAACAAAAGAGCATCAGCTCTCTCAAAGAAATCCAACAGGGCATGGCAGAGAGCATGCGGGAATATGATGCACACTTTAAAACTCTTTGTCTAAACTATCTTATGATATCCACCCTTCACAACATGCTCAATGTTTTTCGAGGGTTGATCACACCCTTTAGGAGGGCTTTATCTCATAAAACATTCACGGACCCGCGCAAAGCGTTGGAAGCTACTTTGCACGCTGAGGCAGTTGGTAGTGTTGACACTGGTGTTAGCCCATTTCTGAGGCTCAGATTGCTGCCATGGCTAAGAAATTGGAGAAATTATCTACCAACACAGTTCCAGAGATTCACGGAGGGATGTGGTGCATGGATTGTAACGTAGAAGGGCACACAAAGGATAATGGTGGGATATGTACTTGAAGGTGGTGCATGCACGCCATAGCAATAAACTGTGAAATATGTCACGAGGACCATGATGCAAGTAGGTGCCCCTGTTACAGCACGTGATCCAAAAAATGTATCTTGTTATTGTAAGATATGTACCTCAACCACACATGACACCAAGGATTGTAGATTGATTGACCAGATTCATGAGGCAATTGATCTTGGTGTGTGCCGACTGGCATTGCCAAGCAGTTCCAAAGGAGATGAACCATGGGTATGGAGAGCGCGAGATGGAGATGCACGTGGAAGAGGGTTTCATGGAGGATTTCATGGTCATGGTAACCACGGAGGAAGAAGTGAGTTCCCACATGGGACATGTTTTAATTGTGGAGCCACAGACCATTATAAGCGTGAATGTCCAGATCTTCTACAATGCTCCTGGTGTGGAAAAAAACATAAGTACGAAGAGTGCCCAGAGTTATACGAACATATGAGTCAAAGAATACCGAAAAGGATAAGGGTGCACTGCCATGGTGAGTATTAAGAAGGCTGACACGTAATGGCTTCCCGTGAGTAATACATGAATCAGAACTAGAGCCTGTTATGGTAACAACAAGGGTGGAATCCACACATGCAAAGGAAGCACCTAGGCAGAGACCTCTGTTTCAGAGAAGAAGTAGTACATGGGAAGTATCCAAACCCGGCTCACCAGAAAGAAGTCTACCAGGAAACCATGGACATAATTCAAAGTTTACAAGGGGAGATCCAATGCTTAAAAGAGAAAACTAGAAAAGATGAGCAAAGGAGACCAGTAGAAGCACCAAGGGATGACTTGGATGAGGTTAAGGAGGTGTGTAAACTACTGAGGTAGGAGAATATTATTCCCCTACTAGGGGCATGGTTGAGAGAAAAGGTGCCACGCGCCAGGGAGAACACGAAAGGTAGATCCTACATGCAAACCTCCCACCTCACAACCTTGATTATGACAAAGAGATTACCTTGAACGTAGTAGTGGATGGATGGTTGCTTAGCAACATCCTCATTGACACATAGCGCGGAGGTTAATGTTCTCACTCTGGATGCCTGACATCAAATGGGAAGACCTGCATTACAACCATCTTCAAATGTGTTGTATATGGAAAATAAGACAAAGGCAATGCCCATAGGTGTCTTGAAGGATGCGACCATTACCATTCAGGGGACTAGGTTCACTAGGGATTTTGAAGTCTTGGCACTTGCCGAGGTAGATAATTTCCCAGCTCTACTTGGGCCCGTGGTGTTATAAGAATAATGCAGATCTCCGGTTTAACAAGGGGTACATAAGCTTTGAAAACAAGGAAGAGAGGGTAGTTATACCACTTGGTTGATGGGAAGTCCACCCCTATACTGAACCCCTTGGAGAGGAGGTCCTGATAGAATATATGTGCACTCCATAAGAGATCCAGAGACCATCCACCCTACAAAAGGAGTCATCCAGTTTGATGATGCTCAATCTATCAGTGATACTACCAGTATAGCATGTGATAATTGGGTGCATGGGACTTATGAATTGATTGGGTGACATCTAAAAGGATCAGTAACCAAGGTAACCATGACACATATAGTTCGGCCTAGGAGGAAAGGCAATAACCAAGTATTCTGGGGATGCATACCCTGAGGTCTTTTTGAGAGAAATGGAAGCTCAATGGAGGGAGGATGAGTGACAAGTATGCTAGGTTATGTTTTGATAGGCACAACAACAAGGTGGTGGGCGCACATAGTGAAAACTTGTTGGAGTGGCATGAAGTTAGAATTGCGCTCACTGTCTGATTCTCGAAAAGCAACATACCCACCGCTATCAAGGATTACAATGGCAATGGACCCACCTCTTCCCACATCCAAGCATGTGAGAGGGTCTGGGGAGAAGGCGCGGAAGCTTTACCACCCTCCCTTTGGGTGCACAAGTGTATTCACACTACAAGGTTGTGCGCACACTGGTACATCCATTCTAAACACGCCACCAAACAGGAAATTGGCAGGAATTAGCGGCTGACTTGGTTCACACATTCGAGTACCAAAGTACCAAGAAACCAGTTGATGAGGCATTGTAGACTATCAATGCCTCACTCTAGGGGATTGCACCATGGTGGAAGATAGATTAGTAAACTTACTTGGTGGACCTAGCTTGAAGCATGGTTCAAGAGGAGGAACCAGAAGACATACAATTCAGCACGCGTGTGTGCTAAAAGGAGAAAGGAAAGATGGTATACATTGTTGATGGAGAGGAGATGGAGAGCCTGAATGTCAACCATTCGGTTGGAGAGCATGCAAAGTAGTTGATAGTGTGATGCATGTGCACACGCATGCATATCATGAACCACTCAAAACCAAGAAAGTTAACATCGGCTCGAGAAGAGGAGCCCAAGGAAGCTATCATTGGGGACTACTGGTCGACAAGGAAGTATCAAAGATCATCGATCTCTTGCATGAATTTGAGGATTTATTCCCATGCGGATACCATGAGTTGAAAGGCATCCACCATTCATTGGGGAAATGAGGATAAAGTTGAAAGATGGTGCACACCTAGTCAAGAAGAGGCCTTACAGATGAATCCCAACATGCGCGTAAGGGTTAAAGAAGAGCTAGACAAAATGATAGCATCCGGTATCATTGAGGCTATGGAGGAATCAAAATGGATAAGTCCAATGGTGATCAACATAAAGAAGGATGGGTGGATTAGGATATGTGTGGATTACAGGAATTGAAACGTTGTTTGCATCATAGATCCTTTTCCCACCCCCTTTATGAAGAGATTTTGGAAGGAGTTTTACTGGCACGAGGTCTATTCCTTTACGGATGGATTCTCGGATATCACCAAGTAAGGATTGCCAAGGAAGACCAAGAAAAGACAACTTTTTCCACCGAGTGGGGAAGCTTTACATACACGGTCATGCCCTTTGGGCTGAAGAATGCACCCACTGTATTTTCACGCATAGTGGTACAAGCATTTAAGGACTTCATCCACAAGTTCCTTCAAGTATATTTGGATGATTGGATAGTGTATGGATTGGTCAGGGACCATTGTGATAACTTGAGGTTGATGTTTGAAAGATGTCGGTAGTTGAGGATCTCCCTCAACATCAAGAAATGTATCTTTACAACTCCTTTTGGAACGTTGTTGGGGCATATCATATGCAAAGAGGGCTTACTGTGGATCCCGTGAAAGTTGTAGTTATTGTGGGGTTAGGGGAGCCTACCAGCCAAAGCATCATGCATGGATTTCTTGACACACTGGGTACTACAGAAAGTTCATTAAGGGATACGCCAAGATCACCACACCTTTGGAAATATTGCTCAGACATAAGAGTGCCTTTCAGTGGGGAGAGGCACAACAGAGGGCATTTGACACTCTAAAAGAAAGGCTTATCACCGCACCTATTCTATGATTCCCATCCTGGGATAAACCTTTCCATGTCCACGTGGATGCCTCTGGTACAAAAATGGGAGCCATTCTTGCTCAACCAAGAGAGGGGATTGTTGATCATCCCTTGTGTTTTGCAAGTAGAAAGTTGACACCAAGAAAAAAAATTATACAACGACCGAGCGCGAGGCATTGTCAATGATCTACGCACTCCACAAATTTAGACAATATCTACTGGTGACTCCCTTCATATTCTACACTGACCATATGGCCTTGAAGTATCTAGTAAACAAAGCAGTGTTGCAAGGGCGCATATGTCATTGGGTACTTTTATTTCAGGAATTTGAATTCAAAGTGGTGGTAAAACCGGGAAAGAACAATTATGGGCCGATCATTTATCAAGGATTGATTCGGGAGAGGATGCGCAAAGTATCGAGGAAACCATGCCGATGCACAACTATTCAAGTTGTGGCACGCGCCCTCAAAATTAGAAGACATTGTCCATTTTTCTCAAGGAAGGTGTGGCACCCGAAGGGATGAATGCTCTGGAGAGGAAAAGGTTAGCCATACACGCCACCACACCCTTCATGTTGATCAATGGGGATTTGTATAAAATGGGCCGATGATGAGGTTTTGCACGGTGTGTATTAGAACATGAGCGCGTAGCTATAATAGAAGAAGCCCATGGTGGGATTGCTGGAGGACACTATGCAGGGAATGCAACCACACATGCAAAGATCCTAGTCACCGACTATGGTGGGAGATGATTCACCAGATTGTATTGAGTTTTGCAAGGCCTGTGACCACTACCAACACCTTGGAAAACCTAGAAAAAGGGATGAGATGCCCTTGCACCCCATCACTAGCACGGAACCTTTTGAAAAGTGGGCAATAGATTTTGTCGACCAATCTCACCAGTTGCACGAAGGACTAACTCATGGTATATCATTACCTATACTGATTATCTGACAAGGTGGGCAGAGGCCGCGCCCACTAAGGATTACACCATAGCCACGGCTACTAGATTTTTGTGGGAGAACATTATCAAGCAGGTATGGGTGCCCATTAAGTTTAACAAGTGATAGGGCACTCACTTCTTAAATGAAACAATCAGATTCTATTGGTAGAATTCATGGTAGCCCATCACAAGACTACCCCTTATCACCCTCAGAAAATGGGACTACAGAGGCATTTAACAAAATCCTTAGTCACACATTGACTAAGATATGTGATGTGGGTAGGCAGGATTGGGATGACAAGGTATCAACAGTTCTTTGGGCATACAAAACAACGTATAAAAGGTTGAACAAGGCCACACCATTTCAACTGGTGTTCGGCGTGGAGGTATTTTTTAAGTGGAATTCATGCTACCATCTCTACGTATAGCGCATACAGGGAGGGTTGGATGATGAACAAGCACTGAAGAAAGAATTGATGAATTGATAAAGTTGGATGAAAGGCACTCACTAGCAAGATGGAGCCAAACAACTAAAAAAAAGAAAGCAAAAGGCATGGCATGACCGCCACATTAAGAACAAATAGTTTGAGGTTGGCCAGATGGTATTGCTATATGATTCAAAATTTCTACGCCATCCTGAAAGTTGAAGGTGCATTGGTTGGGTCCTTATGTAATTTCATACATCCTTGATTCGGGCGCATGCCAGTTACAAGCGCTGGATGGAACAAAATTACCTGACACTTCAATGGGAGTAGGCTGAAGCCCTACTATAAATAATGCTTCTTGGTGTTTGTAAATAAGGTAGTTCTTTCCAGTTAGTTTAGAATTTCCTTTTATGCTTTTCCTTTCTTGTTTTTCCTTTTCACGTTGTTGTTGTCTTGTTTTGCACCTTGGGCACCGGTAACCTTATTACTTTTTGACTTATGAATGCAGAGGACCGCACATCGATTTAGTGTGGGGTGAGGTGATAAAGAGAGGCATGGAGTTATTCTACAGAGAGGATTGGGTTGGTAGACCATTTGAATTGGCCCTGTTGAAAAGATGCATTAGGAGAAAAGAAGGCAGATGGGTGGCAAAATAAGGTTACATTGGAAATCCACGTATAAAGGAGAAAAAGTGCAAAAACATGAGGTAGGTGAAAGCAAGAATCATGAGGATGGAAGAGGTGCCTTTGGCGCACTGGTAACACACGCACGCAAGAGTCTTCTATCAAGATGGATTGTTTGCACACCAGAAGGTTGGAAAAGTTTTCACGCAAGGATTGGGCAAAAAATTTTCAGGGATTGGGTGGTGAAAAAATTTCACGCAAGGATTGGGCACGTAAGGAAAAGCACTGAAGTCGGGTTTGTTTGAAAAATGCCACATTAAATATTGTCATATGGTGGTAGGTAGCCTAGCCTTTAATGCATAAAAGTGGGAAAAGCTATAAATACAAGGATGGGTAGTTCATTATTTTACTTTGCAAAAACAAGGAGAATGATTTTCTTTCAAGAGCTAGGGTTTCAAGAGCTAACTCATGTGAAGGAAAATCTCAAAACTCACACAAATCGGTCCATTAGATCTACAAACCAGAGTAGAAGTGATTCACGGGTGTGAGGAACATTGTGAAAGAGCACCGTGATCAAGGAGGAAAATCAGAAGATTAGGGTTTGTGCTCTAGGCACGGGGGCGCGTGAAGAAAACTCTCAAACAACTCAAAAGTAACCAGGGAATGAAAGCAAAGGGTAAAATGATGGCCACAAAACCAATTGATAAGCCTACAGTACAATCCAAGAAGGGAAAGGGTAAGGGAAAAGGAAAGAAGAAAGAAGAAGAAATCCCTTGGATACCAATGAGGAATGGTACTCAGAGATGCAATACCTAGATGGGGTTTTGCTAGGGCAAGAGTGGGAGTCCCACATAAGATAGATGACCATGATCGATTACAATCACCGGTCAAGTATAATCACAAAGGAAATGGCGCTGGAGCTGGTGTGCCCCACAAACAAATGAACACCTGACATGGGATGCCAATCTACAATGACATAGTCAAGGTGAAAATGGAGAAGGCAGGGCTTCTCCATATTTTTGAGTTACCATACTTCGGGAAGCCCGAGCACTTGTACCAATGGTTAATGACGCGCGTGCACAAAGATTTCTTCTACTTCTTCACAGGGCACAAAATGTGCATAACTCCCCAGTTAATCTCACACTTTACAGCCTAAGCTGTAAAGGGGATGCACTCATAGATGACCTCCAGGATGAGGAGGCAATTAAAGAAACCATTACATCCCAAGATTATAAGAAGGGATCAAGATACTACGACATCACGGATATCAATGATCCGGTGATGAAAATGGCCACGCACCTTGTCTCCAAGTTGAATGGACAAGAGAGGTGGACCCAGGTGAGCAAGCCCTGGTTGAATGTCTACAGAAGGTCACAGAAGGCACCATGTACAACATCTCCCAGTACATAGTAGATGAAATCATAAGCAAGTGCGAGAATGGAGGAAAGATCTTGTTTGGAAACATTCTATTAACAATTGTGTTCTCAGAAATCGGGGTGCCAGATGCATCCGATAAATTCATATGGGAGTACCCCACTGAAGATCCCTCACCCATGGATAGATTCCAGAAATACACATGTGAGTCAATGATAGGGGTGCACAAGGCACGCTTAGACAAATGGTACACGCACCTTAGGAATGCATTCGGGGCTGAATGGTGAATTCTGAAAAACTCCCCATGGCGACTGAAGGAGAAGCAGAGTTCACGGTATACCAACACTTCTGCATTGGCAGATTCATCTTGGTGGATGGCAGTTGGAGTCCCTGGTGCAAACTCCCCTTCTCATTTACTACCCAATTTTTCCAAGCGGGAGTGAATAGATATAAGGAGTCAAAGAAATTAAAACTTGACCTATCCACCCTTGACAATGAACACAGAGATGAGAAAGAAGTTGGTCTACCCAGGGAAGCACATGTGCATGTTGAAAGGTACATGTCACAGGATGTGCACATCATAAGGCCATTGACCTTACCGATTGCTGAGAGCGCACTTGCTGCTAGGATCTACCTACATGCATAAGGCCAAAGTTTGAGAAGGGCGCGTACGTAGAGAATGAAATATCCATCCCGGATGACCCCATGGGAAGGAAGAAGCCAATGCCAAAGTGCAAGGAGAAAGAAGAAGAAGAAGAAGAACAAAGAGTGGTGGAGAGGTAGAATGTAGATACTACAGGGCCGAGTACCTACATCCGGAAGAAGAGGAGAATGGTGGTCAGGGAGAAGACCCCGAGCCTTGCGAAGCCACCATCCCCTGAAGAACCTTCAGATGAAGAAAAGACAACATCCCCGACTCTAGAGTTTTCTACAAGGGAAGAAGAACAAGGATGGAGGAACAAGGGTCTGAAGATACAGATGACCCAAATGCCTATATAGGTGAAAAGGATGATGATGGAGGGGAAGAGTTGGAGGTGGATCAAGAGCCGATTGATGTCCATGATTCGAGGGAGAGGAAGCAGAGGATACAAATGATGCTTTCATCTTTGTAAGGAGGAAGGGCACCCAAAGGGAGGAAGGCACATGGAGAGAAGAGAGGAGCAAGGGGCTAGTACCAAGGAGCCAGATATGCCCAAGCTCACTCAGAGGAGGTGAATGAGAAGGAAACAAGGGAGGCAGAGAAGATAATCAATACCTTGGTCAAGAGGAGTTAGAGCGCAGCGCGGAGCTAGTGCTTGGAAAAATTCAAAGAAGAGAGTAGAGGGAGAAGAGTGTGGGTAGCACAAAAGGCCCAACTCTTTCGTAACTATTCCCAAGGGCATGCACATGGGAAGTAAATGTGTGGAAGGGGGAAGAACAACGATGGGTTACATTGATGACCCCAACAAAGTTTTTGCACGTGCATTTCCAAAGTACCATGCCCACCAAGGAGCTCACCACCATGGAATCCTTTGATCCTGAGGGTGGATACCCGTGAACAAGGAAGATGCTATCATGGGCATTCGACTCCCACCTCGATGAGCCTAAGTTCAGATTAACCAAGGAGCGGTATTAACATTGTCCAAAGGAAAGGGGGACAACCCCATTGTAAACACACAACAACTATCGATGAGCAAGTGTGTAACGCACTCAACAAAGTCTCCATGGAAATCAAGGCTAGGCTCTTCGGTAGGAATGACAGGGTTAGAAGTCTTGGAGGACCTGTTGGAGAAGAGGAAGGAAGAAGTAGTGAAGCTAACGAAGGATCTCAACCTTGAGAAATTAATCAGTGCTCAACTACAGAGGGAGCTTCAGGAGGAAAAGGCTAGGGTACAAGAAGTTTCCAAGAAGGTGGAGCTCATCTCCCAAGCGATTATCACGAAGCACCCAGACCTTAACCCTCCCGTGCAAAAGTATAGATCCTCCTTGGAATGCTAGAGGACTTGACTCGATCCTCACCATGGAAAGGCAAACCTTTGGCATTGGAGTCGGTAGAGGAGGTAGCGGTGCACTTGGAGAAGGAAGACAAGTTGAAGGTCATCACACTCATGGCTGAATACAACAAGGTGCTCACTGACGTAAGAATAGCACACAAACCGTGGGGTCACTTACGACCACTACATGCAGATCAAGACAAAGTGACAAGCATACTACTTGCCAATGATGAGGCCGAGTTGAAGGAATTCAGAGAAAATAATAAGGGCAATAGAGCCGAGTGAGAAAGGATCATAGCCGAAGTGGAAAAGAAATCCAAAGCTATTGAGAACCGGTGAGTCTCAATCAAAACCCAAATAAAAGAGCTCTACAAGGTCATCACGAGGAAGATGGATGCCCTGAAGATCACGCTAAGAACTAGAGACTGTGGTGGAAACCATTACCACACAAGGGGAAGGGTTAACCTTCGACGAGGTGAGCACCTTGGTTGGTGACATCTGCACTAAAGCACACAGGAGGAAGTCAAAGCACTTGAGTACACTGGAGGCCGACCTACAAAAAAATTTTCCCCTTCTTCTTCTTTAGGAAATTTTCCCCTATTCTTTCTCTCCCCCTTTCTTTATTCTTTCCCCCATTCTTTTCCAAGGCAAGGCCTTGCATTCTTTTTGTACTACATTCTTTGAGAAGGTTCCCGAGGGTGGAGAATAGGTGAAGTGTGGGGTAATGTTGGGCCCCTAATATAGCTTCCAAATCTTAAAGGCACAGGTAACATGGCATGGCCGAGAGGAAGCACAAAGTGAAGGCACACAAGTAAGGAGTATTCAAAAGGCTTCTTGGAGAACCCAGGCGTGCACGCCATGTGAAGAACAATTCAGACTTAGCCATTTTTGGCCTTTTGGGTAGAACACATGAAGAACGTGTTCCATTTGGATAAGGTTCCACCTGGCGATACAGGGTGTCCTGAAGGAATATACCTTGCGATAGGAAGATCCAAAAAGCTAATCATGACATGGAGAGGCATGCACCTGGGGTGACCCACACCTTGACACTTGGGGCCAGATCTGAGGCTGCAGAGGAGTTTGTTAGAGCTCAGATGCCTATTTATACGCACCCTTGCAAAGAAAGAGACAGAGAGAGTGAGGTAGCGGAGCTCTCTAGAGAAATTACTCAGAGAACTATGGGATAAAAATGGGTAAAGGATTCCAATAAGGATGTAATGGGGAAATGGGGAATGAAAATTTTGTTTTATGTGAGAATACATGTATGGATCCAGATATGGCACATGACTATGGTCTCGCCTCTCTCTATGTGATACTTTGTAGCAAGACTATGAATGAATAGATAAGGTTACCATACATTAATATCTCCTTTATTATCTCGCATGTTTTTACTCTGCTTTTGATCTTGTATAATCATGGACCTTACTTGAATGATTAAGTATATTTTTGGATTTACAACTTCTTGGTTCTATTATTCCTATTGCACTTTGTTTCTATTATGACTGAAGGGGTGTAGAAGCTATCCTAAGCTCTATAGCTTCTTCATGTCTTTTAAATCACTAAGTCTAAATCATGAACTATGCCTTCCACTAGACTCACATAATGATTTACCTGAATTAGGACAAGGTCCTAATGAGAAGATGGGAATATTCAAACAACCTTTTCCCAAACATGATAAAAAAGGAAATAAGAAGCTAGATCAAGGTCAGTCCTCTAATGACTATAAAATTGCTAACTATGTGTATCATCAACCAATAATCCATTTGATTCCCTCATAGGCTATATCCATTCATATAGTGAACAAGTCAATACTATTAGGATCTTAGGTAACAGCCTTCCACGGTGGGCACGCAATGTGATCACTTAGTGATCCCAGAACCTCTTGTACCTATCCCTTAGGAAGGTCAATATGACTTATTAGAACAATTAGAGAAAACCATGGCTAAGATATCAATCTTAGACCTTCTCAAAATATCAAATTCTCATAAGGACATTGTATATAAATTGCTCTAAGGATCAGGAGTATCCACACATGTCGATCTAACACACCTCCAATAAATGGTTGTAAATATTAATCTGAATGACTATATCTCTTTTGATCGAATGAAATCCTGCATAAAAATCCCAAACAAAATTTACCTTTATACATAGAGGTATTTATTACTCATCGTAAGATAAAAACAGTGCTTGTGGATGGCGTATCTAGATTCTAATACCATTAATATCATGACTTATGATAATGAAGAGCATGAGTTAACAGGTACCATAGTGATCCCAATGGAAGTAGGGACAACATATCATGATACAAAGTTTCATGTCCTTGACTTGGACCTTCTATATAACATGCTCCTAGGTTGCCCATGGATTCATGCCATGCATGCTATTCCTTCGACCTTCCATCAGTGTATCAAGCTATGTCACAAAGGATAGAAAATCACCATCCCAGGTGATCCAAAACCATTTACACATTATAGAGAACTACATAGTTTTTCTCATACAACATATGAGTTCCTTCTTACTACCGATATTGTTGTCCCGTTACGAACCGAGGCTATGAAGGATCATATAGATCTAGATACATTGACTCCTTGTAATCATAATTTTCCCTCATTAGTCAATCCCTTTACCTCATGGGAAGAAATGTTTGGAAAATATGGCCCAAATGATGAATTCAATCTTCAATAGGCTCTTTTGATATCTGATCTTTTAGTGTCACCTAAGACACATGGCAGACCATACTTCCAGTTCAAAAGCACTCGGGCTAGCTTCCTAAAACCTTTGAGAGGTTTATTCCTAGTGGTATCTTATCAGATGAGAAGATGCTAGATACACCTACCAACTGGGTACCTAAAGGAACGATGGATTCATGTCACTAGGATCCACAATATATTAAGGGTCCTCAAATGATGCATGCCATGGGTTATAAGGGATTTGGATGTGGTGAAAATGCACAAGGAATATTAGAGCTCGTTATTATTCCCCATTATAAGTTAAAAAAACATGGCCTTGGTATCGAACTCATGATGATCCACCCTTAGAAATAGATGTTACCTATTATGAATGTGAGGATAGCTCGTCTCATTTGGAAAATGACGCAGATTCCCAATGTAGCCTATATAAGGACCTTGCCTCTACCAATCTATTTCTAGATTCAGCTATCTTCACCCTTTCCGAATCCAATTCCTAAGCTAATTTCTAATTCACCCTTTTATATCCCAACCTCATTGATTAGGATCAAAACTTCACGTGTCGGTTGATTTATTTGAAAATGATGAGGCCATCGCAGAGTTCATGGGACTTAGAGATACCATTCCAAACAATGACCATAAGAAGGGTTTCTCCATTAAATTAGATGCATGCACATACTTTGGGGAAGAAGCATAATTTTGTGGTTACCTAAGAAAAAAAAAAAGTAAGAAAGGGAAAAATTAATACAAAAAATCCTTGTAGAAAGAATAAGCATAAGTCCCATAGTGAAAACCTCTTTGAGGCGCTTGTGGAAAAACAAATAGAAGAATCAATGAAGAAAGTAGTTCCACCATGTGAAGATAAAACTATCTTTGGACCAAATGTAGAAGTAGATATTAATCTCCCCCTAATATTAAATGGATGGAGGATGTGTCAAAGATGTTAGTTGAAGAGACAATCAATGTCAACATTGGGTCAGAAGAGGATCCTAGAATGATAAAGCTAGGAGCTTCACTCTCAACACAAGAACATAAAAATTTCATAACACTATTTTCATGGTCATATGTAGATATGCCAGGTTTGGAACCAACATTAGTCATGCAAAACCTTGTTATACACATAGATACCAAACATATCAAGAAAAAAATAAGGAATATGGACCCAAAAGTTGCACTACTTGTCAAAGAAGAGATGGAGAAACTATCAGCAGTAGGTTTATCAAACCTATTGACTATTCAGATTGGATATCTAACATAGTCTTAGTATAGAAGAAGCCAGTCGGCATCAAAATATGCACTAACTTTAGAGACATCAATAAAGCATGTCCCAAAGATGACTTCCCCTTACCTAACATCGACATGATTGTTGATTCAACTATTGGTTATGAGATGTTGTCCTTAATGGATGGCTTTTCAGGCTATAACTAGATCAAGATCATAGAGGAATACCAACATAAGAATAATTTCATCACCCCTTAGGGGAAATTTTGTTATTAGGTAATGCCTTTCAGACTCAAGAATTTTGGGGCTACATATCAATGAGCAATGACCGTCATCTTCCATGACATGATGAGTGACATCATGGAGGATTACGTGGATGATATCTTAGCAAAATCTAAGACCAGAGAAGAGCACCTCAAAGTGCTAAGACATATCTTTCAACGCCTCCGAGATTACAAGGTTCTCTTAAATCCCAAGAAGTGTGTCTTTGGCATAAAATCAAGAAATTTATTAGGATTAATTATCTCGTAACAAGGGATAAAGGTATATCTCACAAATGTTGCAGCTATTACAGAGATGCCTCCACCAACGAACCTTAAACAACTATGAAGTCTACAAGGAAAGATTCAGGAAATCCACCAATTCATATCACAACTTATAGATAAGCTCCATCCATTCACACATCTGTTAAACAAATATGTCATATTTAACTAGGGAATTGACTATCAAAAGGCCTTTGAATTGCTTAAGCAATATATGGAAATTCCACCTATTCTCATTCCACCTACACTAGGTGAACCCCTATTGTTGTATATTTCAGCTACCGAATTTGCTATTGGCACACTGCTTTCCCATTATGATCTTGGACACAAAGAAAGGGCAATATATTACCTTAACCACACCTTAATCGTTTATGAGTCGAACTATCTTCGATTGAAAAATCCTGCCTAGTTATGGTCTTTACATTTCAAAAGCTTCGCCACTATCTCCTTAATAATAAAACCAAGCTGATATCCAAAGTTGACCCTCTCAAATACCTCCTATCTAAACCTTCCCTTATAAGACAGATGGCTAATTGGATCATCCTCCTCAGTGAGTTTGACATTGAATTTGTTAACCAAAAATCCCTAAAAGGACAAGTACTTACAGATCAGTTGGTGAAGCTTTCCTATCGTAAATGGAACCGTTATGTTTGAATCTGCTAGATGCATCTATGATTTACATTAAGGAATCTGTCATGTGGCAAGTCCACTTTGATGGGTCATTCACCTTTCATGGTTCAAGAGCAGGAGTGGTACTTATCACTCCCACTGGAGAAGTCATTCCATAGGAATTTCATTTAGGATTCCCTTGTACGAATAATATTGCAAAATATGAGGAACTCATCGCTGGATTGAAATTAGCTATCATATAGAACATCAGATAGCTATGAGTCATTGGTAAATCCTAATTGATCATTAAGAAATTTAAAGATGAATAAAAATTTAAAGATGAGAAACTTGTTCCATACAAGAAATTGGTTGAAACTCTGAAGGAGTACTTTGTATAGATTATCTTTGAATAGAGACCAAGATCACATAATCGATCAACAGACACCATGGATACAATTGGGTCTTTACTATGCATTCCACCTTAGGAAAACAAGATGCCTTTATTTGTTGAACACTTACGAGTTCCTACATATGACATGCTAGAATCTTGTCTAGCATGTGAAGTTTTTGGTCCTCTATCCCCTTAGTACGATCCCATTTTTAACTACTTACAAGATGGAACTTTTCCCCCGTATCCTATACTAAGAAAAGAGCCCTTATCCACCATATAGCCCGTTATACCCTCCTAGGAGGCACCCTCTATCATTGTGGCTATGATGGGAATCTACTACATTTTCTTGATGTGACCGAGTCAATCCAAGTAATTAAAGAAGTGCATGGAGGTGTTTGTGGAGCACACACAAGTGGAATGGTCCTTGCTAAGAAACTATTAAGAGTAGGTTACTATTGACCTACCATGGAAGCAGATTGTTGCAAATTTTTCAAGAAATGTGAACTTTGTCAAAAGTATGGAAACTTGATACATGCACCAGCATAGGATTTGCAACCCATCACCACACCCTGACGGGTTTCAAAATGGGAACTTGATCTCATAGGGAAGCTCACTCCAACTTTCTAAGATGGTCAAACTCATATTATCACCACCATCAAGTACTTCACCAAATTGATGGATGTTGTACCCCTCACTTACATAACCGGTGCATAGATCTCCAAGTTCATAATGAACCATCTCATTTGCCATTACGACATCCCCTCTACCATTGTAACAAAAAATGGTAAATCATTTAAGAAAAATATGGTCAAAGTGTTATGCCAATGCTTCCACATCCGACTCAAGTGGTCAAATCCCTATTACCCTCAAGGTAATGGACAAGCTAAAGCCACCAATAAAACCCTTATTCATATCATGGAGAAGATGGTTAGAAAAACTGGTTGTAATTGGCACCTATAGATCCATCTCGACCTCTGGGCCTATTGAACCTCCATCTACACCCCTATTGGTGCTACTCCTTATTCATTATTCTTTGGCATTGAGGCCATTATACCCTTGGAAATTGAGCTTCCTCCCTAAGAATATATCTCCTGGGACTATCTGACAAAGATGAAGACTACATGGTAGCTCGGCTAGTAGAGTTAGAGCTATTGGATGAGAAACATATGAGAGCACTCAATCATTTGAAGGTTTATTAGAACCGAGTGTCACGAGGATACAAAAATGGATCATACCTCATCAATTTGAGGTAGGAGATCTTGTTTTAAAAGAAAACTAGTTTAACATAGTCAAAGATCGAGAAAAGAAAGGAAAGTTTGAGCCCAATTGGTTAGGACCATATGTTGTGGTCGCTAAAGTATGGTTCAGGGGCATATAAACTAGCTCACTCAGATGGTGAGGAATTAAATAAACCAATGAAAACAATACATATCAAGTGCTTACATGCTTAAGTATGAGGTTCTTCTTAAAAAGAAAGAAAAAAAAAAGTAAAATAAAAATAAAAAATCAAGAAAACAATAAAAAGAAAATAGGTCGTCCAAGTGTGAAAACCACACAATTGTGGCACATTGGGAAAGTCCTTGGGTGAAAACCATATTTCAATGCTTAAGGAGGATTCGTTATTCACAAGCAAATCTCACATGTGAACAGGTAACAATCACTTCTACCTAGGGCTAGTTTTCCTAAAGTCTAGGGGTACTCTTGAACTTGTCTCTGTATGTCATTAATCTGGTTGATCTATTCTTGTATATATGTGAAGGAATTTCCTTTGTATATTCCCATCTAACATTGGGGTAGCTTCATATCTTCACATTCTTGCACACATGCGTGGCATTCGCCCTCGTACATCACCTCTATCACCGAGGGCATCCATGCTTCTTCGCTTATTGTACATAGCTTGAAAACCCTTCAAAAATACACAAAACATTCAAATATATTAAGAAACCCTAAAAACATCTAAAATCCCATCTAGGAAAAAAATACAAAAATAATGCAAACAGAGCCTTGAAAGTTATCTTTGAGATAACACCAAAAAAAGTAGAAAATGTTTTAAAATTGTCCTGCAAAAACAAAGTAGTGGTTTTCTTACTTTTAGTTGTTAGTTTATAGAGTTTTAATTACATTATCTTTCCATGTTATGTGCTTTAAATTTTGATTCATCTCGCTTAGTTTAAATTTTTTTATAGTAACCATACCAAATTTTGTCCTGGTCCCTCATCGTGGACCCCTCTACGTTTGGAACATTGCAAAATCCCTTTCGGGAAATCTAGTTCTCCGAACTTAGCCATTTTGGTCCCTTTTTGCTCGGGCGCACCTTTTATCTATGTTACACAGAGTAAATCTACGCCCCCTTCATTTCCTTTGGCGCACCCTTTGACGTGTCGACACATGTTTTGGTGCACCTTCCCGTGATGCGCCATTCTTGCATGTGCGCCAAGGCACATGCGCCTTCATGTTGGCACATTAATTGTTGCGCCATGTTTTGGTGCGCCAAAGGGCGCATGAAAAGAGTGTTGACAGTCTTAAAATTGCGCCAAAGGCGCAAGTATCCCTGTGTTGACACGCATTTATCCACGCCAAAGGGCACACCGTTTTGACGTGTCGACACATGTTTTGGTGCGCCTCTTAAAAAGTGGTTGGCACATTTATTGCACCTTTGCCTATATATAGGCATCCGCCCTATCACTTTCACCAGTCAAAAAACACGTGATAACTTTTTCCTCTCACACTGTCGCAAGACACTGTCATCCTCGTGTCACGTTCGTGGACCCCATTTCACCTCTCACATACTATATATATTCCAGGTAGGTGGTTCTTATCCTCCTATGTTTTGTTTTGATTATTTGTATGGTAGGTAGGATAATGGATTTGAAACCATGAAACCCCTTTTGCTGTTCTTCTGCTGTTTCTTTCCCCCCAAGCTCTTCCTCCTCTTTCCAGATCTACTGGTAAGGAGGGCTCTACCTCAAAAATCACTTGGATCTTCTTGTTGTGCCCCCCTTCACCATCCAAAAAACCCTATAAAAGAGGCCTAAAAGATCACAAACCTGTCAGTCAAAGAAAGAAAACTTAAAGATTAGCTTAAAACTACGCATTTTCCCTCTTGGCGCATTCGCCACCTTCCTACAGCATAAAATACAATCGCCAAGAAGCACACGCTTTCTTGCTGCAAACACCCATAACCCCGCGCCCCACTTCTATGTTAACATGAAAATTACCGCGCACTCCATGCCTCTACGAAATTACTTGTAAAAAATCATAAAATGGCGCGCATCCCCTCTACATCAAAGACATGTCATGCAAGCCTTCCCTGCGCCGCGCCAAGTTCCCCTGTTTCGCACATAAAGTCTATGTTACACACATCAACCCTGCGCCCCTTCGGCACACCAAAGTTCCATGTAACATGAAAAATATATGCGCCATTGGCACATCCTATCCCCATGCAACATGAAAATTATCTGCGCCCAATATAAAACACATATGAATGGCGCAGCGCACTTCTTCTACTTACAACAACAAAAATGTCATGTGCAGCATCCTTGCGCCCTGCGCCCTTTGGTGCTAATTTGTTCCTTGTAACACCCTTCTTCTGTGCGCCATACTATTAACCCTGCAGCCTGCAGTGTTCATGCGCCCTGCGCCCTGAGGCCTTAAAATTGCTAACTCCTCATTCTATTCTGTAGTGCTTTAATGGAAGATCTAACAACTAACATGGCTTTTCTGCGTTGGGTTTCACTTCTTCTTCTTGTAGATCAGCAATTGAATTCAGATCCACATATGTCTACATCAAGCAAGAGACCAACCAAGTCAAAGGGTAAAGCCAAGCTTACTGAAGAAGAAATGAAGTACAAGTACCAAAGGGTCAGAATGCCCGAGTCTCAGTAGAATGTGACCTGATATAAGAGACTCTGAGCTCGGTCACATCGATATGGAAGATTTCTGGGCCGTAACTGAGAGGTCACAGGAGTCCCTGATGGACAAACTATAGTAAAGTGGCCTCGCATTTTGCTGGGGATCCTCACAAGCTGCAAAGAACAATGAATTCATGATGGTAGTGGCCCACATACACAAAGACACGAGGTGTGTCCAAAATGAAAAGGGTGAAGTCATGATCAACCTTACCGCCCGACACTTCAAATCATGCTTGCATTCTCACCACCGCACTTTGTGGCCGTAAGCCAAGAAGACTGCACCAAGGCTTGGGAGGACAATGAAGACCAGTGCATGCAACTCATGAATGAGGTGTACCTAAAGAACAAGAAGGTGATAACCAGATGGCCACAGGTTATTCACCGTAGCGATTTCTCCGAGGAACTAAGTGATACTATCACATTCCTAAGTAGAGTATTTGGGCTTTCTGATGCCCATTACTTTCATAAATGGATGCTCAGGTACCTTGAGACTATGAACAAGAACGTACCAGATCAACGCTTCGAGTGGGCGGAGATCATAAGCAGCACCATATCCGAGCAGCTCCAACAACTCACCACAATGGGGAGGTTCTACATGAACTCCTACGTAGTTTATGCTGCAGCCTCGAAAGGGATTATCCAGCATTGAGCCGATGCGGGGTTTGGCCCCAGGTGAGAATATATGAGTACTACCCAGAGCTGAAGCTGGAGAACAACATCTCACAGTTCACCAAAATTAACGATGCTTTCTTCTACAACGTCGTCTTCCTTTTGAGGCCAAACATGACTCACTGGCCAAATGACCAAAGAGCATTTCACAAAGAACAGAGAAGTGGGGGCCTTATTCACACAATTTCCCACCTTCACCTATCTCAGGGCAGCTAACTTCCTGGGTGAGCCCACCAAATTGCCGAGATATGCCGCCCCAAGTTGATCCTGTTAGAGCTATCCAGATAGCTCGTAACATATCATGAGAAGTGCTTGAAGAGGAAGAAGGGTGGAACTCCTTTCCCCCTCACAGTGGGCAGATACACCTGTTTCTCATCACAAAGCCCAGGAAATGGTTGCGAGCTAGAACTTCTCAATCTGAAGCACAACTTCCTGGCGAGGCCCACTTTCGATCCAAGGAATTGCCTTCCCAAGGAAAAACTCGATCCTATCCACCTTCCACAGATCGAGGACATTTATATCGACCTGTATCATGAGGTCGAGCTCAGAAGAAAGGACCATTCTCGCCTGGCCCTAGCAGAGATCATTCAGTACGGCATGGCCATTGTCCCAAAAGGTTATCAAACTACCGATCAAGAAGTTGATCAGGTGTATCTTGACACGGATGGGGACAATTGGCCATTTACTGCAATCGATAGAACCAAAGCACCCTGCACTATCAAGAAAGGGTCAAAGAAACTCTCGAGAACAAGCACCGGCACCGTGCAGATGAATGGCCTCATCTACCTCGGGTAGATTTCACTACATCTCCATTGGGCAACGCACCTTCTAGGCCAAAACATCTACCAAAAGTAAAAGGCAAGGATAAAGAGGGCGAGTCAAGCTCTGCTCGAGAAGAGGCTCCTGAGAGTCCCCCTTCCACCGCACAAGAACAGGTAGGTAAGCCTATTATCTCCAGAGAAAGAAGTGGCCGAAGATGTTCCGATGGGCACATCCACTCAGGATGTTGCCACTACTACAACTACTGAGGTCCCTTCTATCCCTTCTCCCTCTCCTCCTTCTCCTCCTCGTGTGACCCAAATGACCATTCCTTTGGTCGTATCTCCTTCCCCATCTTCCACTGTTCCCCTTTCCTCTTCCTCCATCTTCTCTCTCTCTCACGGAGCTGTCCCCCACCATCTCTTCTCTCATCTCTCAGCTCCCTTCCATACCCTCGACTACCTCCCCTGCAGTATCCCTTCCTCCCTTGAGTACTTCGCTGGCCTCTCTTTCAATGCCGCCACCAAGTGTCTCAACGCACTTTCCTCCACTACTACAGCTGCCCCCTCTTCTACTTCTGGTCCCACTCCCATAAGTCCAAATGGATCTCTCAAAGACTCGAGCCAAAAAAGAGGAAAGTTCCTATCACACCGATGGACTTCTTCGCCATCATCCCATCAAAGGGGCCAAGAAGCAAAAGCCTATAACCCGCTTCTCTCAGAGTGCATCAGGAGAGAGAGTAATGGAGATCGCGTATCCCAATCCTTTAAAGGATAAAAAGGATCTGTCTCTAGCAGATTATACAGTGACCCAAGTCACAATGGGAACGTCTTCAGAAAGCCTTCAAGGAGAGGCCCTATCTGCAGTGGATGCCCTTTGCAAGAAACTCAGAAGCAAAGGAAGAAAAGAGGCTATTAAAGGAGAAAATAAACATCTTCTCCACGCCTTGCAGAAAATGGGCAATGCACCTCCTACAACTACCACCGAAACTCCTGAGCCCCTGAGCCAGATAAGATAAATGAATACGCCAAAATCGGTGAGCAGGGTATGGCAGTGTCCACCTGGAGAGACCAAATCCTCAAGGAAAGTGAGGGAGTAATCGTCAAGTTCACCGAGTTGTATCAGAACATCAATCAGGCAAACAAGGCACTCAGTGATCACGGACCCATCTCCAAGAGTTGACCATGCTAGGCTCCAACATGAGACCTTCCAGAAAATGCTCGACTATTCACCAAAGATCCGGTCAAGTTCGGCGCTTCAATCACCCCAGAGCCCCAACAAAATCCTTTCTACTGGACTACTACTGTGTCGATCACTGGAGTTTGTCCTCGAAAAGATAGATAAAGTCAAAGAGGAAGCCTTGGAGGCTATGCACCAGATGGAGCAAATCATCTTGAGAATGTCCCTAGGCTTGCTCACTCCTTCTTTCACCCTGAGGAAGGCAGACCAAACTATTCGGATCTTTAAGGAGATCGTCTCGCAAGGGTTAGGGCCAGAAGCCACTTTCGACACCGAATGCATCAACAACCTTCTGGCCTGTCGTGACTTTATAGGGTTCCTGATAGAGGCGGGAAATGAATATGCCAAGCTCCCAGAAAGGCTCGTGGATGAACGTGAAACTTGTGAAGTTATCAACGATCGCCACAAGGATCCTGCTCAGGATCAACTTCAGCCCATGATCAACAAGTTCATGGAATATCGGGCCCAGTTTAACATCACTTCTCCCGAGCAACAAGCAGCAGGACACTCCCTTTCGCCACGCGAGACGATGACAAATAGTCTCCTTCCTCTCGATCTTCTTTTTGTAAATATCTAAGAGTATGTTGGCATAAATGATGACATCATCCATGTTGCACCATGGGATGATGTCATCCACTGTTGCCAAAAGTCAACAGCTTGACTTTTAGATATTTTGTAGATACTTTGTAATTAAGTCATTGGTTTCCTTTTTTCCTTCTCTCTTCTCCTTCTTCTATATATACTTGAATGCTTGTTGTATTCAAGGATGGATACTTTTCAGATGAAAAATAGAAGTAAGAAGAAAAGACTTTGAGCTTTTTGTAACATAAGGAAATATTAATACAATATTTAGACTTTGTGTTGAATACCTGTGTTATACATCAGAGCTTTCTTATGTTAGATCTGTATGTTTGTTCTGTTGAATCTACTTCTACTTTATTGTCATTTATTCATCAGTATTGCTTTGTTCATCTATGTGAGTAAGTTCGGCTCTGTTTACTACCAGCCCAAAACATAGACCCTCTGACCTTTCTACTTTGGAATTCATTTCTTTTCTCCCTTCAGATCTTTCCTATCTCCCCACCTCACTTCTTCCCCTTCTTCTTATAAGTTGAAAGTACCTCTACTAGGATGAGATCCCAACCCCCGAAGGCAGAATATTGTGAGACTTGCATAGATTCCTGCTGGTAGAATAGCAATAAACCAGTTTCACTTTGCTGACTCAAAGAGGGGCTATGCCCTGCACACTGTTGGCTCGTCTATCCATAGATCTGCCCACCCGATAGATTTTTGACCAACATTTTTTGGCGACTCTACTGGGATCGAATAGATCTAACAGATCTATGATAGTGGTATGTTAGAAAATCGGTAAAAATCAAAAAAATCACTACCTGTTTGCAAATTTTAACTTTTGTTCAAATCCAAATTTTTTTGCAAAAGTGACCCAAACTGAAAATTTTCTTCAGAGGTCCATAGATCTAGGCTAGTTAGAGATCTTTAGTTCACTGAGTTTTTACAAAAATCAGATTTTTCCGTAGATCTGAGTTTTTGACAGTTTACCAAAATTTTCAAACTCTTTAAAAAGTCAACTCTAGATCTGAAAATCAGCTTACTAAGTTTTACCATCATTTTATCCTCATTGATCTTTGTCATTAAAACCACAATCGGTTGTTAAAAGAGGGATAAAATTAAATATTTAGAAAAGTGCATACTTGCTGATTTTTGTCAGAAAATTCAAAAAATCAGCAAGTACAACCAAAAAGAGTTTTTAGGATTTGCTCCAAAATATTGCAGATCCGAAGGTACACTGGCAGGTGAACCATTTACTCATAGTAGAGAGCTCATGGAGAAGTTGATCCTACTTTCGATCTACTTCAAAGGCACAACTTCAGTGTTACACCAGCACGCTTCTCATCGCTAAGTTCAGCTAACCGGTCATCCAGAGTGTCTCACCTCCACGAAGGAAGCATCTCTCACAAGGTGCATCCACATCACTTTGCAGTGCTTTGTTGCTCAGTGGGACCATCCTCCCAAAGACGCTCTCTTTCCAATATTCAAATGGCAGTGCCATGGGGAAATGCTATGGGCCCTTTGGCTTTACCACATCCTGTTCACGCGCTCCCACATGGAAATCGAAAGAATTTTCCTAAATTTGATGGGAGCGGAACCAAAGCATGGATTCACACATATCCGCGTTCATCATGTCATGCAGTATCCTGGATGTGACCCATGAAGATGTGTCAGTTCACCTCTTTCTAGAAACCTTGCAAGGACCAACAGTGGAATGGTTTCAGCATTTGCCAGCCGGATCTATTACTAGTTGGGCCACCTTACTGAACTGCATTCGAAGAAAGGTATAAGCCTTCCGAGGATGCATTCACGTTGCTATCAAAGATCACTCACCTGAAAGAAGGAGGTCAATGAAACCATGCGTGATTTCATCACCTGTTTCAACTCACTAATCAATCGAAGTTCCGCCTACCATGCTGCCAACGCCAGAAAATCAGAAGTGTTTCTTCGTGAATGCCATGAGCTCAAAAGTAAGTTTCTTACTCTTGCAAGAACAAGTCACTACTTTGGTTCTCACCCAAGCTGCTGCCATACGGATTGAAGACAACTTGCTAATATCTAGCAAATTAAAGTGAGAGCCATCCAAGCTGAAAGTTTCAACCCTTCTCCCACCACTTCATCCGATCCAAGCATTCCAAAAGATGGCAAATGACTTGCTTGCATTAAAAAAGTAGCTAGCTCAAGCTTCTCCTAGCACTTCATACCGGATATTCCACGAGGAGCTTTACTTCTAACAACATCTCACAAAGGCCCCACCTACCCACAACTACTCCACGGTTGGCACTTGAGGCCCCTCCGATCAATGCTTTAGCCAAATCAAGAAGAGGAGAAAATTATGAAGAACCTTCATCGCCAGGTGAAGATGATCAAGATGTCGGTGAACCGACTGGTGACTCTACTATCGGGTATATGGAATTTGATGAGGAAGAATCTGATGAAGAAGAGGGTACCCAAGGATATGCAAGTGGGCAGTCATATGTTGTTTTTACCCACTCACAAGGAAAAGAAGCAGAAGTGGCTGCCAATATGCAGAAAGAGAAGGCCGTGTCACACACGCCTCCAACCATCGCTAAACGAGGTAGTCCCCTTCCTGCTCAACCTGTTACTAGGTCTTTTTCAAGAAAATATTTTTCCCCTGTGTCTCCTCCGAATCAGTCCTCTCATGTTCCTATCAAGACCAGTAATCCTACCCTACCATTGCGAAATGAGGGACTCATTCCTTCATCAACGCAACCCTTGGCCGCATTTGACATAATCGATCACGCTAAAAAGACCAAAATCCAGATGTCTGAAGCTGAATATCTTCAGTCAAATCCCGAGCAACTTGTAAGGTTGACCGAATACATCCAAAGCCAAGTTGTCATAACTACTCAGGTTTCCCCAAAAGGAATCCTTTCTACTCCTCCTGCATCTCGCATAAATGTTGCCTCAACATCTACATCAGGCAAGATAGAACCTTTTTATCTCTCCCTCCGATCAATGGCCACAAACTAAGCAACTACATAATTGATTCTAGGGCTTCCGATAACATCATGCCAATGAAAAGTCACCATGCCTTAGGCCTCACCCTTACCAAGCCTTTTGGCAGATGTTATTCCTTGGAAACCAAGTAGTTCCGTTGATTGGTCAAATCAAAGACGCGCAGCTTTGCATTTGCGGTTCCTCCAAAAAAAGAGTAAGATGACCGTCCTCATTGCCGATATTCCAACAAAGACATATGGAATTCTACTAGGAAGGAGCTTTTGCAAAGAAGTTGGTGGGAGATTCATATGGACTGGTCTAAGGCTAGAATCCCCATCAAAGGTATAATGCAAACATTGGAGCCAGAATCACAAAAGAAGTACTTGGTTACTAACTCCGATGACCCCAAAGCCCAAATTCTCTTCGAATCATCAGGGATGGGAAACTATTTCTTGTCTACCGAGTCTGAAAAAATGGATGTCCTCATCCAAGCAGAGGATCTTAACAAGATCTGACTTTGCAGCTTTGATGGCAAGCAAGCGCGAACTAGTGGGTGCGGCGCTGGAGCCGTGCTAATATCTCCCGAAGAGGAGATTATTCCCTCTCTTTCAAGTTGCAATTTTTCAACATGAATAATATTGTTGAGTATGAATCTTTGCTACTTGGCATGCAAGCCACAAAGGAAAGAGGAATCAAGAATCTGAAAGTACAGGGTGATGCAGAGCTGGTCGTAAATCAAGTTAAAAGGATATACCAAGTGAAGAATGAAAGGCTCAGACATTACCGCAACGCGGTATGGGACAACATCGAGGAGTTTGATGCTTTTTCAATAAAATCCATTCCTAGAGCTCAGAATGACATGGCCGACTCATTAGCCATCTCAACATCCCTCATGCTCCCTCACCCAGGTTTGAAAATAGACACATATACCATTGAGGTGGTTTTCCCCAAGCGTGCTGACAATTCTCAGCACTGGCAGGTATTCAACGATGACAATCAACTCATTTCCTTTCTTGAAAAAGTGGAAAATTTTAGTGAGCTTCATTTTGAAGGATCCACTTCCACGTGCCATGAGTCTCATATATCGATCAAGATGGGAATCCGAAGGAAACGATGGCATATGTCAGCTCAAAGGAAATAAAATCCCAAAAGGCCTGGTTTCCCTAGAGCGGTTGTTTGACAGGCATGATCGTTTTGTCAAAAAGAAAAGGTGAGATGATCCTAACTCCTCCCCAGAAACCGAACCGGTCAATTTAGGTTCGGTAGAACATCCACAGTTTGTGAACATTGGAAAATGTTGCACACCCGAAGAGAAGTGGAAATTCGTCAAGTTGCTGAAGAAATACATGGATGTATTGGCATGGTCCTATGCCGATCTAAAGTCCTTCAAGCCAAAGGACGTCCAACATGACATCCCGTTGAAAGAGGATGTCAAACCCTTTCACCAGAAGTAGAGACACTACAATCCTAAGATCTCAGGTACTATCCAAGCTGAAATTCAGAAAATGCTGGATGCACGGATCATTTTTCCTATCCATCATAATACTTGGGTGGCAAACATTGTGCCAGTATGCAAGAAAAATGGTGAGATACGCATCTCGTAGACTTTCGCAACCTGAATCAGGCATCCTTAAAGGACAACTACCCACTTCCCATAATGGATCGTTCTCGCAAGCAAGACTAGATCGAAATGTTGTCCATGCTTGATGGTTTTTCTTGGCTACAATCAGATTGAAGTCTCACC
Source organism: Taxus wallichiana var. yunnanensis (assembly GCA_018340775.1). Classification (NCBI taxonomy): domain Eukaryota; kingdom Viridiplantae; phylum Streptophyta; class Pinopsida; order Cupressales; family Taxaceae; genus Taxus; species Taxus wallichiana. Next base: position 1,026,607,289 of record CM031240.1, on the reverse strand, counting down.
CGAAGACCAATTCAAAACAACATTCACTACCCCTTGGGGTACATTCACTTACAAACGCAGATGCCTTTGGTCTGACCAATGCCGGCACCACTTTTCAGCGGGCATGGACTTCGCATTCAAAGGAATGATGGGAAAAGTCATCGTAGTTTACTTGGATGACTTAACTATGTTCTCTAAATAGCGAAATGATCATTGCGATCATTTGGAGCAAGTATTGATTAGATGCCGAGAGCATGGGATCTCCCTGAATCCAAAAAAGTCTATTTTTGGAGTCACAGAGGGAAAGTTACTGGGACACATTGTAAGTAAGGAAGGAACGAAGATAGATGCCGAAAGGGTTAAGGCTATTCAGAGCCTTACTTTACCTACAAGCAAGACCGGCGTTCACTCTTTTTTTGGAAAGGTGAACTTTCTCAGGCGCTTTGTTCCAGACTTTGCTGAAAAGACTCGCCACATATCGAACATGATGAAAGGATCACCAACTTTCCAGGGAGCGAAGAAGGAAAGAAGTCATTCAAGATATAAAAGCCTCCGTTGCTCACGCACGCACTAGTCCTGGTATGTCCCGATTTCTCCAAGGATTTCATTATGTATAGCTATGCATCTGAGCACACTGTGTCAGCCATCTTAATGCAAAAGAATTCTGAGGATGTTGAATCCCCGATTGCGTTTATGAGCTCTCCTCTCAAGCCTCACGAATTAAAAATGACTCAGTTGGAAAAACATGCCTTCGCCATTGTCAAAGCAGTTAAGAACTTCAGGTACTACATTCTAAACTCTCATACGGTAGTTCTAGTTCCTGACACGGTAGTCAAGTCCATCTTAACTCAACAGGAGTTAGGGAGTTTGCGAGGAAATTGGATTGCAAAAGTCCAAGAGTATGATCTAGATATAAAACCCACCAAGCTGGTAAGGGGTAAGGGCCTATGTCAGCTTATGGCTGAAAACCAAGGTTTAGAAGACCCTGACGGAAAAGATGATTACGCCAATGGAGCACAAAGCCAGCTGGAGAAAGCCGATTCACTACCTATGGTTCTATTTGTCGCAACCAATGACGAGTGGTATTCCGATATTTCTTTCTTTCTCACTTATGGTGAATGCCCAACTCATCATCTAACTAAAAGGAGAAGCATGCTGCTATAAAGCTCTCGAGCAGCAGCAGATATGTCATCCGGATGACGGTTTATACAAACGCGAATAGATGGCATCTTCTTGCGATGTGTTGACAAACCACAACAGATAAAGTTACTTGAAAGTTTTCATGATTCAGCCTGTGGTGGTCACTTCTCCTCTTCCGTGATGGCACACAAGATCATCCGGGCTAGGTACTATTGGCCAACGCTTTTCCAAGATACAGCCACTGGGTAGCAAAGTGTGAGCCTTGCCAGCAATTTGTTGGTAAGCCAAAATTGGCTACTTTTCCCCTCAGCCGGTCATCATTGATGAACCATTCAAGCAGTGGGGAATCGATTTTATCGGTGCACTCAATCCCCAATCGAAAGTTCCGAACATAGTTATGTCCTGACAGCAATAGATTACTTCACGAAATGGGTGGAGGCCATACCTGTCAAGCATGCCACTTCCGAGGTTGTTTGCAGTTTCATCAAAGAAAATATCATTGTCAGGTTTGGCGTTCCAAGCAAGATTGTTGCTGATAATGCTTCCAACTTCTCTTCACGGAAGTTATTAGTTTTTTCTATGAATACGGATAACCTTGGCTCACGCCTCGATTATTACCCCTAGGAAATGGTCAAAGCGTAATCCAAAGAATAAAAACTTAGTGACCATCATACGGAAGCTAGTTGATGAGAATCAGCTGAATGGACATGGCACAAGTCATTATATGACGCTTTATGGGCGGACCGCATTACTCCCAAGAGGTCTCTCGGTATGTCACCTTTTCAAGTGTTATATGGGACCGACGCCGAGCTTCCCATTTCTATGGAACTCCCTGCTCTGCGCTTGGCACGAGTGATCGAAGATGAGACTTTCCAAAATTCTCTTGAAAAGAGGATCATGTATCTAGCAGAGCTCAAAGAAAAGAGAGTAAGAGTGGTCGATAGGATCACCGAACATCAGAATCAAGTCAAGAGACTGTTCGATAAAAAATCTAAGCAAAGAGAGTTCCAGGTGGGAGACCTCGTCCTTTTGTGGGACAAACGAGAGAGCCAAGGGCATGCACAAAATTTGATTCTCTATGGAGAGGGCCTTTCAAGATCAAACAACTCAATGGAGGAAATAGCTTCTATCTCTCATATCTGGACGGAACTGATCTCCCGCTTCCCTATAGCGGCAACACCTCAAAATATTTAGGAAGTAGAGCTTGCTCTCTTCTTTGTATAGTTTTCTTTTTGTCATGTGTTTTCTTTCATCGTGTGTTTGCTTTTGTTCTCGCCCTTGTTTTTGACTCTCTCTAACCCAATGGATAGGCACATGTTGATCTGGGGTTCTCTACCCTTGAGTCTCGCTCAAAGATAGTCCCCAGAAAGAGCCAGCTGTTATCCTGTAAAATTGACGAGGGCAATTTTATAGGTAACCATACCAAATTTTGTCCTGGTCCCTCGTCAGGGACCCTCTCGCGTTTGGAACGTTGCAAAATCCCTTTTCAGAAATCTAGTTCTCCGAACTTAGCCATTTTTGTCCCTTTTTGGCTGGGCACCTTTTATCTATGTAACACAGAGTAAATCTGCACCCCCTTCATTTCCTTTGGTGCACCCTTTGAAGTGTCGACACATGTTTTGGTGCGCCTTCCCGTGATGCGCCATTCTTGCGTGCGCCAAGGCGCATGCGCCTTCATGTTGGCACATTAATTGTTGCGCCGTGTTTGGTGCGCCAAAGGGCGCATGAAGAATGAGTGTTGACAGTCTTAAAATTGTGCCAAAGGCGCAAGTATCCTCTTGTTGACACGCATTTATCCGCGCCAAAGGGCGCACCGTTTTACGTGTCGACACATGTTTTGATGCACCCTTAAAAAGTGGTTGGCACATTTATTACACCTTTTCCTATATATAGGCGCATCCGCCCTGTCACTTTCACCACAAAAAACACGTGATAACTTTTTCCTCTCGCACCACAAGACACTCATGCTCATCCTCGTGTCACGTTCGTGGACCCCATTTCACCTCTCACATTCTATATATTCCGGGTAAGTGGTCCTTGTTACTCTCATGTTTTAGTTTTTATTTGTATGGTAGGAGGTAATGGATTTGAAAAACCCCCACTTTTTGTTGTTCTTGCTTTTTCCCTCCCAAGCTCTTCCTCCTCTTTCCAGATCTGCTGGTAAGGAGGGCTCTGCCTCAAAATCACTTGGATCTCCTTGCCGTGCACCCCCTTCACCATCCAAAACCCCGTAAAAGGCCTAAAGATCACAAATCTATCAAAGAGAAAAAACTTCAAAAACGATTATCTTAAAACTACATTTTCCCTCTTGCGCATTCGCCACCTTGCATTACATAAAATACAAATGGCACACTTTTGACGCAAGCTTAATCCCGCACCTTGTGAATCTCAAGCTTTATGCACATGAAAATTACCACGCACCATGTGAAACTACCAAGTAAATCCTAAGTAACAATGGCGTAGCGCATCCCCTCTTACATCAGCACATGTCATGCAAGCCTTCCCTGCGCCGCGCCAAGTTCCCCTTTTGCACATAAAGTCTATGTTACACACATCAACCCTATGCCCTTCGGCACACCAAAGTTCCATGTAACATAAAAATATATGCCATTGGCGCATCCTATCCCCGTGCAACATGAAAATTATCTCATGCCTGTATATAAAACACATATGAATGGCGCAGGCACACTTCTACTTACAACAACAAAAAATGTCATGTGCAGCATCCTTGCGCCCTGCACCCTTTGGTGATATTTTTTCCTTGTAACACCCTTCTTCTATGTGCGCCATACTATTAACCCTGCAGCCTGCAGTGTTCATGCACCCTGCACCCTGAGGCCTTAAAATTGCTAACTCCTCATTCTATTCTGTAGCGCTTTAATGGAAGATCTAACAGCTGACATGGCTCTTCTGCGTTGGGTTTCACTTCTTCTTCTTGCAGATCAGCAACTGAATTCAGATCCACATATGTCTACATCAAGCAAGAGGCCAACCAAGTCAAAGGTAAAGCTAAGCTTACAGAGGAAGAAATGAAGTACAAGTACCAAAGGGTCAGAATGCCCGAGTCTCAGGTAGAATGTGACCTGGATATAAGAGACTCAGAGCTCGGTCACATCGATATGGAAGATTTCTGGGCCAGAACTAGGAGGGTCACAGGGAGTCCCTGGATGGACAAACTAGTAGGTAGTGGCCTGCATTTTGCTGGGGGGATCCCCGTCAGTGCAGTGAATAATGAATTCATGATGGTAGTGGCCCACTGCTACAACAAAGACACGAGGTGTGTCCAAAATGAAAAGGGTGAAGTCATATCAACCTTACCGCCCGACTTCAAATCATGCTTGGCATTCCTCACCACCAGCACTTTGTGGCCATAAGCCAAGAAGACTGCACCAAGGCTTGGGAGGACAATGAAGACCAGTGCATGCAACTGATGAATGAGGTGTACCTAAAGAACAAGAAGGTGATAACCAGATGGCCACAGGTTATTCACCGTAGCGATTTCTCCGAGGAACTAAGTGATACCATCACGTTCCTAAGCAGAGTATTTGGGCTTTCTGACACCCATTACTTTCATAAATGGATGCTCAGGTACTTTGAAACTATGAACAAGAACGTGCCAGATCAACACTTCGAGTGGGCGGAGATCATAAGTAGCACCATATCCGAGCAGCTCCAACAACTCACCACAACGGGGAGGTTCTACATGAACTCCTACGTAGTTTATGTTGCAGCCTCGAGAGAGGATTATCCAGCATTGAGCCGATGCGGGGTTTGGCCCCAGGTGAGAATATATGAGTACTACCCAGAGCTGAAGCTGGAGAATAGCATTCCGCAGTTTACCAAGATTAACGACATGCTTTCTTCTACAACGTCGTCTACCTTTTGAGGCCAAACATGACTCACGGTCGAATGACCAAGAGCATTGTCAGCAACGGAGAAGTGGGGGGCCTTATTCACACAATTCCCCACCTTCACCTATCTCAGGGCAGCTAACTTCCGGGTGAGCCCACCAAATTACCGAGATATGCCGGCCCCAAGCTGATCCTGTTGGAGCTATCCAGACAGCTCGTAACATACCACGAGAAGTGCTTGAAGAGGAAGAAGGGTGGAACTCCTTTCCCCCTCACAGTGGGCAGATACACCTGCGTTTCTCATCACAAAGCCCGGGAAATGGTTTTCAGAGCTAGAACTCGCTCAATCAAGCACAACTTCTCCGATGAGGCCCACTTTCGATCCAAGGAATTACCTTCCCAAGGAAAACTTGATCCTATCCACCTTCCACAGATCGAGGACATTTATATCGACCTGTACCATGAGGTCAAGCTCAGAAGAAAGGACCATTCTCACCTGGCCCTGGCAGAGATCATTCAGTACGGCGTGGCCATTGTCCTAAAAGGTTATCAAACTACCGATCAAGAAGTTGATCAGGTGTATCTTGACATGGATGGGGACAACTAGCCATTTACTGCAATCGACAGAACCAAAGCACCCCAGACCATTGAAGAAAGGGTCAAAGAAACTCTGCGGCAGAACAGAACACTGGTGCAGGATGAATGGCCTCATCTACCTCGGGGTAGATTTCACTACGTCCCCATTGGGAAATGCACCTGCCAGGCCAAAACATCTACCAAAAGTAAAAGGCAAGGATAAAGAGGGCGAATCAAGCTCTCACTCGAGAGAGGCCCCGAGAGTCCCCTTCCGCCACACAAGAACAGGTGGTAAGCCTATTATCTCCAGAGAAAGAAGTGGCCGAAGATGTTCTGATGGGCACATCCACTTAGGATGTTGCCACTACTACAACTACTAAGGTCCCTTCTCCCTCTCCTCCTCCTCCTCGTGTAGCTCAAATGACCATCCTTTTTGTTATATCTCCTTCCCCATCTTCCACTGTTCCCCTTTCCTCTTCCTCCATCTTCTCTTCTCTCGGAGCTGTCCCCCACCATCTCTTCTCTCATCTCTCAGCTCCCTTCCATACCCTCGACTACCTCCCCTGCAGTATCCCTTCCTCCCTTGAGTACTTCACTGGCCTCTCTTTCAATGCCGCCACCAAGTGTCTCAACGCACTTTCCCTCCACTACTGCAGCTGCTCCCTCTTCTACTTCTGGTCCCACTCCCATAAGTCCAACATGGATCTCTCAGCACCTGAGCCAAAGCAAAAGAGGAAAGTTCCTATCGCACCGATGGACTTCTCCATCATCCCATCAAAGGGGGCCAAGAAGAAAAATCCTATAACCCACTTCTCTCAGAGTGCATCAGGAGAGAGAGTAATGGAGATCGCGTATCCCGATCCTTTAAAGGATAAAAAGGATCTGTCTCTGATAGATTATACAGTGACCCAAGTCACAATGGGAACGTCTTCTAAAATCCTTCAAGGAGAGGCCCTATCTGTAGTTGACACCCTTTGCAAGAAGCTCCAGGAAGCAAAGGAAGAAAAGAGGCTATTAAAGGAGAAAAATAAACATCTTCTCCACGCCTTGCAGAAAATGGGCAGTGCACCTCCTACAACTTCCACCAAACTCCTGAGCCCCTGAGCCAGGATAAGATAAATGAATACACCAAAATCGGTGAGCAGGGTATGGTAGTATCCGCCTGAGAGACCAAATCCTCAAGGAAAGTGAGGGAGTAATTGTCAAGTTCACCGAGTTGTATCAGAACATCAATCAGGTGAACAAGGCACTCCAGGCGATTGCAGGACCCATCTCCAAAGAGTTGGACCATGCTAGGCTGCAGCATGAGACCTTCCAGAAAATGCTCAACTGTTCAGTCAAAGATCTGGTCAAGTTCGGCGTCTTCAATCACCCCAGAGCACCCAACAAAATCCTTTCTACTTTGGACTACCGGGTCGATCAGTTGGAGTTTGTCCTCGAAAAGATAGATAAAGTCAAAGAGGAAGCCTTGGAGGCTATGCACCAGATGGAGCAAATCATCCTGAGAATGTCCCCAGGCTTGCTCACTCCTTCTTTCACCCTGAGGAAGGCAGACCAAACTATTCGGATCTTTAAGGAGATCGTCTCGCAAGGGTTAGGGCTAGAAGCCACTTTCGACACCGAATGCATCAACAACCTTCTGGCCTGTCGTGACTTTATAGGGTTCCTGATAGAGGTGGGAAATGAATATGCCAAGCTCCCAGAAAGGCTCGTGGATGAACGTGAAACTTGTGAAGTTATCAGCGATCGCCACAAGGATCCTTTCAGATCAACTTCAGCCCATGATCAGCAAGTTCATGGAATATCGGGCCCAGTTTAACATCACTTCTCCCGAGCAACAATGAGAAGTAGAAACTCCCTTTCGGCCGCGAGATGATGACGAATAGTCTCCTTCCTCTCGATCTTCTTTTTGTAAATATCTAAGAGTATGTTGGCATAAACGATGACATCATCCATGTTGCACCATGGGATGATGTCATCCACCAAGTTGCCAAAAGTCAACAGTTGACTTTTAGATATTTTGTAGATACTTTGTAATTAGTTGTTGGCTCCCTTTTGCCTTCTTTCTTCTCCTTCTTCTATATATACTTGAATACTTGTTGTATTCAAGGGTGATACTTTTCAGATGAAAAATAGCAAGTAAGAAGAAAAGACTTTGAGCTTTTTGTAAAAGAAGGAAATATTAATACAATATTTAGACTTTGTGCTGAATACTTGTGTTATACATCAGAGCTTTCTTATGTTAGATCTGTATGTTTTTTCTGTTGAATCTACTTCTACTTTATTTTCATTTATTCATCAGTATTGCTTTGTTCGTCTATGCGAGTAAGTTCGGCTCTGTTTACTACCAGCTCAAAACATAGACCCTCCGACCTTTCTGCTTTGGAATTCATTTCTTTTCTCCCTTCAGATCTTTCCTATCTCCCCGCCTCACTTCTTCCCCTTCTTCTTATAGTTGGGAGTACCTCTACTAGGATGAGATCCTAACCCCCAAAGGAATAATATTGTGAGACTTGCACAGATTCCTGCTGGTAGAATAGCAATAAACCGATTTCGCTTTCTTTGACTCAAAGAGGGGCTATACCCCGCACACCGTTGGCTCGCCTATCCATAGAATTCATTGATTTCTTATTGAGTAGTTGATTCACATTTTATCAGACAGGTGCGTTTAATGTGTGCAATGAGTGTGCAGGTGACAGGTCATAGGAGAACATGGGACTCAGGGCAGTTACACAATTTTGTATAAGCAGCCCACAAGGCTAAGTTCTAACCATGTTTATTGTATGAGGCCTTAGTATTAGAGTTTATTGTTTTGGGCACCATGAGTGACCCTCATTTGTAATGTAATATGTCTTGTAATATTAATCTTTCTTAGGATGTTTAGTTTTCTTTGTAAACTTGATTTGGGGACTTAATGGCCCCACTTGCATTAAGTTTTGAGTTTGAATAATGTTGTATTTAATTAAAGGGGATTAGGGTCACATGTGAACCCTTGGGTGGGCCCCACATCCTCTACCCTTGTGCCCAAATGTGCCAAACCCGAAATTGGGCTATTTTAGGCATTTTTAGTGACCCCTTTTTAGTTTGGGAGTTCACTTAGCATGAAAATGGGCCCTTGGACCCTACCTAATAGGTAGGGGGCTTAATTCCAAGGCATAGAGGGAGTTTCCCTCCCATTTTTCCTCCCTTTGGTCACATCCATGTAAGGTGGATGGGTAAGTGTGCTTTGTTAAAAGTTGCACAAGTTTGTTTTGTTGTTCATTTTGAGTAATTTAGGAGAAGAGGGTTAAAAGATATTTCATCCTTTCTCCCTTTTATTTTGAGAATATTTGACCTTGACGGAAGAGAGGGGTGACACATGTCACCCCCTCATTTGTGAAGATTTTTGTTGGCTCCTCTTCAAATTATCCCTCATGGGGAAAGAAGAGAAAAATTTTTTGGGGAGATTTTTCTTGGAGGCTTGTGGATTTTAAAGCTAGAGCTTGCTTAGATAAAGAAGAGGAAGAGTTAGAGTGTTGGAGAGATTTTTGAGGTAGGCTCCTTGAGCTCATTTTCTTTATGTTTCATATCATGTTAGATTGTAGTTTTTTTCTATTTAAAATGTGTGTTGCTTTTGGGTGTGGCTATTTGTTGTTATGTTTATTATTTTATTTTCCTACATCCATCATATGGCATGATGAATTTTTGGAGATTGTGGGGAAGAGGAGGGATTTTCCATCTCAATCCTCATGGCTTGATGGGCACGCCATGTAGAATTTTAGTCACTCCTCAAATGTTTTGAGGTGGGGAAGGTGGTTCATATGACTTGAACCCCCTTCCGTATTCTGGAGAGGAAACCCCTTTGGGTTTGAAAATCCTCCCAAGAAGGATTTTGGTGAATGGATGGAGAAATAAGGACGGTTTGATGACTTTGTAGGAATAAGGAGGTTGTGGAGATCATTATTTTTTTGCACCCAATGTTGGCTACAATTTTGGAATTTGGAGATCTCTTTATTCTCTTCCCCATCTTAGAGGTAGAACATGGTTTCTCCTCTTTTTCTTCTTTAAAAAATTGGTGTTTGTCTTAATATTTTTCTTGTATTAATTTGAATGTACTCTTGGTTGTCTCCCTAAATCTTGTGTAAGTTGTGGAAGCTAGTCCTCTTTCCCATGGGCTTGGGGGAGGCTAGCATGTCTTCCAACCTTGGAAAGGCATGTGATGATGCCTAAAGGTTGGGTGGTTAAACAAGCCTTCTCTTGGTGTTGGTCTCTTGGAAAAACATTCAAGATTGTAGCTCAAATGTGGAAGAAGTTGAAAGTTTCTTGTCACCATGGTTCTTAATTATTTTCTCCCATTCTGGTGGATACTACTCTCATTGTAATCTCATGAATGTGGCCATTTGGAAAGCTCTTTGTCTTGTGGAGTAATCCCTTTGGGACTTGGAATCACTTGTAAATTAGTGTCACTTTTGTAGGTGTAATCTTCCTTCAATATTGGAAGGAAAACTTGTTATGTTGATTTCTTATGTATTTAAGTGGTTTGGAATCATGATGTAAATTGTGAACTTAAGCTCCTTGTAAAGGAAATTGTTGTTGCAGGCTCACAACACCCCTGGATGCAGATCAGGTTTCTAGGTTGATGTTCAGGCATCCAGTGTGATTGCACAACATGGAATCCTTTCTCCAAGTGTGGGACTTGTAAAGATGAGAAAGGATTCTCTAGAGAAGGCTGGTTCCTATTCCTCTGTTCAGATGCACATAAAAATGCAGAGGTTTTACTCAAAACCTAATCTAACTTGCCAAGGAGACAGAGAGAGAGGGATGCATAAAAATAAACCTAAGCTAATAGAGGTGATGCACCAAGGAATGAAGAACACCTGTCTTGCTGATAAACACAGACCATTCAAATGTGAGGCAAGATCATGCACAGATAACAAAACTTGCAGTGAAAGACCAGGAGGATGCAAATGAACACAGAGAGGGTTGAGAATCATCCACAGACATGCATTACTTGCTCCAAAGATTGATACAATACACTACAAAATGCCAAAAGGTAGAGTCGCATTACAGTTTCAAATGGGAGGTTTGAACTCCACAAATTCACCTGATTAGAAGAAGAAGGGAGGAGCAAAACAGAAAATGTTCAACCCTTTTTCAGAAGCCCCTCTTTACAATATATAGAAAGAATGAGAGAGGGAAGAGAGGAATTCCAAAACTACCCCAACCACTTCTAGGCCGCATTCAAAATTATCTCATTATGGTAGAAGCGGCGGATCCTGGCAAAACGGTGGGCTATCTAACAGAAGCGGCGAACTATCTGCTGCATTAAAGTTGGTTGTTGAAGCATTACTTCTGTCCATTATTTCATGCCAGAGGCATTTCTCAATTTTCTCTCTCAAAATAAACCAAAATGCTAGATTGACCCCAGAATCATGCAGAGAATTTCACCAGCTTTCCATTGATATAAAAACATGAAAATCCGAGCTCTGGATCGAAAGTTATGGCGATCTGAAGATTTAGGGAAAAAACAGGCAAAAACAGGTCGGCGGGAAAAATATTTGAACTTTCCCCACGCTCTGCCACTTGGATGACACGTGGCAGGCTCTGATTCACTGAGCAATTCTCTCTCCTCTCTGTCCCATGGGTTTTCCTGCTTCATTGGACATGTGTCCTCTTTTGATTGGCTCGGGTCAGTGCTTGAAACCTCGCCCTTTGACTTTTGGACTTTCTCCCTTGTGACACGTGTCACGATTTGATTGGTCCGCGGGTCTGCTGGCTTTTCGCGCCCTTCACATCTTTTTGTCCCGGATGTCCCAGTGCTATTTGGGACAGAATCCTCCGATCCACCTGAAATGGGCTTCCTTGTCCCTTATCTGCCGATGACACGTGGCGCAATCTGATTGGCTCTCGGCTTTTTCGGCTATCCGCGTCCCACGCGTCCCTTTGTCCCAACTGTCCCAATACGAAATTTCTCTATTTTGGGCGAACCGGCCGGTTCACATCCTCTCAGTGCACTCACGGCCCAGATGTCCCAGTGTGAAATTTCCTGTTCTAGCCAAACCGGCCGGTTCGCGTCCTTTACATACCTTTGTCCCACTTGCTCCCAGGTATGCGGGAGAAATTCTTCCGATTCACCTAGTTCGGCCGGTTCGCGTCCACCGCGTGCCAGCCCAATGCTGTCCCAGTGCTAAAGTTCTCTGTTTCGGCCGATCCGGGTGGTTCACGTCCTCACGGCCTGAATGTCCCAAACTGTTTTGCTCAACAGTTAGTCAATTTTGCTTCCTCCTTCGGCCGGATCGGCTTCTCGCACCCTACGCGTCCTTCAGTCCCAGATGTCCCTTTGCTTCGCGGGCCGCCTGGAGGCTTTTCGGCCGATCCGCGTCTCGATGTCCCTCACGTCCCTACTATTGCGAGGACTAGGACTTAGCCAATTTTCACGATTTTTCCTGTCCCAAGCTTGTTTTTTCCGCTTTTTCACCTTTCCTCAGAACTTGCTCTTTTCCTCCTGGACAGGAAAGTAAATAAAAATAAAAATCTGAGGGGACCCTGGAAACATGATTTTTTGCCCTGGATCAATCAATTTGCCTGGGACTTGAGAATTCTGATGTATGTTATCGAATTAACCCTGGGGGGTGAATTTGGATAACAATTTGGCGACTCAGCGGGGTCATCTACCTGCTAGATGAAAAGACCAGTTGCCTGAAGCAGTCCATTGGGCATGGAGTCATCAAATATTCTGTTTAGAACCCTAACTGACTCAGAATGTGTAAGGAGGAAGATGGAATGTTACCTGATGAAAGCAAGGACTGCAAAACATCTCCATGGACAGCAAGTTGTGCCAAAGCACTTAGGGAAAACAAAACTAACCTACAGCAAAACAATGTGCACAAGCACTTGGAGGAAAGAAAATCTAATCTAATATTTACAGAGGTAGTGAACTTCCCTCTAGAAGCAACGCTTGAGATAGATTCCATTGACTGGAATCTACAGTTCTTCACCCTCCAGTGAGGCTAATTGGAAAGCATTGCTATTCTTGCACTTTGTGACCACGTATGGGCCACTCCAAATGGCATCAAATTTTGAATGCCTTCCCAGTTTTTCTCTGTCCACATCCCATTTCAACACTAGATCTCCAACTTGAAAAGATCTATCCTTGGCCTTTCTATCAAAGGTCTTCTTGATCAAAGCTTGATCCTTTTCCATTGCTTGGGATGCCTGATTTCTGATCTCTTGCAGCTCCATCAACTCTGCATATCTCACCTCCATGGGCTCAAATTCAAGTAACTCCAGCTGTTCCATGAGTTCCACGTTGGCAACTCAAGTGACATGGGCAAGGTTGCCTCTCTTCCATAGACAAGCCTGAATGGAGAGTTACCTGTGGATCTTTTGGGAGTTATCCGATCAACCCATAAGGCTGATTTCAGTTTGGTATGCCAAGACCTCTGATTCTCATCAAGAGTCCTCCTAATGATCCTCAACAAGTTCTTGTTTGTAGACTCGGCCTGGCCATTACCCTGAGGGTAATAGTTCAATGAAGTGCTTAGGTAAATACCGTTCTTGACATCCCACTCAGTCACCCTGGATCCAATGAATGCCAATGCATTATCAGAGATTATTGTGGTAGGTACACCAAATCTGGTTGTTATCCCCTCATAAAAGTCTAAGATACTAGACTCATTTGCCTCCTTGATTGCTACTACTTCTGTCCATTTGGTGAAGTAGTCTGTGGCTATCAAAATCCATTTGTGCCCTTGGCTTGAATTAGGATTAATGAATCCAATGAAGTCCAAACCCCATTGCATGAATGGCTGGTCAACTGAGATTGGATGCAATGGAAGGGCAGCAAGTCTCTCTTTTCCTGTGAAGAATGCACAATTCTTACACCTCTTGATCCATGCATAGCAATCACTGAAGATTTTAGGCCAATAATAACCAGCCTTCATGATTTTTAGAGCTGTCACTCTTGGTGCAAAATGGCCACCAGCTGGTCCACCATGAAACTCTTCCAACACCCTTTGAATCTGATTTGTGCTAATGCATCTTAGCAGCACTCCATTCACATCTTTCTTGAACAAAACTCCATCAACAATGGCATACGGGACAACCTATAATCTGAAATGTCTCCTTTGGGTGTTGTTCATCTCTGGAGGGCATAGGCCTGTGCTTAGGAAGTGCATAATACCTTGGGTCCAGCAAGGAGTGGGGAAGCATTGTCTTTTTCTTGATTGCCATTTGGCTCATGGCTGTCTGGAATGTCAAAACAGCCTCTTCTTCGTTGCATACTTCCTTTTGCTTCCCCAAAACCAGCTGCTCACACAATCCTTTCCCTCTTACCAGTTTGGTGATCTTGATCTCAATGTCATATTCCATGACACGGGTGATCCAACCTGCCCTTTTCTCATTCAAATCCTTGTTGAGGAGGAAGTCCTTAACTCCAGCATGTGAGACCAGCAGTTGAATCTTATTTTTAAGACCAAATGTCTAAACTTCTTCAAGCTCCGACGATTCTGCAAGTACATGCTTTTCAATAAAAGAGTACCTCACCTCACAGTCATCTAGGCTCTGGCTGAAAAAGGCAATCAGCTACTCATCATTATCTTTGTTCTGCTGTACTAGAATGGTAGAAATAGTGTCATCACCTCCAAATGCATAGAGGATGAAATCCTTGGAGAAGTCTGGGTTGATGAGAGTTGGTGCTTGAGAGATAGCTTCTTTGATTGCCTCAAAACTCTCCTTGCTTTCTGTTGTCCACTTAAAAGCCATGCTCTTCTTTAACATTTTGGTGATGGGCTTGACAAGGGCTGCAAAATCTGGGACAAACCTACGGACAAAATTGATCCTTCCCAAGAAGCTTTGAAGAGCCTTCTTGTGACTTGGCAATGGTAGTGCTCTTATGGCTTCAACCCTCTCTGGATCAATTGCTAATCCCTCCTTGAGACAATATGGCCAAGGAGCTTTCCTTCATGTGCAAGAAAGATGCACTTCTTGGGATTCAAAGACACTTCGAACTTTCAACATCTACGAAACACTTGCCTGAGGTGAAAGAGATGGTCTACTGCATTCTTTGAGAAGACAGTGATGTCATCAAGATATATCAAAACTATTTTGTTGATCAACCCCTTGAATACCTTATCCATTTCCCTTTGGAAAGTGGCCCCAGCATTTGATAGCCCAAATGGCATCTTCCTGTAAGCATATGTGCCCCATTTGGTTGTGAAGGTTGTCTTGAATTGATCTTCCTCCCTCACCATAATCTGATTGTAGCACGAGTAGCCATCCATGAGTGAAAACCTTTACGAACCAGCTTCTGACACTGCAATATTTGCTCCATGGAAGGGAGTGGATAATGATCTTTGAGAGATGCCCTATTGAGGTCTCGGAAGTCCACACACAACCTGATTTCTCCGCTCTTCTTCTGGCCGAACCAAGTTAGCAACCCAGCTTGAGTGCTTGATCGGGAATATAATGCTTGCCTCTATTAGCTTATTTAGCTCTTTCTTCATTAGAGGCTCAATGTGAGGGTTAACAGGTCTCTACTTCTGCCTGATGGGCTTAGCATCTGGATCCAATTTTATGGTATGTTGTGCCAAATTCGGATTGAATCCTCTCAAGTCTTCATAGCTTCAAGCGAAGACATTTGGAAATTCTTGGCAAAGTTGTATGAAATCTAATTTCTCCTTCAAATTGGCCACTTTACCAATTTGAAGTGTTTTGCCTTCCTTAACCTAATTGGCTCTAAAATTTCTCTCTTACCCTGCATGTTAGCCTTTTCCTTACGGAATTGGTCGTTAGGGTTGAAGATAGACTCCAATGTTACTAAACCCTTGGGAAGCTTGTTTTTCCGTAGCTGCACTACTTGATCCCCATACTGCTGCTCTAGTCTGTCCTGATTCCTAGTTGAGAATTCAGCCTCTTCTTGTAAGAAATTGACGATCTGTTGATCGTTCTCAAACACCTGCCAGCTTATATTATTATCTGGAACTGCTGGCCTCACAATCACATGGATATGTGGCTGTGTTTTTTCCCTTTTGATGTTGTCAACCACATCAAACGTTGCTCCAACTACTGCGAGCCTATCCGCAGCTTCATTTTTCTTCCTGGGTATGGACACGATGTTGAAAGCTTCGAAATCCTCAATGAGGTCCCATACCCTATTCTTGTAGTTCTTCAAAAGGTCATTCTTTGTAGCATGTTGTCCCCTAACTTGATTGATGATCAGCTCACTATCCCCGAACACCTGCAAGTTATTTATGCCCTTTTTCCTAGCCCAATGAAGTCCATGAATCAAGGCCTCATATTCAGCTGTGTTGTTTGAACAAGAAAACTGGAAGTGAAAAGTGAATAATATTTGATGCCTTGAGGTGAAACAAGCATAGCTCCTCCTCCTGCACCTTACCTACTCCTTGATCCATCGAAAAATAATTTCCATACCTCATTGTCATCCTTATGGTTTGGTTTGGTGATGCTAGGAATAGGCTGGTTTTATTCATGTATGCAATAGACTCCTAGTTTAGATTCTTCTACTTCTTGATAAGGATCAAAAGCATGTACCTTACTTGCCCATTCATCAAGAGTCAAATCTGGAATGCTTCCAACTTTGGTGTCGGCTTCATCTGTGTTAGGGTGATCTTCTTGATCAAATGCTGAGCAATTGGCATTAATCTGACTTGGAGTGTAAGGCTCAATATGGAAGTTTGTAATAGGTTCAGACCTAATCGTAGCCTTAGTTCCGTACCTTGTTCTAAACAAAGATGTGTGACCAATCGAGACAAGTACCCCCAATCTTGGTTGTGAAGTCCCTTGACAAGCAAAGGGCAAAAGTGGTGGAAGGTCTATGATTGATACATCTTGTAAAACAACAACATTTGGACATGCATGCAAGGTAAGATTCAGATTTCTAATCACTCCAATCTGTTGCTATTGCTGTTCCATCTAAGCGCACTACCCCTTTGGATGTTATTTCATACTTTGGAGCCCTACGATCAGCTATCTGTTTAGGCATTACTTGAGCTACTTGCCCCGGAGTCTATCATGCAATTATGTACTAGCTGATTTCCAATGATTAACAAAACATAGAAAGGGGGGGCTTCAACATTTTACCTTGTCATGCTCCATGAATTCCTTCAGGTTGGGCATCATTTGTAAGCACTCTGTCTTGCATCTCGAACCTGCTGATTCGAAGTTGGCCAATCCTTCATGGCAGCTTGCAGCAGATCTCTTTGGCCTGGGATGGATAGGGATTCCCACATTGATATGTTGACATTAGTCTTCTTCATCAGTTCAATGATACTAAACGGTGATGAAGAATCCCTCTCGTTGTCCCCTAGCTTGCACATTCATTCCTTACACATGGGCAGTAGAATGGCATCCCGAGTTGGTTTAGGAGCTGGTTTGGGTGCTCCTTGCATGTTTGGAACTGCATTTTGTTTGCCAACACCTTGTGGAGTGATAGAAGGCCGTGAACTACTTAGGGCCATGGCTGTTCGTCACCCAAATTTCTCCTTTTGACCTTGTGTTGGGCTGCACACTTTGAGAGGGTATTTGATTCATACCACGAAGTCTTGACACTGCCATTGACAAGAGTAGTTTCATTCGAGAGATGTTCCTTGCTGAGGTGCTTCTTGCTGCTGATCTCCTTCGTGGCTGGACTCTTGCGACCCACTGACGGTTTGCACCATCAGGGCTTGATTTAATGCACCGTTAAAGCACATTGATTGGTTGTGTGGCTGACTACATGGGAAACACCAATCATATTCTTGGGCCATGTTATTTTGGACTGGCACTAATGCTTTAGAAGCAGATACAACATTGGGGTTATAGGGCTGAAATGGCCTATTAGCGGGAGGCCTTACTTGGCTTTGATTTTGATTTGCAGCCTGATTTGGTGACCTATTTTGTTGGTATGGGGGCCTAGCCTGGTACTGTGCTTGAGGCTGATACGGTCTAGCACTTTGAGCTTGTTGTCTTTTGATAGTAACCAGCTCATTTCCCAAATTTTGTAATTGCTTCATGACCTCTTGGAGTTCATTTGAAGTACTAGAGGATGAAGTAGAAGTCTCATTTGAACTTTGGTTTCTAGGAGTGGGAATAGGAGCCAAAGTGGGTGCTTGACTAGTGCTTGGATTTTCTAAGTTTGGATACAAGGGCATGGGAGGCCTAGGAGCCAGTTTACTAGCTTGAATAAGATAGTTTTCAGCTCTAATGGCAATGCTATAAGCAGCAGGTAAGGTTGTGCCTCCCATAGATTGAATTAACATAGAAATATTAGAATTCAAAGCTTTAAGGTAATATAGAAAAGCACCTTCTGCTGTTGACGACTACCACTTTGTGGAATCCTATCCCAAGACCTTTGAAATCTGAAGTTGAAGTCATCCACCGCTCGTTGGGGGCTCTTTTGATAGTTGTCACTGCTCCAAAAGAGACAAGTTGTCTCCCTTCTCCCCAAATTGCTTGTGAGGTGCAATACACAAATGATTCTAGTTTGTGATAGAACCAACTCTAAGGCTTCTAAACCATTGTAATGCTTTACCCTTGAAGGAAGATGCCAGATAACTTGACAAACCACTTGCATTTCATTGATTTCATGGATTGCACAAAAAAGGTTAGCAATATCTTTAACATGATCACCGGATTAGTCTGATTTTCTCCGGTGAAGTAGGGAATGTTCTTCAAGGCTGCAATGGGAACTGGATGTTGTGAATGTTCTTCAAGGCTGAAGTTGACGTAGGGGTTGTTCGAGCCATTCTAATTGGTCTTAAAACCCTTGTTGACTGAATGAAAGGCCTACCGTGTGGAGGAGTTGAGAGAGTTATGTTTGGTGGAGATGGAGACCTTTGAATCCTTCTTCCTCTTTGCCTTCTTCTTAGAGATAATTGCAGGTATTAAAACAACACTTCTTCTTCTCCGACTCTTGACCTTGTGGTGATTCTTCTCATGAGTTTTCAGGCCTGCACTTTGCTGAAACCAGATTGATTTTTCGAGTCACGGATATGCAAATAATAGCTCTTTTTAAGCAAGAAAAATGTAGCGAGATGCACATCAACCTCGCTATAATAAAAATGAGACCTCTGGTCCCACCGGGCGTGCCAAAACTGTTGTTGCAAGCTCACAGCACACCTGGATGCAAATCAGGTTTCTAGGTTGATATTCAGGCATCCAGTGTGATTGCACAACATGGAATCCTTTCTCCAAGTGTGGGACTTGTAAAGATGAGAAAGGATTCTCCAGAGAAGGCTGGTTTATATTCCTCTATTCAGATGCACATGAAAAATGCAGAGGTTTTAGTCAAAACCTAATCTAACTTACCAAGGAGATAGAGAGAGAGGGATGCATAAAAATAAACCTAAGCTAATAGAGGTGATGCACCGAGGAATGAAGAACACCTGTCTTGTTGATAAACACAGACCATTCAAATGTGAGGCAAGATCATGCACAGATAACAAAACTTGCAGTGAAAGACCAAGAGGATGCAAATGAACACAGAGAGAGTTGAGAATCATCCACGAGACATGCATTACTTGCTCCAAAGATTGATACAATACACTACAAAATGCCAAAAGGTAGAGTCGCATTACAGTTTCAAATGGGAGGTTCGAACTCCACAAATTCACCTGATTAGAAGAAGAAGGGAGGAGCAAAACAGAAAATGTTTGACCTTTTTTAAGAAGCCCATCTTTACAATATATAGAAAGAATGAGAGAGGGAAGAGAGGAATTCAAAAACGCCCCAACCACTTCTAGGTCACATTCAAAATCATCTCATTATGGCGAAGCGGCGGATCCTAGCAAAATGACGGATTGTCTATGCAATGTATGCAAAAATGCATGTCTGCTACATTAAAGTTGGTTGTTGAAGCATTACTTCTGTCCATTATTTCATGCCAGAGGTGTTTCTCAATTTTATCTCTCCAAACTAAACCAAAATGCTAGATCGACCCTTTTCAAAGCCCCTCTTTACAATATATAGAAAGAATGAGAGAGGGAAGAGAGGAATTCCAAAACTACTGAACCACTTCTAGGCCGCATTCAAAATTATCTCATTATGGTAGAAGCGGCGGATCCTAGAAAAATGGTGGGCTATCTAATGATGGCGAACTATCTCTGCTACATTAAAGTTGGTTGTTGAAGCATTACTTCTGTCCATTATTTCATGCCAGAGGCATTTCTCAATTTTCTCTCTCCAAACTGAACCAAAATGCTAGATTGACCCTAGAATCGTGTAGAGAATTTCACCAGCTTTCCATTGATATAAAAAACGTGAAAATCCGAGCTCTGGATCGAAAGTTATGGTGATCTGAAGATTTAGGGCAAAAACAGGCAAAAACAGTTGGCGGGAAAAATATTTGAACTTTCCCCGTGCTCTGCCACTTGGATGACACGTGGCAGGCTCTGATTCGCTGAGTAATTCTCTCTCCTCTCTATCCCATGGGTTTTCCTACTTCATTGGACACGTGTCCTCTTTTCATTGGCTCAGGTCAATGCTTGAAACCTTGCCCTTTGACTTTTGGACTTTCTCCCTTGAGACACGTGTCGCAATTTGATTGGTCTGTGGGTCTGCCGGATTTTCGCGCCCTTTGCGTCTTTTTGTCCCAATGTCCGAGTCTGTTTGGGACAGAATCCTCTGATCCACATGAAATGGGCTTCCTTGTCCCTTATTTGCCGATGACACGTGGCGGAATCTGATTGGCTCTCGACTTTTCCGGCTATCCACGTCCCACGCATCCCTTTGTCCCAATTGTCCCAATACGAAATTTCTCTATTTTGGGTGAACTGGTGGTTCGCGTCCTCCACACACTCACGGCCCAGATGTCCCAGTGCGAAAGTTCCCCATTCCGGCCGAACCGGCCGGTTCGCGTCCTTCGCGTACCTTTGTCCCACTTGCTCCCGGACTGTCTAGGACAAATTCTTCCGATTCGCCCGGTTCGGCCGGTTCGCGTCTGCCACGTACTTCACCCTGACTGTCCCGGTGCCAAATTTCTGTTTCGGCCGATCTGGGCGGTTCGCGTCCTCACGGCCCGAATGTCCCAAACTGTTTTGCTCAGCAGTTAGTCAATTTTGCTTCCTCCTTCGGCCGGATCGGCTTCTCGCGCCCTGCGCGTCCTTCTATCCCAGATGTCCCTTTGCTTCGCAGGCCGCCTGGAGCCTTTGCGACGATCTGCGTCTCGATGTCCCTCACGTCCCTACTGTTGCGAAGACTAGGACTTAGCCAATTTTCACGATTTTTCTATCACAAGCTTATTTTTGCCACTTTTTCACCTTTCGTGAACTTGCTCTTTTCCTCCCAGACAGAAAGTAAAAAAAAAAAAAAGAATCGAGGGGACCTTGGAAACATGATTTTTTTTTGCCCCTGGATCAATCAATTTGCCTGTGACTTGAGAATTCTGATGTATGTTATCGAATTAACCCTGGGGGGTGAATTTGGATAACATAAATATTGTAAAATAGATGATTCCCTTCAAATGAAATCTTGTAATGGGATATTATTTTAATATGGATTTGTTGTAGCTCCATTTTGGAAGGAGAGATTGTTTATGGGATATATATTCTTTTAAAAAATAAAAATATGGTGATGTTACTAACACTAAAAGAAAATGTGATTTCTTCCTTGTTGGAAATCTCCCTCTTGTAAAAATCTGCAATATTCATTTAGTTATTACATTTGAAGGAAAGTTAGTGTTACATGGAGTTTGAGGATTTATTTTAAGTGGCTATATCATCATCCTTAAAATAGATATTTTCTTGCATATGTTGGTAGTATTATACAATGAAATAAATTCAGTTTCTTTTGTTATCCTTGATATATGTTTACTTCTTGTAAAATGCTATAACATGATTGCATGTAATATAAATACCAGCTCTTGAAATGCATTTCTCCTTATTCTTTTTGAAATTTAGTGAATAAAATACAACTACATTTTTCTCATACAAGGAGAATCGTTGTTCAATGCTGTGAATATCTTATTGCAATGCTTAGAATATATTATATCATATAATATATTTTATAATCATAGTATAAAATGTCAAAATTCACATAATCATGATTTTATTATATAACTTACCGGGGTAAGTTGAGTTGTGTTAATTTTTTAAAATATAATATATTTTATAATTATATATAATATTTCACTTTATACACACACACACACACACACACACACACACACACATATATATATATATATATATATATATATATATATATATATATATATATATATATATGTTATTTAAAACAATTAAATATATATAAACACAAAAATATAGTGAGGGGAGGGGTTGAGCCCTCCCAATTCTCCTCCCACCCGGTGCGGCTGTCCCCACTCCCCATGTATCCCCCTCTACTACCGCTGTCCCACACCATGAGCCACCGCCACTACCGCTGCCCCCTCCTTCTTCATATGCTGGTCTCATGCACCCTCCATCACCGCTCACCCCCACATACTACACTCTCCCCACTCCTCCATGATGCCACGCTCCCAACCCCCGTACCACCGTCCACCACACTCCCTCTTCGCATCACTTCACACAAAACTCGACCACCATAGTCGCCTCCCTTCACACACGGGCTGCATCACTTCAAAATGCCGCCTCTCTTCCAAAATCTATGGCCACTCCGAGTTATCTAAGTGAATACATGCATCACAAAATCATTTTGTTATTTGGATCCTCACAAACAAATGCATTAAGGATGTATCCTCCTCCATAGCTCCTCCACCGAACCGAGAATAAACAAAGAAAATAAAATAAGAGAAATGATATGGAAAAGAAAAGATAGAGATGATTAGGGTGACTTTAGGGTGAGTTTGAAATCAATGGTCAAGATTAGAATTGATCCTAGGGCTCTCCTTCAATCCTACCTTTCTTTAAGTCATGATATTTTAATGGGAATGGGAAATAAATTAAAAGGGGAGTGTGAGGAGTTAATTAAATAATAAGAGGGTGAAGACTTATGATTTATGGCCCTAGTAAACTTAAAATAGAAGTAAATAATTAATTTCGAGTTGGGACTAGTAAATAATTTACTCGGGTAAATTATATTAATATAAATTAATTATTAATAGGGATAGGTGAAGCAAACATTGGTATTATTTTAGTTCACTAAAAAAAAAAAATTCTAACCAAAATTTTTAGTCATTCTTGGTGTGTTTTTCGGTGTCCCGAGGTGGGGCAATACATTTGCTATCAGAGAAGAGGTTCACACACACGGATACTCTGGGTAATTATTAAACTAGTCGACTATATTTTAATAACATTAAAATAAATAAATTTTAAAATTAAAAATAAAAAATAAAAAATCAATCGTTATAATTTAATAGTCTCTTTTCTCACCTCGTTCACAGGATGGCACCCGTGAGGTGATGATTGGTTAGGGGTTTGGGACATAGATCACCTACTCCCAAACCGCCGCACCTGAGTTAGGTCCTCATATCTTAGAGGCTTTTCAACAGTTGATCGGTGTTGTGCAGGCGGCACCTCCCACCACCATAGGAGGCGAGAGAGGAGGAGATTCTGTTAGGAGATGAGGAGCTAATCGGTGAGGATGTGCACTCGAGCCTCTAGAGAATGATACCCCGAGGCGGGAGAGGTTACGTAGCCCTTTCATTCATCATGAGAGGGTGTCCTTTTACCGTTAGAGTCATTCTCACAGTCTTGATGGACCATTTGGGGATAGGTAACCCCACTCACTTGTTGGACTGCATCGCCAGGATTGAGATACATGCAGTATGATTAGAGACCTTCTTCACTTGTAGCCACCTACTTACACTAGCTCTACAGATGGATTTGGGGCCAATTCATGGCTCCTTAGCCTGGATAGCTACTTTGGCTTGTACTCTTATGAGAGCAATATCAAGGCCAGGTTTTCCATACACCTCCTCCAAGATGCAGCAGGTGTTTGGTGGAGGAATGAGAAGTGGAAGATCCATTTGACTTGAGAGACAGTGACCTGGGAGTTTTTTGAGGAGTGATTCAGGGCCCGCTATATGTCAGAGCATTTTGTCCAGAAGAGGATCGATGAGTTTCATGACTTATGAAAGGGGTCCACACGAGAGCATAGTATGAGAGCAGGTTCTGAATCTTCTATAGTATATGGATTACTCCGCAAGATGAAAATTTACAGGTAAACAATTTTATTCAAGGGCCTAAATGCTAACATGGCGGGAATAGTTAGTATGTTATCTCCTCCCACGCTTGAGAAGGCCATTGAGAAGGCCTACTTAGCTGAGGAGAATAGGACCAAGGCACATGAGCACCGAGATAGAAACAAGAGCAAGTTTTAGGATAGGATTTAGGCCTTTCAGAGTCAGAGGTCATGGGGGATAACACCACCCCCTAGAGGAGGATTTTGGCCTCCACTAGCAGCTACGAGGGCTCCACCGCACCCACAACAATAGACACAACATCATGGCCACCAGGCCAGATAGACTCAGAGCTTACAAAGAGGTGGTACTCGAGGAGGTTTTGGTGGAGCCAGGGATAGGAGATAGGGTATTCAAGCAGGTATAACCAGCTCACACGCAGTAGTCTGCTAGGGTTGGGCTGGTAGGATCAGTTCACTAGAGTACAGGAGGGACCCCATCTCAGAGGGGTATAGGAGGATGTTTTATTTATGGGTCTCCTGATCATTATGTGCATATGTACCCCGCACAAACCCGCTACTATGGATATGCAGATAGCTTCTATATCCGAGTAGATGATGTGTGATGTAGGATGCGTCCATCGTGTATATGCAATGGTTGAAAACCATTAGGATGAACATCAATCCACTATTATTGAGATGATAGGTACTATCAGGGGTATTTTGTCTCAGTACTTTTTGATTTAGGTACTTCAGATTCTTTTATATCTCCTTCTATAGTGGACCAATGTGGGATAGTGGTGGCTAGGAAACTAGATAATTGGCAGGTTGAGTTCGCCTCGGGGCCAAACTCGTCGTGGACTTGTATGTGGAGAGTTGCGTACTTGATTTGGGAGTCTTCTCCACTACACTTGACCTCCAAGTTATTCCTCTAGGATCCTATCAAGTAGTTTTGGGTATGGATTGGCTCGAGGCTCATTGGGCTAAAGTAGATTGTAGGAATAAGGTCATTAAGTGTCAGGATGATCTTGGGAGTGCAATTGTGATATCAAGGATGCAGAGACCTATCTCTTTGCATATGATCTCAGCTAAGAAACTTAAGTGGAGCATGCATAAAGGTTGTCAGTTGTTTGCTATCACCATCAGTGATCGATCAGAGAGAACCCTGGAGCATTCACCCTTAGAGGATCATGCAGTTTTTAGGGAGTATGTAGGTGTGTTTCCAGGTGAGCTTCCATGGTTACCACCTTGTAAAGAGGTGGATTTCACCATCGATTTAGTGTTTTGATCCGCACTAATTTCTAGGGCACCCTATCGAATGATGAATCTAGAGCTTCATGATCTCAAGATATAGTTAGAGGAGTTATTAGAGAAGGGTCTCATTTGTCCTAGTGTATCTCCGTGGGGAGTGTCAGTCATATTTGTGAAAAAGAAAGATGGTTCTCTTAGACTTTGTGTAGACTACATGTAGCTCAACAAAGTCACAATAAATAACCGTTATCCACTCCCCAAGATTGATGACTTGTTTGATTAGATGCGGGAAGCTAGAGTGTTCTCCAAAATCAATCTTAAGTCAGGGTTTCATTAGTTATGCATTTCAGACGCATACATTCATAAGACAACTTTTCGCACATGTTATGGGCATTATGAGTTCACAGTTGTTCCATTTGGTTTGACTAATGCCCTAGCTGTCTTCATGAGCCTCATGAATGGAGTATTCAGGACCTTTCTGGATCGATTTGTCTTAGTGTTCCTAGATGATATATTGATATATTCTCATTCTGAGGAGGAACATGAGGAGCATTTGAGACAGGTACTACATGTTTTGAGAGAGTAGAAGTTGTATGGGAACTTGGAAAAATGTAGCTTCTTTTAGACAGAGATTCAGTACTTGGGTCACATCATATCAGGAGAGGGTATCTCAGTGGATCCCTCTAAGATATAGGCTATTATGGATTGGCCAACCCACATCAGTCACTAAGGTGAGGAGTTTTATGGGCTTAGCAAGTTACTACCGCAGGTTTTTTTCAGGATTTCTCTAGGATTGCTCACCCTATTACTTCTCTTCAGAGAAAAGAGAATAATTTTGATTGGTTAGAAAAGTGTGAGCAGGATTTTCGATTACTTAAGGAAAGATTAACCATGGTGCCCATCTTAGCAGTTCCAGACCTGACAGAGGACTTTGTTGTTTGTACTAATGCATCACTAGAGGGTTTGGGAGCCATTCTTATGCATGAGCGTCGGTGATTTCATTTGAGTCACGTAAGCTTAAATACTACAAGCTTAACTACCCTACCCATGATTTAGATCTTACAAAGCAAATCGTTCATACTCTTGTTCATTCGCATCATTTCCTTTTGGGTAGACCTTTCATTCTGAGGACTAACCACCGTAGTTTACAACATATCTTCTCACAGCCAAACCTCAATGCTCGACAATGGCATTGGATGGAGTTCCTATGTGAGTATGACATGGAGGTGCAAGTATATCAAAGGGAAGGAAAATGTCATTGTAGATGCACTTAGTAGATGATGACATGTACTTGCTTCATTGACATTACAGTCAGATTTGAGAGGTAGAATTCTTGAGCATCTTCCAGAGGACATGTTTTATGAGGGTGCTAGATAGATGTTGGAGTCACAGGGTTCCTTAGAGGGCAGATATTCAAGGTGCATTTTAGAGACAGATGGTTTACTTTGGTTTCATAGGCACATCTATGTGCCTAAGTCAGGTGATCTACGTAACTTCATCCTCATAGAGGCTCATCGAGCTCCATATGTGGCACATCTAGGAGTGAAGAAAATGCACACCGATATGAGGGAGTTATATTATTGGCAAGGTCTTCGATGAGACATAGTAGATTTTTTTACACAATGCTTTGAATGTCAAAGGGTCAAGGCAGAGCATTCTCATCCTGTAGGACTCTTACATCCTCATGATATTCCAGAGTGGAAGTGGGATGTGATCTCCATAGACTTCATAGTAGGACTCCCTACGTCTTCTTATCATCATGATGCCATTATGGTCACTGTGGATAAGTTGACCAAGGTTGCTCATTTCTTGCCAATCGAAGTCACCTATAATGCACAAGCCATTGCCAAAGTATTTATGGAGGACATTGTTAGGTTGCATCGGATTCTGAAGACCATCATCAACGACAGGGACACCATTTACTCTTTAGTCTTCTAGACTTCCTTTTAGGCCACTCTTGGTACTCAGATTAATTTCATCTCAGCATATCATCTAGAGATAGATGGATAGACAGAGAGGGTTAATCAGGTACTGGAGGACATGTTGAGGATGTATGTGATGGACTAGCAAAAAGTGTGAAGATTATCTTCATTTAGTTGAATTTGCATACAACAACAGCTATCATAGTTCCATTGGTATGGCTCCTTACTAGGATTTGTATGGACGACCTTGTAGGACACCTCTGAGTTGGGACAAACTAGATGACAAGATTATTCTTGGACCAACTTACCTACATGACTTAGAGCAGTAGGTTGTTCTGATTAGACAGTGTCTTGAGCAGGCTAGAGCATGCCAGAAGGCATATGTGGACACCAAGAGGATTGATCGTCACTTCTTAGTGGGTGACAAAGTCTTCTTGAGAGTTCATCCTCATAAGAGCCCAATCCACTATGGAAAGGGTTCTAAGCTATCACCTCATTTTGTGGGGCCTTTTGATATTTTAGAGGTCATCGGTCTAGTTGCCTATCACCTAGCTTTTCCACCACGCCTTGCATGGGCCCATGATGTATTTCATGTTTCTACTATGTAGATATGTACCAGATGTTTCTCATGTTTTTGATTAGTCGACATTACAGGTAAAGGATGGAGGGTAGTGGAGATTGGAGCCCATACGCATACTTGGAGCACCGGAGGTTGGCCCTTCGGGGTTAAGACTTGGACTAGGTTAGAGTGTAGTGTGACAGATATGATGAGACAATAGCTACTTGGGAGGATGCTACACCATTGAGGGCCAGATATCCCTATCTCTTTCGAGACTTCCAGGAGGAAGTCTAATTTTAGTAGAGGGGGATGTAGTGCCCACATTTTTATAGCCTTAGTTATTTGTTGTTCTCTTTACTCATAGGCATGTTTTGATAGGGATTTGATATATTTTGGACATTATATTAGGATATTTGATCTTATTAGACATGTATGGAGATTTAGGCGTATAGCGCCAATTTAGCTTGATTACTATGTTGTCATCTTATCTTATGATGTCACGGACACTAACTGATATGATGTTGTTTGGACCGTATTTATAATTGATGGATACTTAGTTTAGATTTCATGGTTGGATTTTATGGATGTATGTCACTTTATCATTATGTCTAACTCATGGTGAATTGTGTATAATTATGCATGTTGTCACATTTTCAATTCCAGAATGAAGATATGCTAGTATAGAATTCATTGATTTCTTATTGAGTAGTTGATTCACATTTTATCGAACAAGTGCGTTTAATGTGTGCAATGAGTGTGTAGGTGACAGGTCACAGGAGAACATGGGATTCGGGCAGTTACACAATTTTGCACAAGCAGCCCACGGGGCTAATTCCTAACCGTGTTTATTGTATGAGGCCTTAGTATTAGAGTTTATTGTTTTGGGCACCATGAGTGACCCTCATTTGTAATGTAATATGTCTTAATATTAATCTTGCTTAGGATGTTTAGTTTACTTTGTAAACTTGATTTGGGGACTTAATGGCTCCATTGCATTAAGTTTTGAGTTTGAATTATGTTGTATTTAATTAAAGAGGATTAGGGTCACATGTGAACCCTTGGGTGGGCCCCACATCCTCTACCCTTGTGCCCAAATGTGCCAAACCCGAAATTGGGCTATTTTAGAAATTTTTAGTGACCCCTTTTTAGTTTGGGAGTTCACTTAGCATGAAAATGGGCCCTTGGACCTTACCTAATAGATAGGGGTATTAATTTCAAGGCATAGAGGGATTTTCCCTCCCATTTTGCCTCCATTTGGTCACATCCATGTAAGGTGGATGGGTAAGTGTGCTTTGTTAAAAGTTGCACAAGTTTGTTTTGTTGTTCATTTTGAGTAATTTGGGAGAAGAGGGTTAAAAGATATTTTATCCTTTCTCCCTTTTATTTTGAGAATCTTTGACCTTGAGGGAAGAGAGGGGTGACACATGTCACCCCCTCATTTGTGAGGATTTTTGTTGGCTCCTCTTCAAATTCTCCCTCATGGGGAAAGAAGAGAACTTTTTTTTGGGAGATTTTTCTTGGAGGCTTGTGGATTTTGGAGCTAGAGCTTGCTTGGATAAAGAAGAGGAAAAGTTAGAGTGTTGGAGAGCTTTTGGAGGTAGGCTCCTTGAGCTCATTTTCTTTATGTTTCATATCATGTTAGATTGTAGTTTTTTTTTGTTTAAAATGTGTGTTGCTTTTGGGTGTGGCTATTTGTTGTTATGTTTGTTGTTTTATTTTCCTCCATCCATCATATGGCATGATGGATTTTTGGAGTTTGTGGGGGAAGAGGAGGGATTTTTCCCTCTCAATCCTCATGGCTTGATGGGAAAGCCATGTAGGATTTTAGTTACTCCCCTCAAATGGTTTGAGGTGGGGAAGGTGGTTCATATGGCTTGAACCCCCTTCCCCATTCTTGGAGAGGAAACCCTTTGGGTTTGAAAATCCTCCCAAGAAGGATTTTGGTGAATGGATGGAGAAATAAGGAGGGTTTGATGACTTTGGAGGAATAGGAGGTTGTGGAGATCATTGTTTTTATTGCGCACCAATGTTGGCTACAATTTTGGCATTTGGATATCTCTTTCTTCTCTTCCCCATCTTAGAGGTAGAACATGGTTTCTCCTCTTTTTCTTCTTTGCAAAATTGGTGTTTGTCTTAATATTTGTCTTGTCTTTATGTGAATGTAATGTTGGTTATCTCCCTAAATCTTGTGCAAGTTGTGGAAGCTAGTCCTCTTTCCCATGGGCTTGGGGGAGGCTAGCATGTCTTCCAACCTTGGAAAGGCATGTGATGATGCCTAAAGGTTGGGTGGTTAAACAAGCCTTCTCTTGGTGTTGGTATTTTGGAAAAACATCCAAGATTGTAGCTCAAATGTGGAAGAAGTTGAAAGTTTCTTGTCACCATGGTTCTTCATTATTTTCTCCCATTCTAGTGGATACTACTCTCATTGTAATCTCATGAATGTGGCCATTTGGAAAGTTCTTTGTCTTGTAGAGTAATCCCTTTGGTACTTGGAATCACTTGTATATTAGTGTCACTTTTGTAGGTGTAATCTTCCTTCAATATTGGAAGGAAAAATTGTTATGTTGATTTCTTATGTATTTAAGTGGTTTGGAATCATGATGTAAATTGTGAACTTAAGCTCCTTGTAAAGGAAATATTGTAAAATAGATGATTCCCTTCAAATGAAATCTTGTAATGGGATATTATTTTAATATGGATTTGTTGTAGCTCCATTTTTGAAGGAGATTTTGTTTATGGGATATATATTCTTTTTACAAAATAAAAATATGGTGATGTTACTAGCACTAAAAGAAAATGTGATTTCTTCCTTGTTGGAAATATCCCTCTTGTAAAAATCTGCAATATTCATTTAGTTATTACATTTGAAGGAAAGTTAGTGTTACATGGATTTTGAGGATTTATGTTAAGTGGTTATATCATCATCCTTAAAATAGATCTTTTCTTGCATATGTTGGTAGTATTATACAATGAAATAAATTCAATTTTTTTGTTATCCTTAATATATGTTTACTTCTTGTATAATGCTATAACATGATTGCATTTAATATAAATACCAGTCTTGAAATGCATTTATCTTTATTCTTTTTGAAATTTAGTGAATAAAATACAACTACATTTTTCTCATACAAGGAGAATCATTGTTCAATGTTGTGAATATTTTATTACAATGCTTGATATATATTATATCACAGAATTTATTTTACAGTCATAGTATAAGATGCCAAAATTTACATAATCGTGATTTAATTATATAACTTACGAGAGGTAAGTTAAGTTGTGTTAGTTTTTCAAAATATAATATATTTTATACATATATATAATATTTCACTTCATAGACACACACACACACACACACACACACACACACACACACACACACACACACACACACACACAAAAAAACAATGAGGGGAGGGGCCAAGCCCTCCGATTCTCCTCCCACACTCCCCTGCACGACATGTCCCCACTCCCTATGTATCCCCCTACTCCTGCCGCTTTCCCACACCATATGCCACCACTCCCTTGCCACCTTCCCTTCCTTCTTCCTATCTTTGGTCTATGCACCCTCCACCACCACACACCCCCGTGCACCATACTCTCCCCACTCCTCCGGGATTCCATGCTCCCAACCCTCCACCACCATCCACCACACTCCCTCTCCCCATCGTTGTGCACTGTAACCACCACCATAGTCACCTCCCTTCATGCACGGGCTGCATCGCTTCAAAATGCCGCCTCTCTTCAAAAATCCATGACCAATCAAGTTATCTAAGTGAATACATGCATCACAAAATTTTTTTGTTGCTTGGATCCTCATAAACAAATGCATTAGGGATGAATCCTCCTCCATAGCTCCTCCACCTACACAAGAAGAAACAAAGAAAACAAAATAAGAGAAAATGATATGGAAAATAAAAGATAGAGATGATTAGGGAAACTTTAGGGCAAGTTTGAAATCAATGGTCAAGATTAGAATTGATCATAGGGCTCTCCTTAAATCCTACCTTTCTTTAAGTCATGATATTTTAATGGGAATGGAAAATAAATTAAAAGGGGAGTGTGAGGAGTTAATTAAATAATAAGAGGGGTGAAGACTTATGATTTATGGCCCTAGTAAACTTAAAATAGAAGTAAATAATTAATTTTGAGTTGGGACTAGTAAATAATTTACTCGGGTAAATTACATTAATATAAGTTAATTATTAATAGGGATACGTGAAGCAAACATTGGTATTATTTTAGTTCACTAAAAAAAAAAAATTCTACCCAAAATTTTTAGTCATTCTTGGTGTGTTTTTCGATGTCCCGAGGAGGGGCATTACATCATCTATCATCTATCATCTACCATCTTTCAACACATCTATAGATCACATATTAATAAGAGCTAAGCTACATCCTCATGAACATGAAAATCAAACATGTATGCTAAGATAACATCATATAATATCACCAAGAGGGGCAAGAGGATCCACCTTCTATCCCCCAAACATAGACCATAATAAAAAATGTGGATAGTCATAAGTATCACATGCAAAACAACATGATATCATCTACTACTATCTCATACACACAAGGTGATAGATATAAAATTAACCATCTCATCAAAACATGTGATATCATCTACAATGTTATCTCATAAATCAAGAAACATGTGATATAATCATAAACACATCATGAATAGGTCCATAATCATCATCATCATATAACATGTCAAAATCAAATGTCCATATACAATGTGTCTCGATACATACATCTAGATACAAAGTATGCCATCATGGGCATGAGTCAAAAATGTGCCTTCATCATGAGGCATAGTCAAAATAATACATGTACATTGATAAATAAGGATCCTTCATAAGAGACATAAATCAAACGTACATACATGTGTGTATACATAAAAAAGTGAGTCATGACTAACTCAATCCCTTGTGGGGACTAGCTGGCCTCCACAACGGTGGGGTCACATCACCCGTGTGCCATACTTCGCCCTACTTATGACCATGTTGGCTACTCAATTGATTTAGGCGCCGATGGTCTCTATGATCTCATAAACAACAAATGTTGATCGAAACTAGGCACTCTCTTGCCCTCAGGGACAACCTCGTAATACAATGATTTATAGTAAAATCCCTCGCATTGGCTACCGCTAAATCTATGTGCATACATGGTGTCATCGTAACTCCATTAGTCTGCTAGAATGAGGCCACCTCTGCAGAAAGTCTAGAAATCTCTACTTATCCCATTGTCCGCTTGGATGTAAGATTATCCCTCTCTGTAGTAATAGCCTAGACCTGTTCCTTGGCTAGTCTCTATCTGTAATCAACCACTATACCTATGTCATGGGCTGCTATAGTAAGCATGTAACCTACGGCATTTGAGCTTCCATTTGCCGAATCTGCTACAGCCACCTAGCTCCATTTCCCCCATCTCATCCATCTCCACTACCACCTCTTGAACTATGTGGTGGGATACTAATTGGCCCCTACTATGCACCTTGCTATGGAGGACCCTATGGCACTAATCTCTAAGGAGGTGCCTACTATAGTGGTGTCTCGAATCCCAACCGGTATGCCTAATCGGGAATTTGTATTTGGGGAGCTATGGGGATCTATCTTTGTCTTGTTCTCTTCCCTATCCCAGGTGGAGGCCCCTTTCCACCACTACCATCAAGGCCCTGTCCATCGGATCCATCATCACCTAATTCATTGTCATCATTTCCACTCAACCTGCTTACTGTTGGTGGCCTAACTTACATCCCATGTGGCTTACGAAATAGTGAGACGGTGAGGTAAAACTATATAATACCAAGGCGCATATGCCACTGTCACTCTAGGATCCTTGATCTGTCTCAGTGGAGGCCATACTTGTGGTACCATTTGATCAAAACTAGCTTGGGCCTTGGCTACCTAGATCTATGGCCCCATATCAAATGTCTCTCAAGCTCAACGTTTATAAAACATTGTTATCCCTAGGACATCCTGTATGATGCCAAACTACCATTGACATCGGTCTACTCTATAAAACTCTATGATATATCCCCGGTTTCCAATCAAAAAGTGCTCAACCATACATATAATCAGCTCATGTGCATCCTTTGCCCACAGATATCTTTGCCGAGTATGGCCTCCATACTATCATGTGCTATTAGATATCATAAAAACTAGGGAATAGTTGAATGTGTCCCCAATATGTCCTTGGATATCATCACCATCGGTATCCATCCAATCAATAGTGGCTCATCAAGAGCCCGAACTCGTAACGTTCTGTAGGGTGACCAACAACTATATGGTCCCAGGCCCATATATATAACAAAGTAGTTGGACCTACTATATTATGACTATAATATGTGATCAAATGCAAATCCTAATATAAGTGTGC
The DNA here is from genome assembly GCA_018340775.1 of Taxus wallichiana var. yunnanensis. Taxonomy (NCBI): domain Eukaryota; kingdom Viridiplantae; phylum Streptophyta; class Pinopsida; order Cupressales; family Taxaceae; genus Taxus; species Taxus wallichiana. Next base: position 1,026,573,576 of record CM031240.1, on the reverse strand, counting down.
CAACACACACTAGCCCCGACAATATCTCTTACCTCAAATCAATCATCGTATCACACTAATGAGACCAAGTTAAAATGATGTCCCTGTCTTGTCAGTAAGAAGCAAGATGCCACTGATAAATGTCATAAGATAGACTACCACTCGAGATAGTCCTAGATATATGCAATACACAGGTGCATCCATACCATCATAGCTCGGTGAGGTATCTCATCATGAAAAAATAGCTTGATCAGTAAGTCGGTGATATGATCTCTATCACTAATATACTCTATCAACTTCCCTGGATAAACACACACAATATGCACCATACATCCTCTAACATGGTCATCTCCCAAGTCGAGAGCTAGAAATAGTGGCTCTCGCTATGCCATCTTTCAGCTAAGGTTGTGAGTAGGCCATGGTCTAGGGTGATATGTGGCATCCATGCCACGTAGGCTAGTCCTATGACCTCTAACAAGATATACATGACCTGCCTATCTCTTCGAGAGAATCTCACCTTTAGGGTTTGGCTAGATGGTTGTGTCTCTCTCTCATCACGTAAAGTGGTCACCATCTCTGCAAGATAACACAAAACTTGTTAAGACTTTCTTTTATTATCTTTTATCCCTAACATTCTTCTAAGTACTAACTCATATTTTCTTCTACACTTTTCCTTTTTTTCTTCTAAGTGTTGGCTAATAACACTTTCTCGGCACATGTGCACCCCTAAGGATGATTTATGCAACCTTGTTGACACACTGCGTGCCCAAAATGTGTTCTCCATATTTTCAGTGCATACGTGTCCTTCATGACACGTGCACTTGCAAACCTTTCTACCCCACTCGACATGCGCATGCACACATGATTTAACACATGCACCTACTCGCATATTTTTTCCCTTCCCAAATGTTTGTGCACCCTTTTAACACCTACACCTACGCGCACATGTTTTTCAATGTATGTGCATGCATGCACATGATTTTTCAACACATGCACATTCCCAGTGACACTTGCACACCCCTAAGGTGCACACACACATTTCCACTTACCCTAATTACTCTAATAAATGTGATTAAATGATGAAATTGACGAAAGGATAGGGAACTCATAAAGGGTCCATCATCCTCATCTCGTGCATACTCCTGGACCACATCTACATGCCTCCTATAGTTCTAAACTCTTTCCATTTATCTCTCAACTCAAATCACCTCACGATAAAAATCAGTAGGGGTTCAACAACAAATGTACTATTCACGATGATTTACCCACTAGGGGAGGGTATATAGGGTCATTTTGACCTCATCGTGTTGCGTTTTACCTTGTCGTGCTAGTCGTGGGGCATGTTTTGACCATTATGATCATTCTAAATTCCTCTATTGACCATTGTGATGATTATTTTTATTAAATAATTATTTTTGACCCGTTTTCTTCTCGTCGGGGCATATTTTTGTTACGACACTTGTTTCTTCTCGTTGGGGCATAGTTTTACTACACGACACTGTTTCTTCTCCCTAGGGAATTTTTCATGATTTTAGGTGATCTTATAATCCATTAATTCTTTTGACTGATCAAAAATTCCAAAAAAATCAAAAACTCTAAAAATTAGAAAAAACCATATTTTCTAAAAAATTCAAAAAATTACTAAAAATCCAAAAAAATGTAATTTAACTTAAAAAGTTAACAAATTTGGTAACAAGTTCATACATAGCTAAAATTTGTGTCACACACATGGTATTCATCTCATATATTTCTTGCATTTTCACATGTTTTAGAACCAAATGACTCACGGATCATCTAGATCTACAACCATTTACAAAGCTAGATTGCTTGCTTCATTTGTACTCTAGGGCACAACGAGTTACTGATAATGTTTCGTAGCGCATAATTATTTCTCATTAGGCCCTGTTTCATCCATCATTTCCTCTCACATGTATCCTTGCTTTGGGCACCAATTTTAACCCTTTTTGTTTATCACGAACATTTGGGAACTGAAGCTCGATAACAAAACATTTGTGCAACTATCTTGAATGTTGTTGGTTTGAGTATGTGTGTTTGTACTTGTTTCCATGTTAGATCAACTTGTTTACTTCTTGTATTGCATTGCATTTTTATGTTGCATGGATTTGGAATTTCAGCAATGGACAATTATTCGTATTATGGCTTTTCATGTCATTCTACACTTCTTTCGTATGCTTATATTTTTAATAAGGACCAATGATGAAGATTTATAACAATATGATGAAATAAATATTGTTTTGCATGGTAATCTTGGAATGATGATATCTCAATATCCCTTTCTTGTTATTTTTATTCTATATCCCCTTTCTTGCCTCTTCCCCATTCTACTATTTTACTTGGGGCATCCAGTCCCTCCACATTATTTTATCTATTTCCTTCTTATTTTCGATCGTCGATCGACCTCTTTCCTCACCCCATCGACACTCGACTAGGCATCCTTCATTATATTATATTTTATTCTACCCTATCAAAATTTTTACTTGTTTGTACTTGTCTACTATCTTTGAAGTGACGTAGCTTATGCCACCCCAAAGAGGGGAAAATGTAGACACCTATTATTTGATCAAAGCAATATTATTCCTAACATTGTACTAACTATTTTGTTCCTTGCAAATTGACGACACTTCGTCAATTAGGTTATTTCCCCCTTCAATTCCTCTTGGTTGATTATTATATGTTGATTAAACCTTCTTATCATACAATCGACTAATTGATCTTCACATTAGCTAACTCCCGCTTCCAACGCTTCCAAAATATATCAAAACCTCCTCTAGATGCTCCTAGAAAGCTACCTAATCCTACTTGGGACCCCTAATTAATCCCACAATATTAATTAGACTCTAAACCTATTCAAATATTGCTTTGACTTGTTAAAAGTGCTTTTGGACTTACCATTTATCCCACATGCATCCGACCATCCCTTTCTTGAAATTGGAAAAATATAAATAGATCCATCCTCCTCCTCTAACATAAACTATAGGAAAATAGGATTTGATTATTTCTTCCATTTTTATTGATTTATTATCTTCCATTGCATATTCGACTCAAGCTTGGATAAATGAAGGGAAACATATGGTCTTGTAGCCATTAATGGTGAGCCTTCACTCTCAAAACCTTGAGCATAAAAAAATAAAATTTGATTGCTAGGATCTTCATAGGTTCATTTTTATAGCATTCAAAGAGTAGAGAGTAGTATATACATGTTTACTTTGATGTTTTTTCAAATCTATAATGCATGCATAGGAGTAGCTCTTGTTTATCTCTTATCTTGATGTTTCATAGTTGAGTTAGTAAATATTTGAGGTTTCTTTAGTGTTCTAACCTCATTTCTATATCAGTTCTAATTTATACATGTTCACACCATGAACAATCAATATCCAACCAAATTTATAGATTGATAACCATAAGTAATTACATAATAGGAAGTTGATACTCAGTCATTACATAAGTTTTAGGACCATGCACACAACCATCACGCTGAATCAAGAAACATAACACTATATGCATACATGACTACCGACTAAATATAATAATGACATACATCAGATATATATAGGGGTGGGGAATTTCCCTTCACCACCCATGCACTATCCTAATAATATGCATGCTCTCAAAAATAGACTACATGCTTTACATTCCTAAAAATAGCCATGCATACAAAGCTTGCATGCTTTTACAACTTCTTCTAATAATAGATTAATCCTAAATATAAGAATTTATTTAATCCTATTATTAACCTCCTCTATGTATGTTCTACATGTGCTTTTCCCACTTTCTTGGTTGGTACTCCAAGTCTATTTTTATCCCAATCTAGAAAAATGGCTAATTCCCTACTCTATTTCCTATGTGTGCGCAGTCCATATGCGCTACCCTATTCAAAATCTATGTGCACACTTCTACGTGATATCAATATTCCTCTGAATGCATGTGTTCTGTGTGTAATCCTATACACCTCTTTGGTACTTAGTCAATTTATCCAACCAACATTACCCCACACTAGGGATATTGTCCATCCTCGACAATATTGAATCAAAGAATATTCTATCAACACCAAATAACACAATATTTTGAGAATAATGATCTCAATATGCAATTAGAATAGCTTCGCCACTTCGAGGGGGCAACCTCGAACCATATAATAAGACTCAAATGCTCAAATGATAATGAAATACTACCTATAATCCCTATATATACTATTCATATCTATGGCCATCACGAGGCCAACCTATTAAGCATGAGAAAGTATAAATGATAAAATAAAATGATATGGTAAGCCACAAGTTGGCTACTCATATCCTAATACAAGCAATAGGTTAAGGGCGTAGCATGCCCTTCCCCTTAAAACCAATGTTGTCCTCAATGTTGAATAATCTGGATGTTCTTTGCAGAAAACCTTCATCCTCCCAGGTTGCATCTTCTATGCTCAAATTCTTCCACTTGATCAGATATTCCTTAATGTCTCTAGTTCTCAACCTCTTAGTACGTGTTTGCAAAATCTTCTCTGGCTCCAAAATGATTCTTCCTTCCTCATCAAGTTCTAGTAACTCTATGTCTGGGCTTCAAATTTCTGTCCAATAACCTTCTTCAGGCATGAAACATGGAATACTAGGTGTATGTGTGAAGATGGAGGCAACTCTAGTTTATAAGCAACACTACCAATTTTTCGTAGAACCTGATAAGGGCCATAATATTTAGGAGCAAGTTTGTTTTCCTTTTTATATTGCTTTAGGGACATCTTTTTGTAAGGTTGGAGACGTATAAAAACCCAGTCACCAATTTCAAAATGTCTTTCACTACGGTGTTGATCTGCTTGTTGTTTCATCCTGTTTTGTGCTAATGCTAAATTCTCCTTCAAACTAGCCAAAACCTGTTGTTGATGTTGAATGTGTTCCTCAACATCTCTGACCTTAGTTTGCACCCTCGAGGAGGAAGTGATAGAAGGTGGATGGTAACCATATAATGCTAAAAATGGGGTCATTTGAGAAGAGGTATGAAAAGATGTGTTATACCACCATTCTGCCAGTGGTAGCCATTTAATCCACCTTTCTTGCTTATCTGATACAAAACAACGTAAATACCCCTCTAAGCATTTGTTGACCACTTCTGTTTTCCCATCAGTTTGAGGATGATAAGATGAACTGTGAGCTAGTTGAGTACCCAAACATGAAAATAATTCCATCAAAAATTACTTGTGAAAATAGGATCACGATCACTTCTGATTATCTTTGGGGTTCCATGTAGCCTTTGAACTGTCTCCAAAAAAATAGTTGCTATGCTATGTATCTTGCTGTGCTGAAATGGATGTGATAGGGCACAAAAATGGGCATATTTTGTGAGCCTATCCACAATCACGAAAATAACATTCTTACCCTCTGAACAAGGCAATCCGGTGATGAAATCCATGGAGACCTCCTCCCATCTCTGGCTAGGAATTGGTAAGGGTTGCAATAGACACTGTGTCTTAATTGTTTCCCCTTTGTTCTGTTGGCACACTAAACACTCGATACAAAATTTTGTACATCCCCTTGAGTCCTTCCCAAAATAATTCTCTTTTTATTCTATGATATGTCTTGAAAAACCCAGTGTCCTCAATAGGTGAGGCATGTAGCTCTGCAAAGAATCTTATGCTTGACTCGAATCTTTACTCAAGTATAACCTATCCTTGTACCATAGGGCATTACCTTTCCACTCAAATTTGTTAGATGTCATAGATCCTTGCTTGATATTTTGTATTAGAGATTGTGTATCCTTATCTTGATTCCATTCCAATCTTGCTTCATCCACCCAATCGGCCGTCAACATGGACATTCCACATAGTAAGGCATCTGCGGATGTATCCCTTCTGGACAACGCATCAGCTACTACATTTTCTTTACCCTTTTTGTATATGATTTCAAAATCATAACCCAACATTTTATTACCCACTTTTTTGTTCCTCAGATGATAACCTTTGCTCCAAAAAGTATTTGAGACTATCATGATCAGTTTTTACCTTGAAGTGTCTACCCATGAGATAGGGCCTCCATTGCTTGACCGCATGAAGAATAGCCATCATTTCTTTCTCATAGACAGGTTTGAGCAGATCTTTTCCTTTGAATTGGTGACTCTCAAATGCAATTGGTCTTCCTTCTGCATTAGAACTGCTCCCAATCCTGATCTGAAGCGTCACATTCAATAATGAAGGTTTTTGAGAAGTTGGGAGTAGCCAAAGCTGGGGTCTTTGCACATGGCTTCCTTGGTGCTCAAAGGATTTAGTGGCTACGTCATCCAATGGAAGGCATCCTTCTTTAGCAATGCGGTGAGTGGGGTTGCTTTATTCTACCATATCCCCACACAAATCTTACAGTACCTGTTAGTCCTAGGAACCCACGAATTTTGAGATTTTGGGCCTTGGCCATTCCACCATAGCTTTGATCTTCGAGGATCAACTTTGACACCTTCATGGGATCTGATATGACCCAAGTACTCTACCTCTTGTACACCAAAAGAACATTTGGATGGCTTTGCATACGAGTATGTTTCTCCAAAACTTCAACACGTTATTTACATGTTGTAAGTGTTCTTCCCATGTCTTCTTTGTAAATCAATATGTCATCAAAAAACTAATACAAATTTCCTTAAAAATGGCCTAAAAATAGTGTTCATCAAGCTTTGAAAGGTTGAGGGCATTTGTAAGACCAAAAGGCATTACCAAAAACTCATAATGGCCCTCATGAGTCTGAAAGCCATTTTATGAACATCTTCCTCTTTTATCCTAATTTGATGGTACCTGAATGAAGATCTAATTTTGTGAAATAAACAACACCATGATTCATCAAGTAAATCATCAATTCTTTGAATAGGAAACTTATCTTTGATGGTGTACTTGTTGAGTTCTCGGTAATCTGGACACATCCTCCATGTTTCATCCTTCTTACGTACCATGACCATTTGGTGAAGAATATGCACTCTGGCTATGCACGATGATACTGCCTTGACATTTCCTCCACCATTTTCTCGATCTCACTTTTACGGGAATATGGGTATCTGTATGGTCGATGTTAGGTGTTTGGCTCCCTGGAATCAACTGAATGGCATGATCATGATCCCTAACTGGTGGTAGTCCCTTTGGAATTGCATCAAAAATAGATGAGTGAGCATCCACAATCTTACGAAGATCGGGTGGCATTGAAGACTCTATATTTTGTACTTCTATGGAAAATAGCTTTCTTTATAAAGCCATCCACTCCTTTTAAAGAACCTTCTACATCGATGAGAGCTAATAATCTATGTGGAGACTTAGCTACCATCCCATTCATTGTATTGTCCTTCCATCTGAATGAAATCGCATGAACAATTCTTGGAAATTCATCTCTATAGTACTAAGGTTGTGAGCCATTGGACCCCAAAAAAATATCTGCCCCTCCCATAGAAATAGCAAACATAGGTGAGTCTAACATGTAGTCTCCCATGGAAATCTTGATACTATGGCACTTTCTGTGCACTTGATTGTCCCACCATCCGCATGATCATAACTTGCATTTACGGAGTGGGTAAATAAAACAATTGAGGCGGGCGGCTAACTAACTTACTATTATGAAGTTATGAGTACTCCCAGTCAATCAACACCATCACCTTCTATTTTTGAGATAGCCATAACCTTGAGTGTTTGAGGAGTACTAATACGACATGATGCATGGCAAGAAATTGTAGGTTGGTGATCCTCTACTTCATCTTCTCTTGGTTCCTCGGCCTCTCCTATAATTTCAGCTTCCTCATCATCCTCATTACCTCCATCAATATATAGAACAACTTCTTCTCAACACATTTATGTCCCGGTCCATATTTTCTATCACGGTTAAAACATAATCCTTTTTCTCTTTTTTCTTCCATTTGTTGAGGAGTCGATCTAATTGGCCTAGCAAATGAAGGGGAAGAGATCTACGGTCTCTGGTGTTAATGAAAGGTGGCCTCCTACTACTGAAAAAACTTTTTCCTCTACTGACGTGCCATGATAATAGAATCGAAAAGCTTGATTGGATTAAACATACGTACCTCATGCTCGATGTGGTCCTTAAGACCCCAAAAAAGGTCATTGATTCTCTTCGGAATATTCTCCACCCTTAAGGATAGGTTTTGGAATTGATGCACATAATCTTTGGTGATCTATTTTTCATAACTTTGCTAATTGACTAAAGTAGTTCTCTGAAACACTTTGGAACTATAGTGCAATTGCAACTCCTCGGTAAAAAGCTGTCCAGTGACACCTAGACCATTCTTACGCCTCTGAGCACATAACCATGATACCAAACAAATTGGTCGGTTCAAGATATAGGGATGCCAATGTCACCTTTTGTCTGATGGTGTTTGATGTAACTCAAAGAAGTTCTCCATTTGATTTATCGATTCGGGGATCCTTACCATCAAATTTGCATATCCACTTTCTTCATCGTGTTCCAGTGGTTGCGAATAAGTTTGATTCTGATGGGACTGGAAAAGTGATCCAATATGGTTAGTTTGTCCATGATTTTGAACTGAAGGTCCTCCTTGGTTGATATGGGCTAGATTTGGGCCATATTGGTTACCCTTTACATGTTGCATGATATCATCCAACCGATGATTGATTTGGGCTATGTCTCCTTTAGAGGCCATCTCAGATTGTACATTTCACAACTCATACTCAAGTTGGCTCACCTTATGATCAACTGAGGTAAACCCTAGTGCTGAGGAATCTGTATTTACCCCTTCTAACTCCATCTCTTCAATCACTACCCCATCTTTATCTGGGGTTTTACGAGAATAACCGGATTCTTTTTGCTCTTGTGGAAGGCCCCGCCATGATGTCAAACCTTAGGGTTTAGGGTTTTGATACAATTTCAGCCGAACAGGAAAAAACACAGAGAAGATACTAATACTATTTTTTGAGAGATTTCTGAAAATGTAAAGAACTTGAAAATTTTCCACAATTTGCACCCTAGGGAGTGATTTTATGAAAAACCTAAATTTGTAATAACTTTTGCAAAATAAATCAAAAAAGTCTAAAATTTTCAGGGAACCTTACTTGAAATGTTTCACAACTCTGGTAAAAATATCTCCCACCAATTCACTCTAGTTCACAATATGTGGTGGAAACAAAAAAATTAGGGTTTTTGCCCTAATTTTGGCCCAGATCATGCAGCTCTGATACCACTTGTAATGAAATTACTTGTATAATTCAGATTAAGAGCAACAATAGAACACCAAATAACACAATATTTCAGAATAATGATCTCAATATGCAATTAGAATAGCTTCGCCACTTCGAGGGGGCAACCTCCAAACCATATAATAAGACTCAAATGCTCAAATGATAATGAAATACTACCTATAATCCCCTATATATACTATTCATATGCTATGGCCATCACCAAGGCCGACCTATTAAGCATGAGAAATCACTTCAAATCCATATAGGATCTTTGTTAATACTAAACATTGAAATCTTATGTGTAACACCTTGGATTGATCATTAATATACCTTACTTATGGTATGCACATGACCTTGTAATTCTTCCACCTTACGCCAGTTCACCTTCTTGTTGGTATGAGCTTCTTAGTACAGTGTGCGCACTAGTTTCATTTCCACCTAAAACTCCTTCATCCCTTATCATCTCTTCATCTCCCTTTCCTTTCTCTTCTTCCTCGGGATTTCCTCTATGTGCCTCATGCACCTCTACATCAAGTTGTATATTAACATCCTTGGCTTCTTCTTCCTCTACATCATGGATGATTAGAGTCCCTACATTCGCATAACCTCCTATGTTATTATTTATTCATCATTGTCACATTTATGTACCAAAATTTTCCTCTTCTTCTTCTTCGAGATTGGTTTGGGTGGGGTAAATTTTGGTGACTCTTTCTTTACTATTGAAGTTCATGTAGACTAGATTATTTAATTTTTTATGTGAGCAACTTGTGTAGGCACCTCCTATGACCATGTCTAAGCATGGAATCATCCTCTTCTTCCGCCTCTTCCTCCTCAATTATTCTCTTCTTCTTTGGGGAGGTGTAGCCTCGCACATTTTCTTTGTCTCAACTCAACTTTTCTTTCCTTTAGGTGGTTTTGGTATTTTTAGTTCATCTTCAATATACTTTCCATTGACTAAATTGGGCTTCAAGTGTGTGTGTGTGTGTGTGTGTGTGTGTGTGTTGTATTTGTTGCTTCCTCATTACCTATTACCAAGGTTGTGGAGTTAATATTGATATCATCTGATATCATAGTTTCTATATATGTTTTGCATAGCATATGGTAAACACAATCCACATTATTAGCACTAAACATTATCTTATGTAATGCGTCTGAATATCTGTTCAAGGACACATGGAAGTATATTGTCATAAACATATATGTAAACTTACACCAAGGGATATTTGCACTGGTCTTTAAGTAAAATATTCCTAAGAAGAAATTATGGTACACCAAAAAAAATCCCCTCAAAATTAAGGAAAATTGACTTGGTATGCGCCACTCATGTTTGAATGCTTCACGGATTCACCTATACCACATGTCCACCCATAACTTATAAGAATTGGTTATTGTGTCACACGTGTACTCTATGAATCTCTTTGTGGGGGATTTATTTTCTAAGGGTACTTCCACATCTTGTCATTTGGGCCATCTGGAACTCCAATTTTTGAGAAAACAATTGAAATGAGGATATCTCCCCAAGTTATCCTATCATTTTCACGTGCTTCCTCTATGATCCCTTCTGTAATAAAGGCAACAATGTTGTAAATGGTCCCTTTGGCCATCTTTTGTGCAATGTGGAGCCATATTTTTATTCACATGTGTCCATCTCTCCCATGCTCCCAACTTCGTAATAGTATGCGCTTAAAATCTCAAAATCAAGGTCGATAAGTTTATCAATATCCATTACGTGATCCCTTCTCTAGTACTTCAGGAAGTGGAAGTGCCATTTACACAATCATCATCCAAATATAGCTCTATCTCTTTTTGATCTCTGTAATCTAATGACTCTTCCAATCATCTCGCACAATTACTACACATCCTTCTACCTATAAAATAAAATAAGTCCTCATGGACTCGTAGCATTATCCAATGATACAAACGCTCGGGCTTGCCAAAGTAAGGAACATCATAAAGTTGAAGGACTCCTGCACTCTCCAAATCCTTATACCCTTGTCATCATAAATTGGCTTCCCATCAATGGTCCTTTCATTTGTCTTTTGTATCATTTCATTCTCTATCTTGCACTCGTTTGAGTTTGAGAAATTGTTATAATCACTGAATTTACATTTTTGATGTGGGATTCCCAAATATGTCCCATGATAACACCCTTTGGATATTGCATTTCAGAGTATCTTTCTTCCTAAGCACTTCTTCTACCTGAACATCCTTTTCTTTTCCCTTAGATGCTACCATAGATTCCTTTCTAGGTTTCATTTTTACTTCTACACAACACTTACTTCACAACTTGAAATATTACTGCTCTAGGTGCTCAACCATTCATGCTAAACACTTTTCTCTATTCACCCTCCTTACTCCCAAACAATGATTATTCTCAAAAAACTTTTTTCCCTAACCTTAAATTTGTGTTCCTATTTTTATGCAAACCCTAACTCACAAATCCTATTCTTCTAAAATCAAACCTCCACACCTTTTCTTAAGCTTCAAACTTACACATGAAGGAGCTCCACAACTAGGCCATGTACATTTTTCAAATTGGTTTTCTTCTATTTTTCAAACTTTGTCATGATTTCACACAAATTTACACAACTTTACACTCTTCAACGATCAAATTCTTCACAAGGAAAGGTAAAACTCAAATCTCTTCAACACCCCTTTTATAGATTCCCAAATTTTTCCCACATTTATTTCTCCTCAACTACCACCATAATGTAACTTTAACTATGCTTTTACTTTTTTGCATTTTTCTCTATTGTCTTCCACGTCTCTTTGAATCATAACCTTCTAGCGCACTCCTACTTTCTAGGCCAAGAAGATCCCCGCTCACACTTTTTTGGGTCGTAATACATCTTACTTTGTACCTTTTACCAAGTAGTCCATCCTACTACTACCTACCTCACCTTAAAATCTATGGCCTTGTCCTTGCGTGGTTTCTAATCTGAGTAATTCTTCATGAGCACCATCATTCTTATCACCTCCGACACTTTTTTCTTTTCCTCGCATGTACCTTTCAAACAACATCTTACCTTTATAATTTCGTGAGTACATATGTACCGACTTTCCTATAAGTCCCAACACCAACTAATCTCTTTTTCACACACTTACACCTGGTCACCCCACACTAAAGGTATGCACGATCCTTTGTACATGAACTAAATAGATAGTAGTCAACTTCCCCGCGTGCAAGCGCACTTATTACAACAATGCAAGTAAAGTAGAAAAATAGGAATGCTTGTGACACTAGTCATTAGATTTGGCCTTTGGAATGCGGGTATGGTAGAGGAAGAGTACAAAAGTCCTGTGGGAAATTTAGGACACTAAGAGTCGACACCTCCACATTACAAGGAAAATTAGATCAATGTGGTAAATGCGGGTTTGAAGAGAACTACAGGTTGGAATGCTCAAGGGACACTTAGGACAGAAAAGCCGAAAGCCTCACAATACAACATTACTTAGTAATAATCGTAAATCAGAAAAAATATTCAAATAAGGCCTTTGGGACACTAGGACACAAGTTCTCTACCAAGTTTGAAACACCCACAATACAAATAAAATTAGCTTAACATGGAGAAGGCGGGTTTGTGGGGAACAAGGAGTCTAGATGAACTTAGGACACACAGGACATAAAGGGCCAAACTTTCTGCAAAACAAAATGGACTTAGAAAAAAATTGAGCCATAGTTTGTGGGTCAATAAGGCTCTCGAGTCTTACGGGGATGCGAGAACGGCGCTTAGAATGCACAAGGACATGTGGAACATCAAAACCCAAAATACCCGCACTATAAATAAAAAGTACCAAACTAAAAACTTTTAAAATTGGATAACTATTGGGGTACTTTCCTTTCCTTCATACCTCACAAAGGGAAAATAAAGACCTTAAAAGAGAGATCTTAGCCAAAAAAAAGAAAATTTGGTGAAAATGCACACATTTTTCGTGCTAGTGACAATAACTGTCACTTTAAGGGATTGGGATAACTTGACACAAGGACGAAAAAATATTTGGTTGAATGATCGTGCTGAATTAATTGGAAAATAGAGACCGAGAACAAGGCAATACAGAATAAAACTAAAACAAGGGGAAAAAACAACAAGGCAAAAACAAGAACTATACAAGACATCTTTATAGGACTGTACAAGAGACAACCTAATCATCTAGACTTGGAACAACTTCAAATTCTGACCACTATATAAAAATGGAAGTGAGGTTCCATCCATATAGCTTAGATAGAATGAATTCTCACCAGCAAAGTGTCTAATTTTAAAAGGACCAAGATAGAGAGAATCAAACTTACCATGGCTTCCTCAAGGTTCTCACCTCTTGTCCCAAAGTAGGACAATATCTCCAACTTGGAAGTCTCTGGGTTTGGATTTCTTGTCAAATAGTTGTTTCACCTTTTGTTGATGTGTAGAGATCCTATCCACCACTTGCAACCTATCTTCGTCTAAATTTTTCAAGTACATAATTCTTTTCTCCATGGCACTACTGAAATTTTCATCCTCGATGGCTTTCATCAACTGCAAGGCTGTAAATTCTCACATTACTAGTAGTTTAGCTTATGTTCCTTAAAAAAAAATTGAAATGGGGACATCCCAATTGCTCTCTTTGGTGTGATTTTGTCTTCCCAAAGAGCATCATAGAGCCTTTTATGCCAATTCCTCTGTGATTCATCCACAAGCTTTCGATGATTGTCACCAAATTTTTATTAGTTGACTTCACTTTCCCATTCCCTTGTGGATAGTAATCAGAAGAGTGTGCTAGGAAGATTCCATAACCATAGAAAAAGTCAATAAAATCATAAGAAGAGAAATTTTGTACATTATCGATAACAATTTTGGTTGGGACTCCAAACTTGATTAGAATAGGTTCCTTAATGAAATTGCATACTACTTCAAAAGTGTTTCTCTTGAATGGAATTACTTCTACCCACTTGGTGAAGTAGTTAATGGATATCAAAACATGTGTATATCCCACCTTTGGAATTAGGATTAAGAGTTCCTATGAAATCCAATCCCCATTGTTGGAATGGCTCCTCAATTACCACTGGTTTGAGAGGTAATGTAGCCAATTTGGGTTTGCCGAGAAAGGTTTGACATGCATCACATTTTGTGACCCACTTTGTTGCATCCTTGAATAACATTGGCCGACAGTAACATGCACGAAGGATCTTGTGAGCTATTACAATGGATGAAAACTGGCCTCCACAAGCTTGATCATGAAAATATCTCAGCAATATTTTCTATTGTTCTCTATCTACACATCTAAAAATCTTCCATCAATTCCTCTCTTGAACAATGAATTGTCCTAGAGTACGTATTATGTAGATCAAAATTTAACAACTCTCTTTTCTTTAGCATTCAAGTGTGTTTAGCACTCCCCATAAGTCAAAAATTGAGCAATTTTAGCATACCATTCATCTGTTGAACTCAAGAAAAGGAAAGTTGGGATACTATCATCTTCTTCCTTGGATGTCTTACTCCCAACACTATTAGCAATCAATTCACAGAGACCTTTACCTCAAACCAACTTAGTTGGCCTGATATCCAAATCATACTCTTGGAATTTTGCAACCCAATTTCCTCTTTTTGATCCAAACTCTTGTTGTGTGAGGATTGATTTGATAGTTGTATCAGGCACAAAGACAACTGAGTGAGAATTGAGGATATAGAAGTGGAATTTCTTAACTTCCTTCACTACAAAAAAATCATGTTTCTCCATTTGTGTATATTTTAATTCATGAGCCTTCAAAACATAACTCATGAAAGCTATAGGAAGTTCACAACCTTTAGGATTCTTCTGCACCAAAATAGCTACCAAAGTGTTCTTGGTGGCATAACAATAGATTATGAAATCCTTCTCAAATTCAGGACAAACAAGAACGGGAGGGTTCTAGCAATAGCTTTCTTGATATTTTTGAAAGCACCCTTTCCTTCAGATGTCTAGCAAAAGGATTTCTTCTCTTTCATCATATGAGCTATGCTCTTAGTTAATTCTGTAAAATCAAGGATAAATCTTCTTAGAAAATTTATTTTCCAAAGAAAGAGTGCACACCTTTCTTTCTTGTTGGGAGGGGAATCTTCTGAATATCCTAGACTCTTTCTGGATCAATTTTGATGCCTTCTTTGGAAACAATATGCCCGAGCAATTTTCCTTCTGTGACACTAAAAATGGATTTCTTTGGATTCAAAGAAATTCCATGATCCCTACATTTCTGAAGGAAAACTTCAAGATGTTGAAAATGATCCTCTTTTTTTAGAAAATACGGTCAAATCATCGAGGTAAATCACAATGCACTTTCCTTTCAAATTACCAAAAGCCAAATCCATTGCCCTCTAAAAATTTACACCAGCATTGATCAAACCAAATGACATCCTCCTATAGGAAAAAGTGCCCTAGGGAGTTGTGAAGGTTGTCTTGTGTTGATCTTGAACATCCACTTCAATCTGGTTATAGCTTGAGAATCCATCAAGCATGGACAACATCTCTGAACCAGTGACAACTTGCAATATTTGATCCATCATAGGGAGTGGATAATTATCCTTGAGGGAGGCTTGATTTAAATTTCTGAAATCCACACAAATCCGGATTTCTCCACTCTTTTTCCTTACGAGAAAATTATTGGCTATCGAAGAAAAATGATAAATACGAAAAATTATACTTGGCATTTAATAGCTTCTAAATCTCTTGGTGAATTGTATCTAATTTTTTTGGGTTATATTGCCTTTGCTTTTGGCGGAATGGCTTGATTCTGGTTTCAAGGAATATAATGCTTTGCATCTCCCTTAGTTTGAAATATTTTATCTCATCATACGAATAAGATAATACATCAATATATTTTCTTAACAATTCAATCATCCTTTTCTTTTCATCCTTAGTACAACATTTTCCAATATTAACCAATTTAGGATTTTCTTCACTCCCTATATTGAATTTTTCATATTCAGTTGATTGATGGGCCTCATGTGATACCTTGGATTTAATATATCTATCATGTTTTTCGAATAAATATTCCAAGATTACCAGTCCTCTAGATATCTTATTACCCTTCAATTTAATGCAACCATCTCAGTATCGAGACTCTTCCTCCACTCCTTCGAGACAATCGAAGATGAGACAGATTCACAATGAATAACTTCACTTTCTTCAAAATACAACTGACCAAAATTTGAAAGAGCAAGAACAAATTGTGAGAGGAAAAATTGATTTGTTCTTCTCAATTATCCATCCAAGACTAGTTACATATATATATGAATTGTAGATCCTATATTTAAGGATTATATTGTTCGAGCTAACTCCTTGAATCTCTCTATAATCCTATTTACATAATATTTTTATAACAATATTACGTTAATCTAATACATTTGTTACTCACGTAACAAACACACATATATATGAATACTCAAAAATATATTACCATCTAATGTTCATAATAAATAATTCATTTCCTAACATTCCCCTGTTAGTGTGAACATGGGAAGAAAGAACATCTCAAGAAATGGAAATAGAATCGTATGCCTTTGTATAGTTTTAGGCCTGCATATTACCACTTGGATCTTGCTATCTAGATTTTGCTGCACATGACCAACCCTCTTCACCATAGTGAATCCCTTACCGGATGATCACACTTCCAACAATTCACCTACATACGCGAACTCAATAGTTCCCGCTTTCAATTCCAGTGAATGCTAGATTTCACCGGCCGATCGATGTTAGAAGTACGACAGTTGAAGAATCTCTATAGTCAGAGGATCACTCCATTTATCTGCCCTCCTATACAACTGTTCTTAGGTTCCAAAATGCACATCCTCCTCTTTTCAATTTTTGGCAAGGAATGTATAGCATGTTTTATTTTGCATACACCACTCAAAGCAAACACTTGAAAATAATACAAAATATTACCACCAAATCTGAGTGCGGCCCCGTCATTGGTGATTGACGAGAGGCGTTGATCGTCCTCCATCCTCTGTTGCCTCCGACCTCTAGTATGAATATGCTAACTTAGAAAATTTAGATTATGAAGCTCGATTACAATCAAACGTTGGTTACCACAAAATGCATCCGTGAGGCAATTTTTTCTATTAAAAAAATTCGACAACTTTGACTCTTGGTTTTAGAAAAAGACATATAACATTGCGTGAGACAACTAATAACTTTGGAAAGACATGACACTTTATTTTTTTCTATGACTTGACGACACTAAATTTTTGATAATGACATTAAAGACTCAAAAATAATTTGATGAAAATGTTAACAACTCAAAATTTATAATGACCTAACACCATACATGCAAAACAATATCACTATGAATTAGTACAAAGGAATCTTAAGAGTAAAATCATTTATCGAATCTTGACAACATCGACCCAATATTTCTACATAAAATGGATGTCAATCTACTATTAAATAGACAATAACAAGAGTTATGATTAAAATGATTTAAAACACAATAATACTTAATATATTGGTGACCGAGAGAAAATGACTCAAGATATAACAACATGTGACTTGGAACATACGGGAAACACGTGATTTGGGAACAAATGGTCAAAGTGTACAAGGGCGTAATGAATATGCGAGATAAAAAAACTTGATGTATATCAGAGTTTGATGCAAAAACACCAAATCAAATATGTGTAAATAATTTGGAGAAGAATCTCTATTAGATATGCAAGTTGATGTTGGTGAAGAATGACAATCTTACATGTAGCGTGTGTAATTCCGATTCGAACCATATGTATGAAATTATAAACTGGAACCAATATTCTATAGTCTAACTATCACACAAAATAGAATCAAAATGCGAGATACTTTCAACACACCTAAATATCATAGCTCGGAAATAAGAGTGATATAGAATTTCCCCTTGACAATCAATACTCCATCTTACATTCACAATAATCCAGCTCTCATACCGGATGAAAGAGCAAAGAACATATTGATAGAGGAAAAAATTTCGTTCTTCTCAATTATCCATCAAAGATCGGCTACATATATATAGGAATTATAGCTCCTATATTTAAGGATTATATTGTTTGAGCTAACTCCTTAAATCTCTCTCTAATCCTATTTGTTGGTACCCAAATTGATTCTCCCTTAGAGGCTGAGCAACATCATAGGTCTAGCAGGAAACTTAGAGGCAAGCAAAGCATGTAATGTGTCATTTTGTAGTCGGGATGAAATGCAACTTGCTCTTTGTCACTCAGATGTGGAGAAATGGGTAGCACCGGCAAGAGGATTTTACCTATCCTCACTACTTTATGGTTATGCCTTTCAACCAGGGAGAGAGGACCCTTTTGTAGCCTGTTTTTTATGGAGGAGATGGAAATGTACTTCCTTGTGAAATCATTAATAATACCTTGAAGAAAATATGATCAATGCAAAAAAACCTAACTCTCACGAGTTGTCACTCTAGATAATGGAGATATCTTCTAGGCAAGGTTCAGGCCACTAAAGACAATGAAAACCTAATTGTTTCTGCATGTTTTGGTGGTAAACATTATGCATTTGTATACATACATGACAAACAGGGTAGTATGGGTATGATTAATTGTTTTTGAATGAATTTTGGTGGGAGGTGAAGTAGGATAAAGTTGATTATACCAAATCTTTGAGAACTTTTACAAAGATGGAAAGTTCAAACAACAGAATGCTTTCAGAGTAGTTAGGGTGTTCCTTTAACCAGAATATGTGCTTTAATAGAGGCCCAAATTAGCACTTTTTCACACAATCTATGAGATTCTAACACGAAGGCTTAAGTTGGAAAACCCATCAAAACATCGGGATCTCGAGCCCAATCATGCCCGAGGTACACCTAGAGGATTATAGACAATCTCTGTCAACATATGAGAGAACAAGTGATTTTAAATCATTTATTTCACTCCCGGATGAAAGATCTTCTCGAGAAATGAAATTGTAGATACCACTAAACTATCACAAGGATTGAGACTGTATGATTGAGACAAATTTTGATACAAGGTTATAACAGAACAAGAAAAACTATCTCGAAACATTCAAAAGTAAAACAAACACATTTTGCATAAGATCCACACAGAATAACTCGAGTTTGATTAAATTTATCAGCAGGGGAAAGTTTCTAGAAAAATCTCAGAGCTTTTCAATGGTCAGTACACTCATAACCACCTTGACATGATCAAATTCAATACAAAAGAGATATACAGGCTTCTCAAACAACTTCTCAAAAGGATGGGCTCTATCAAGCCTTTTTTCTATTAGAAAAATTAGTCCCGACCCCTCACACTCCAACCATTTGCATGATAAATTTTTGCCATTTATAACATTTACAATAGAGCCTTTCCCCATAAATCTAGGCATTGAGTGCCACTCGGTGCTTTCCATGATCACGATCATGATTCCCATAATCAAATCTATAAAAATCATCAGGTGCTCAAGGGGGAGATCTCTTCAAAAATCTCCCGCATTCAACTCCTTCCTCTAGTAAATCACTCTTCCTTCTATTTTCCAACCACTTCCACCCCTAATCTATCAAATTTGGTTCCTTGCATGCTCGGAAGAAGAAATGGAAGATCAGATCGAGCCTAAAGGTTAGATCTCACCTTAATGGTAGAAGACGTCCTTGGATTTTTCTCACCAAACCTAGATATCAACAGGTCCTTCGCGTGCCAAGGAAAGAAAAATCAGGCCAAATCCGTGTTGTCCTCTCAAAATTTCCCCTCTTTTGAGAAGTTCAAAGTTGAAATTTTTGAGTTAACGCCTTTTCTGTTGTTCTGGTAAAGGGAAAAAATCAAGAAGTTGGAAAAAATCTACATTTTCTAGTCATTTTGTGTAATTTACGGGTCTGTCAGACATTTTTGTCCCATGTGTCCCAAGTTCATTCGGGCTTCCTGTTCGCCGATCGGCCGCTTTACCCAAAAATTTGTTTTCGTGGGCTCGTTGGAACTTTTTGTTCCAAATGTCTCAAGTTTTCTTAGGCTCGTTATTCACCTTTCTCCCGCATCGGCCGCATCACGTACTTTGCATACTTTTGTCCCTCATATCCCGTAAAAATTTGTGCATTCTTTCCCCGCATCACCCACATCGGCCGAATCACTCTTTTGCATCCCACATGTCCCAAATGAACCAAAGGCCATCTGGGATAATTTTTCTGCTCTTCCCGAATATCTTGTTTTTTAAGTTGGTAGGTGTATATTTAATGCACATTTATTATCTTTCTCTCTCCTAAACGGCTATTTAATAAGCTCTTCCCCTATGAATTTTTTTGCACACTGCTTTCTTGTTATCAATTGCTCATACCCTCACAATTGGAATTTCTATGTGCGTACCCATTCCCCTTGCAATTTCATCAAGAGTTCAAACTGTGACTTTGTTTTTCGAATTGCTATCAACATGAAGATCAAATTCCAAGGTCAGGAGCAAGTTTCACCACTCGATTCTGTCATTCCCAATATTGGGGACAAGTGAAGTTCGTCACCTGGATTTTGGAGATTTCTGGACTAGGATGACAGACTCGAACCCCTCTCCTATGGCAAAAATGATTCACGATAGTGGCTTGGCATTTGCCGCTGGTTTCCCGATCTCAGTGCAATGTGTAGACATGGTACTTACCTGCGGTGCTCATTTCAATCCCGACTCGAGCGAACTAACAAATGTGCATGGGGAGCTCATTGCCAAGCTCGATCTGCCGCCATTGGCACTGCCCTAAGGATTCCTGAAATGGACAATTCTATAGTAATCTCTCAGAACCAGGCACAGGCCCTCTTTGACCAGGACAGTGAAAAATACAAGGCAAGGGTGGTAAAGTCTTGGCTTAAAAACCCTAAAAAGGGGGCATCCTGTCTATCCAAAGCTTTGTTTTGTGCTGATTTCAATGAGGAGTTGTCATATTTTATAATCCTATTAGCTCGGTCATGGGCTTACCCTCTACCAACGAGTTCCATTTTTGGATGTGCCCACTTATCAACATGGTGTGTGAGGGTACTCAGAATATCAACTGGGTAGAAATCATTAGCATGAACTTGGCATAGCAGTTGTCTAATGTACAACAAACCAAGAAGTTCTACATGACTTCTTATCTGATGTATACCCTAGCAACATCAAGGCAATGGTTTGGCTTCACATACATTGATGCTCATAAAGGTGATCCTATATATGCTTACTACCCTCAATTCACCCTGGACACTAGCAATCGCAACTTCAGGAGGGTGAATGATGCTTTCACCATGTACATTGTAAGACTTCTAGAGAGCGACACTACAAGGAGGTTCTCTGATGAAGCCATGAGCCTAATAGAAAAGTACGATGCCTACTTCATCTAATTCAGAAAATTCTCCTATATCAAAGCAGCTTGCCATGAGAGCACCCCTCTTAAGCTCCCTATGTTCTCGCAATTATAAAATGGCCCCGATCGAGATATGCGGGAAATTGGACAAGTTACACAGAACTTGCAGGGATAATAAAATCACTGGTCTGCACTTCCCCATATATTTGGGAAACTACACCTGAAAGATGGCTCTAGATGCACAAAACATAGAGAGAGCCCTAGCTCCCATGACTATCCATTTCTTTAGGCCAAGAACTTGTTTTTACTTGAAGAAATTTATTGAACAGAACCTCAGGATCAACTATCATCATAGGGCAGAAATAGAAGAGTATTGGGCTGACTGTGCTGATGATTTTGAGGCAAGGAGGAGACATTATGGCATATTTTCTCTTGATTGATTTAAGAACTTAACTTGTACCAAGTTCTGGAAGGGATTCAGGGATGATAATTTCAACTTTGTTTTCAGGTATGAATATGACACCTTGATCAAACACACTCCCTTGGAGGATTTGGATTGGTTCAAAAAGGAGAAGGATGATCTGGCTAAAATATTAGCCCCTGTCCTAGTAAGAACCAAAATCTAGTTTGACAGGAGAGTTTGTGAGCTTAGAAGGCATTCAAGTGAGTCCTCCTCCAAGGATACTTCAACACCAAGAAAGGAGGCACAAACACCCAGTTTGGAAGCACCTGCACAGACTCCTCTTGCCTCATAAACTAAAGGGCCCACATCCTCCACTCCTTCCTCATCCACCCAAGTATATCAGAAGAAAATTGAGGAGGTCAAGAAGGATCCCGTTGAAGAAGATCCCCAATGAAGCATTCAAAATTGCCCTCAGGACCAGAGAACATTATTGTTCTCAGTGAAAGTGAAGAGAGTGAAGTGTCAGTCTCTGTAAGCACTCCAGAAGCCCCAATGGATAAAGAGAAGGAAGTTCAAAGCACTGAGCTTCCGAGCACCATTGACTCCTCTATACCAGAAGCCCCGATTGCTCCACTCATATCTCAACTAGAGGCAATAGCAGTTCACACTTTGAGTGCAATGAGTTCTCTTTCACTCAGTCCTCTAGCCCCGCCTTCTTCTTCTTCCTCCTCTTTTGCATGGGTACAACCTTTCGTTGATAATAGGAAGAGAAAGTATTCCTCTCAAATCTCGGAATCCAATTTTGATGTTGTGGTGGCCTTATTAGGCACTACCCCTCCTACTCCTGCCAAGAAGGCCAAGACCATGTCTAGAATAGTATCTGATGCTCAAGGCCAGCAATTCCTAGAGATAGCCAAGCCCAAGGTTGACAAGCTAGAGTAGGATTTGCAAGAGTCTCATCTATATCTCTCGAGGATCCCCATGGGAGAGTCCACCCCTAAAGGTGAGATTCACAATATTCAAGAGAGAGTCACCAGGGTCATTGGGAGAGTGGAAAAAGGAAAAAAATATAGAGCAGTGCAAGAGCGAGCTCAAGTTCTTGCAAGTTTCATCAAATCACTGTTGTCCAAAGATAAGGTTTTAGACCCCACCCCATTGACTACTCTTCCACCACCTATGATCCTCAGCCAAGACAAAGTCCAGAGTATCAAATATATACATAGATATTCCATCTATGGAAGGGCTATGGAGGCCATGGTGGATGATATGCTCGTTACAGGGTTGAATTTCATTAGTGAAGCCTTCAAACTCAATGAGAAGGTAAATAATTTGCAACAGAAACTATCCTCCACCATTGGAAATATAGATAAAGAACTCAAACTCTGGAGTAGTTGGATAGTATACCTTTGCCTTATGGGGTAGGCTAATGAAAATATTTTAGTGGCAAGCAAGGTCTTTGATTATGCAAAAGATAATTTGTCAAAGTCATATATACAGTGTGGAATGGAAAATCAAGGTGTTGGAGGAAGCTTTGGGAGAATTGAAAAATAGCTTGGCATAAGGGTGAGGCCTTCAAGACTTTGGTGGTATCTCGCTTTCAAGTATATACATTGCAACCTCCATGATGATACCACCGTGTGCCCCTCTCCTTGTAAGAAATCAAAGCTCAATTTAGAGCTTTTGTCAAAGATAATCTGTTCAAAGAGGATTCTATCACCAAGGAAAAGATGAAGGAAATATGCTCTCTCCAGTCTGCTATTGAAGAAGCAAGTAAGGATTATCATACACACGTTGAATTCGACAAAGAGATGGAGAAGTGTCTCGGATTTTGGACCCAGTCCACTACCAACACATCGGTTCCATGTGGCAGAGACATAGCAGAGGCGTTAAAAAGGTTTAGACAACGGATCCTCAAATCAGTGGGTCCTTCTCAATCATGAACACTTGTCTTCTCCTCCTAACTTTTCTCCCTTCTTTCTTTCCTCATCTCAGATTTATTGTAATTAGTTGGGTGTTGCATTTGGCAGCCCTTTAACTAAACATTATTTAAAAAGGTAGTTACCAAGAGTAACTGATTTGTAAAACTATATAGTGGCCTCTCTTCGCCATTTTGAGGGGGGGAACTTGGCTTATTTTTGAAAGTGTAAGAAATAGTAAAGCAATCAATACAAAAGGATCTTCTTTCTTTGTCCATCTGATTCTTTTATTCACAAGCTATCTGTTGAATATTGTTAGATCATTTTTCTACATTATGCTAAGAAGCTTTGTATTCTTGTAGATGTTATTTATGGAACTGTGTGTCTTTTCAAATTGCATCTCATTAATTCAAGTACAAATGGTCTTATTCCAATTCATTATATTCTGGCACGCATAAGGAATTATTTTGTCATCTATAATTCTGGAGAATGCTTTTCTAGCTCATTTCCACATCTTCATTCCTCTGTAATTTTGTGATTGATGATCTATTTAAAACACTTTCATGATATCCAAGTTCTGCAGTAAAACTATGCTTTGTACATATGTAAATAAGTTTTGCTTTTGAATAAGGGAACCTCTCCCACTAAAGAGGAGGGACTTCTTGTCCCCTGACTGTTATTATCCTTGAAGTCCTTTTTGACGACCAAAAGTTTTTAGCAATTCTACTGGGGACTTGTTTCTTGACGTATTCTAGTCTCATAATCATTTACCAATCATCCTTTGATTTGGAAACTCCACATTTCACTCACATGAGAAGGGCCCTTGGTATTGAAGATTCTCAGTTTCAGATTTTGGAACAGTAGGGTTTTCCTTTTCCTTTAGCAAGAAGAAATAGAAGAGCTCGTTCAACAAGCACTCCTCCTATCAAAAATAGAACCCTGTGGGTGGTATTCCTTCAGAGAAACTCAGTCCTAATCTCTGAGCTCTTATTCTTACTGGTGTTTTAGTTCCCCTTCAAGCCATCTTTCCAAGAATGGCAGTACCATTACCTTGGGGCCATCATGTTGGGCCTCTCTCCCTTGCTCAGCCTTTGCATGAGTTACCCAGAGGTAACCGAAGAACTTTCCCAAATTTAGAGGTGATGGTAAGGTACATCTTAATGAGCATATTGTGGCCTTCATAGTTACATGTGGAGTTCTAGGAGTTGAACATGAAGATGTCTCAGTAAGGCTTTTTGTTGAGACTTTACAAGATAATGTAGTTGATTGGTTCTATCACCTTCCACCCGGAGCTATCACTAGCTAGAACACAATGAGAGCAAGGTTTGAGAATTGTTTCAAACTGGTGGAAGATGTGCATGCTTTACTGGCCCAAATTTCTCAAATAAAGAAGGAATCACAAGAACCCATGAGATAATTTGTGGCTCGATTCAACAAGTTGATTAACAAAATCTGCTAGACACTCAACCTATAGATCAAATCAAAAATGCTTCTTCCTGAATGCCCAATTGCCTGAAGTTAGTTATGCATTGAGAAGAGCTAATCTTGCAACATTGGCTGAAGATCAAACTCTTGTTGTTAGTGTCGAAGATGATTTAATCATGTCAGGGAAGTTGAGAAGAGATCCTTCTAAATCTAGGTCTTCTTCTTCCTCCTCTTCCACTCCTGGGCCTAATACTGATCCATTAGTACAAAAACTTGCAAATGATCTCATTGCCATTAAGAAACAATTGGCCCAAATGCCCCATATACGATGATGTTTGTTGGTTGGATATTTTGTCAACCCAAAATATGAGGTTCAACCACAGATATGGGATTAAATCCATCCTCAAAGACAGTGAGGCTGTTTGCTACTAATCTAAAACACAATTAAAAAAATATATACAAAGATTCACACTAATCTAACCATTGGAGGTTGGGATAGAATCCCGAAATCCACATTCACACGATTCAAAGGTATTTCTTTCGTAAATGAATGGGGTTAGAAACTATTATAATGAAAGAAGCACAATGGAAAGGAAATGAGGGAAACATATTTTCTTTCGAGTAAACGTAGAGCACGAAATAATCATACGAGATTTAGATCATAAATATAATGTCTCGAGATGATTAGAAACAATAAGATTCTATGCAAAGAATAGTTTAAGATCATGGATGTAAGAATAATGTCTTAAGAAAGATATATCCCACAACACAAAGTTTGCGGAATAATATCAACTCCTATTCTTTGAAATGATTGAACGAAAACACAAAGTTTTTCTTCTTTCCAATAGCTCCGAATATTACAAAAATCTCACCCTTTGAATGCATAAGCATCCCTTATTTATAATAAAAGGGAATGAGAGAAAATAGGATAAATCCTAGAAAATAGTGTTCTTTAAAAAGAGTTCTATTTTGCTTGACTCTCACGCAGGAGACCAAGTCAAAATTTGCTTCCTATATGACGAAACAAAATGAAAAAGACATGTCGATTTCAAGATTGAAATGACATGAAACATCAAGAATTAATCTGAATCATCATCTTTCGCTCCTTCATCTTTCTCTTCCTCCAGCTGCACCTGTTTGTTCCGAAATTCTTGGAACCTTCGAATTATGCCTTGCATTTCATTTTCGTCAGGTGCAGTAGAATGATCATTCCAAATTTCGCAGGTTTCATGGATATCACTAGCACCGCTGGGAAGCTTTTTCAATCTTTTGCTGAGCTTTCTCAAGGCCTCAAAAGAATGTTCAATTCTTACAAATCGATCAATGATCTCAATACCAAATCCATGCATTGGTTCATGCTGAACAGACTCTTGGACTTGTTTGAAAAGATCATCTGCTGATAGGACACCTGAGTTACCAACAGACACCTTTGGACAAATCTTCAGCAACTCTTCTTCCAAATCACTTTTTCCATCAATCAATTTATCCCTTGATTCTCTCAACTTACCGCAGGCTTCGTTGAGAATCCTCACCCTGAACCTGATGGCTTTAGTCAGCTGAAAATGCTTATTCGTATGTGGGATAATGCCTTCTTCTACCAAGAGATGTGCTGGTATTTGCTTTAATACTTAGAGAGCTTCATAAGTCAAATCAAGATGTCCAATTTCTTGAGAAAAATCATCATCCATCTTCTCTCCATCCTTCTCGAATATCCCCACACAGTTGATGAACTTTCACAACGCTCTTGTATCACCTCCTTCCCCCGTTGGAGTAACCTTTGGATCCATTCATCGACCACTCTTCCTTTTTTAGCAATCTTCTCAATTGTACTTGATGAGAAATCGAATCCAACAGGGGCGTAAGAAGATGGTATGGATTCAAGGGGTTTTGAGAGTTTAAGCAAAACCTCGATCAATCGCTTCCACTTTTCCTTTAAGCTCATCTCTCGTTATCTTTTGTTTCTTTCAACTTCACAAAGACGTTTGTGGCATCCCGCGCATCTTGTTGCGCCCTTCTCTGTCACTCTTCCTAGAGCCACCCTAGTTATCTCGATAATCGAGGCTGTTATGTCCTCTTTAGTTTTGTCGATCGCGCAGGAGTGGCGATCTCTCGCAAACTTATCTCCTGAAGCGTCCACCAAAACCCTTGAAACTGTTTTTGGGTTTCTTGCCTGATTTAGCAAAAGTAGGAGCCATGAGTGAGCTGAAATCAAAGGCTGGTAGGGGCACAATCACTATCCTCTTCCTCGGTGTTTGCTCAAGTAGCCATTGCGACGTATCGGAGGGAGTTGCCATGGTTGTAGAAGCTGGTATCATACTCTCGAGGGGAGAAGATTCTACTAGTGGAGGGGGAATAGTTACCAATGTGGTAGTAGATCCAATAAAAGAGGCACGGGGGGCGTGTTGGTGATCACCGGGTCCCAGCAGAGAGGGGTGAAAGTCTAGAGAAAATACTGGCCATTACTGAAGAAGTTGATGGAGAATAAGGAGGTAGGAGTGGTTGTGAGGAAAGAGGCACAGATTCAGACTCCAAAGCCTTGGATGCAAGAGATAAGGTCTCTTCAGTTGAGCAATCAGCAAATGGTGAAACCAGAGGCTAGCTTCCTTCTCCTTCCAAAGTAATTTCTCCTATTTCTGGTGGTGTTGGTGATTCTGGCACATTCACCGTTTCAACTGGAGAAACAATTGAAGAGATTTCTCTTTCTTTCCTCTTTTTGACAATCTTGACCTTTATAGGCCCCCTAGAAGATTTTCTGTCCTTTTCCTTTTTGGAGGGCCCCGCCTCTGAAGCAGCCAACTTTGAAAACTTATCATCTTTAAAACTCATTCCCCAAGAGGAGAGCCATGCTTTGGTGGATGCAAGAATCAAAGCCGACCTATCTGTGATGGAGGCTTTTTCACTGATTGACCAATCAATAGGTGGGAAAACATAT
Source organism: Taxus wallichiana var. yunnanensis (assembly GCA_018340775.1). Taxonomy (NCBI): domain Eukaryota; kingdom Viridiplantae; phylum Streptophyta; class Pinopsida; order Cupressales; family Taxaceae; genus Taxus; species Taxus wallichiana. The sequence goes on along the minus strand of CM031240.1, from coordinate 1,026,545,484 downwards.
TGATCTTCATTTAGTCCATCATAGGAAAGATCCAAAACACTTTCATTGTCACTAGTACCTTCTGGTAAATCAGCAAGCTCAAGTGTTTGAATCTCAACAATTGTCAATTTTTATGATCCTTCTTGCGAACAGCAACCTCATCACGCAGATCAATCCAAATGTCCTCTATGCTTGGCCTGTGTAGGTGCAGGGTTCCATACGCCCTGAGGACTCCTCGAATGTCAAACCCATCTCGGGGCTTCATATGCTTCCTCAACTTGTCCTGAAGCTCATGGATAACATTTTTAGCTTTCACCACTGTCGAACAAGTGTATCTCCCAATAGAAATTGGGAAGGATACAACAGCCTTATGTTTACTTTGTTGGAATTTATGGAAATCCAACAGTTGCCTAACCAATTCCATCAATATCAGTTTATCTCCTAGATATCGGGGCAGATCGGAAAGGATCTCCCGAGTACATAACCACCCATAGATATGTGAACTTCTTGAATTGTAAGAAGACACATCCCCATTTGGAAACTTCAGCCCAGGCCTCATCTGAGACTCTTGTCTTCCTCAACTCAGGGTTTAGCCTGCAGATGTTTTCATAAAAGAAGGTGTCATTCACCCTTCTGAATTGGTCTTGGGATCCCTTCCTTGTCAGTTGAGGGAAGTATTGATACACATGGCTCCCTGTCCTGCTTCCCTTGGTATCCAACCCGGATAGTTCCTCATCCCGGCTGCTGCATATGTGACATATGAAGACATATAAAATTTCCCTGTGGACAAGACTGTTGTCAGTTGGGAATCTATCTCATTACTAATGAGAGTGCCCCAGTCAATCCCTTGTTGATTCTTCTTGATGGTGATCATGAATTGATACATCCACCCTTGGAACACATTTGATTCGGGTAAACCGAAAACCCAACTCAACAAAGTGATGATGTCATTGATCTCTGGATGAAATCACTCCGGGGATAAGTCTTGGGAATCGGATACGATGGTTTAGTCTTGATTAGGAACTTCTTATTTACAAGCTTAATACAATTTTCTGATCGTTATCCCAGCTTTCGAGCTAACTTGACATCTAACTCTCTGTATTCTTCAAAATTGGGCGGTATGAGGAGGTCATCAAAGTAACCTCCATCCAATTTTATCACTACTTCTCCCGATTTCTCACAGACGAGAAACAGAGTCATAATGGAAGTGCAGGATAAGATGAATTCAGGGCACTGAGCGGACATGGGAAAACCCGCTGCAAGAGGTAAGCCACTATCGGCTATCGCTTTCATCCACAGAGTTTGGGAGGAACTCCTTACCCTACTCTAGAAATCTTCAGTATCTATATTCCCGAGCTCTTTATCTCGGATGTCATAATTGCAATCGATATATGACAGAGACTCCACCTTTCTGAACTTGTATTTCATTCTTCCTGACTTCTCAGCCTTTTCTTGCGATGGACCAGGGTCCAACATGAAGGATGTTGAAGGAAGAGAGTTTCAAAGATCAGGAGATGTTGCACACTGTGGAAATCCCGACCTACTGGAGATGCCGGAAGAACGGAAGAGTCCGACACACTGAGGAGTATGTCGGGGAATCCAGAAAACCCTGATGCACTGAGGATGTCGGAAACTTTTGAAAGCCCGGCACTTTTTAAAGATGTCGGAAACTTGAGAAAGCCCGACACTTTGCAGATGTCGGAAACTTGAGAAAGCCCGACACTTTTGATCTTCTGATATACTTCGGGTCTTCAATACTGCACAGCACCTTTCAAAACCTGAAAAGGAGGAACAGGGTTTTGGTTGAATTTAAAACATGTAAATTCTTTTTACCATTCAAACATATCTTAATTCCAACAACAAAATTCTAGGGGAAAAATCACAAAGTGGTAATTCCAAAGAAATAAACCCTAAAACATAAACCCTGTTTGGAAAACAACCCCAAAAGGAAAAAGAATAAAAACCCCACAAACCTGGTAAGGGAATGGGAAGAAGTCCATCCATAATCAATCCATAAAAACCAAGAACAAAGAATGGAGAGAGAAATACCTTCAACCAGAGCGAGAAAAGATCGAAAACGGGTGATTCAATCGGGCACAGTGAGTTTCGGGTTTCGAGGTTGGAGAAGCATGCGCGAAAATCCACGAGTTAAAAATACGTCTGGTAAAAATGACGTGGAAATCCACATATTTATAAGAAAATTTGCAATTAATACACTTCAGCTTGGCACGTGCCAACTCACCCGACAACTCGGCATTAACGCCATGTCAGCATGCTCGGGAGGTCCGAAAACCCGCCACAAAGGTGTGTAAAGCAATTCGGGTTTCGGGTCGCAGGAAACAATCGACACAAAGCATGAGATGTTTAGATGCTTCAAAGTTCTGAAAACCCGACACAAAGGACTAAATCAGACTTCGGTATCGGAAGACAGATGACACAAAACATGTTTCGATAAGGCATGTTCCGATGCGCCAAAGGCCCGAAAACCCGACTCGACTTACTTGAAGCGGGTTTTGGGTTTCGGGGAACACAAGACATAAAACATTCAAAACACATGTTGACCTGTAGGTGAAACCCGAAAACCTGATTTTCTCTCATAAGGGCAATTTTGTGAAACCAGCTTTAAAAAAAAATTCGTAGGGGTTATCTGATAGTTTTGGCGTAAACTCAAAACTGAGATAACAATGTTCCAAGGAGGAATTTTCAGCCCAGAAATCATTTTCCTGCTTCTCAGACAAGGCTAGCACTTGAAGGACCACCTATTAAAGTCCCTGTTAACGCAACCTATGAAGTTGAAGAGCTGGAGGATGAAGAGGTTAGTGAAGATTGTGAATAATTTGTTGAAGAGATTGATGAAGAAGCAGAGGAACTTGAGGGATCTTGAGTTAATTTCTTCACTACTGAAGGTGTTGATGAAGAAGATGATTATGACGAAGTAGTAGCAGACATGAATAGTGAATCATACACTATCATGACTCGAGAGCAGACAAACAAAAAGGAGAAAGTGATGTAGCCTACCAAAAGATCCAAGGAGCATCCAACGACTATCCTGTAATTGTAAAAAGAGGATCTCCTATCCCCATTACATCCACACCAAAGGTGAGTCCTGCCAATCCTACTACTAAAGCTTCTTCTTCTTCAATTCCTAAAACTGATAAGCCTAAATTCCCAAGCGATGATAGTTCGTCCACTTCTGGGTCTTTCGATATCATTGATCACCTGAAAAAGACCAAGGTTCAAATCTCAGAGGCTGAGTATTATCAAACCCATCCCAAGGCTTTTGCTAAAATGGTTCACTTTGTCAATTCCCATTCCAAAACTACCTCTAAAGGCCTTTTACCCACTCCATCTTCCACACCACAACCCAATCTGGTAGCCACTATCACCTCACCCAATGACAAGATCAAACCATTCTATGTGACCCTCCTTATAGCTGACCATAGACTCAAGAATCAATCAAAGACTCGGGGCATCGACAATGTAATGCCTGCTAAAGTAGCCATGCCTTAGTCCTAACTTACGGGTCTTGTTATTCTATGGAGAGTAAGGAAGTGCCCCTAGTCGGAAGAATTAAAGATGCACAAGTAGCTTTTGCTACTTTGCCTGAGAAGAAGGTTTTGGCTACTATCCTAGTAGCAGACATTCCTCCTTCATATGGAATGCTGCTAAGTAGGAACTTCTGTAAGGATGTGGGAGGAGAAATTCAAATGGATTGGTCACATGCCCTCATACCTGTTAATGGGCAAATGAAGAAGTTGTTGCCTGAGAAGCAGTCTGAGTATATTGTACAAAAATAGATGATCCCAAAGCACAAATACTTTATGAGGATATGGGGCATGGCAACTATATGATTATGTCTCCAGAGGAAATCCAACTTCCCAAAAGATCACTTGAGGATCCTAATGGTGTTTGGATATTAGAGTTTGATGGAAGTTGTTCCTCAGCTGGTTCTGGAGCTGGTGTAGTATTGGTGTCTCCTGAGGGAAAGGTTTGTCCTTTCTCATTCAAGTTACAATTTGAAAATACTAATAATATAGCAGAGTATGAAGCTCTCATTCTTGGGCTTCATGTGGCAAAAGAAAAGGGTGTGAAGAATCTTCTAGCTCGCGGAGACGCGGAGCTAATTGTCAAGCAAGTTAGAAACCTTTTCCAGGTAAAGAATAGAAGGTTGAAACATTATAGGAATCAGGTTTGGGACTCTATCAAATTTCTTGATGCCTTCTCTATCGAAGTAGTGCCTAGGGAGGAGAACACCAGGGCTGATTCACTAGCAGTCTCAGGGTCATTGTTGATACCTCATCCTGACTTCTCTCAAGATAGGTTTACCATCGAGATGATCCATAGGCCCAATGTACCTGATAATGCAAGTAATTGCAAATTTTCAATGATGATCAGCATTTTCTTTCTTTCTTAGAACTCAGGGATAACTTTGAACAGTTGTACTTTGAAGGAAGTGACAATTTGCCTCGTGAAAGTGTGCCTTCCAATAAAGAGGATGTCAAAGAAGAAGAGACAGATCAAGATGGATGTATCAAACTCAAAGCGAACAAGATTCCAAATGGACTGGTGAGTTTAGAAGAATTGTTTCACAAGCATGATAGGTATGTGAATTTTAAAGCTTCCACTAAATCAAAACAATCAAATGAGTATGATAAAACTAATATTGGGAGTTCTAGTGACCCTAAACTCGTGAACATTGGAAAATGTTGCACACCGGAAGAAAAGAAGAAAGTAATTAATCTTTTAAGGAAGTATAAAGATGTTCTTGCTTATTCCTATGAGGATCTAAAAGCTTTTCAACCCAAGGAGATGCAACATTTCATCCCTCTCAAACCAAGGATTAAGCCTTTCAGGCAGAAACAAAGGCAATACAATCCTAAGATAGCTGACACCATCTTTCAAGAAATACAGAAGTTATTAAAAGCCAAAATCATTTTTTCCTATCCAACATGGATTGCCAACATTGTGCCTGTTAGAAAGAAAAATGGTGAGATTCGTATATCTGTGTTGACTTCAGAAATCTGAATCAAGCTTCTTTAAAGGACAACTATCCTTTGCCCATCAAGTCTTACAAGTCAGAACGGGATCTCAAATGTTTTCTACGCTTGATGGCTTCTCGTGATATAATCGCTTTAGAAGTTAATACTGCAAATCAACACAAAACGACCTTCATTACCCCTTGGGGTACCTTTTCCTACAAAAGGATGCCTTTTGGGCTCATTAATGCCGGTGCCACTTTCCAGAGAGCTATGGACTTGGCCTTTGGAAGTTTAAAAGGGAAATGTATTGTCGTGTACCTTGATGACTTGACTATATTTTCCAAAGCAAGGGCAGATCATTTTTCAAAGATCTAGAAACAGATTATTTTGAAATGTAGAGAACATGGGATCTCTTTAAATCCTAAGAAATCCATCTTTTGTGTCACAGAGGGAAAATTTTTAGGGCATGTTGTCTCTAAAGACGGTATAAAAATTGATCCTGAGCGAGTTCAAGCTATTCAGAAGATTCCCCTTCTAACCAGCAAGAAGGGAGTGCATTCTTTCTTTGGTAAGATTAACTTTCTGAGAAGATTCATCCCTAATTTTGCAGAGCTAACCTTGAATATCTCTCAAATGATGAAGGGAAAACAAATTTTTGGTTGGTCTCCACGAAGGAAAAGAGGCCTTTAAAGGTATTAAAAAGTCTATTGCTAAAACTCCTATTTTAGCATGTCCAGTTTCAAAAGATTTTATTATCTATTGTTATGGCACGTAGATAACACTCTACTCGTTGTTTTATCTCAAGAAGATTCTAATGATCACAAACTCCCAATTGCATTTATGAGCTACATTATAAAAAAATCTTGAGTTAAAATACACCATAATGGAGAAACATGCTTTCGCAGTGGTTAAAGTTGTCAAGTAGTTTCGTTTTACAGTCTTAACTCTCACTCCACAAAGATTTGTACCCGATGACCATCAAATCCATTCTAACACAACAAGAGTTTGGATCCAAGACAGAGAATTGGTGGCCAAGGTTCAGAATATAATATTGACATCGAGACCAACCAAGCTCGTCCATGGAAAAGGCTTGTGTGAACTCATCACTGAGGGAGCTAGACATGAGTTACCCGAGGATAAAGTTGATCTTCCTACCATTCTGTTTCTTGGCTCAATTGATGAATGGTATGCTTGATATCGCACACTTTCTCACATACGAGATAATGTCCCTCTCATTTCTTGCCAAAGAGAAGAGAGCTATTAAGTTAATATCAGCCCAATATGTATAGTGGGAAAATGCCTTGTTTAAGTGTGGGTTAGATGGAAGATTTCTAAAATGTGTGGACAAAGAATAGTAAAGGAAGCTACTTTCAGATTTTCATAATCAAGCATGTGGAGGGCACTACTCATCAACTGTCACTACTCATAAGATTCTTCGTGCGGTGATACTACCGGCCTACCTTGTTCAAAGACGCATAAAAGTGGATTGATAAATGTGAAGTTTGTCGACGCGTTTGTGGGTAGACCCAAGTTGGCTTCTTTGCCCCTTAAACCAGTTGTGATCAAAGAGCCTTTTCAACAATGGGGTTTAGATTTCATTGGAACACTTAATCCCTCTTCTAGTGCTGGTCACACCCATGTATTAACTACCACAGATTATTTTAATAAGTGGGTAGAAGCCATTCCAGTGAAGAGTACCACTTTAGAATTAGTATGCAGTTTTATCAAAGAAAACATCTTGGTAAGGTTTGGTGTGCTAAACAAGATTGTGATGATAATGCTTCAAATTTTTCTTCAACTGAAATGATGGATTTTTGTTATGGATATGGCATCTCCCTGGCTCACTCCTTGGATTATTATCCTCAAGGGAATGGACAAGCAGAATCAACAAACAAAAATATGGTGGCTATAATAAGGAAATTAGTTAATGAATCTCAGAGAACCGACACAAGAAACTCTATGATGCTCTTTGGGTAGATAGGATCACACCTAAAAGAGCCATTGGGATGTCTCCTTTTCAGGTAGTATATGGAGTGGAAGCTCAATTGCCAGTAACAATGGAATTACCAGCCTTGCATTTAATGAAGGCCATTGAAGACACCAGTTTCAATGATTCTTTGGATAAAAGGATCATGTACCTTTACAAATTGAATGAGGACAGGTTGAAGGTTACTAATAGAATATCTACTCACCAATAGAAAGTAAAGGCTTTGTTTGATAAAAAGGCCAGGTCTAGGGATTTCAAAGTGGGGACATTGTTTTGTTGTGGGATAAAAGGCATGAACCTCATGGCAGCCATGGCAAGTTTGATTCTCTTTGGCTTGGACCTTTCAAGATCAAGCACTTTCTTTGGTGAGAATTCTTTTACCTTGATTATATGGATGGTTCTTCCCTCCCACTTCCTTATAGTGGGTAGTACCTAAAATTGTTTAAGTCATAGGTGATTAGGAAGTCCTTTGTATATTATGTATAGCGTGTGTGTGTTTCCCCTTCTTTTTCTTGTTTTGGTGTGTTGTTTGTTTGGGGTGTTGTCTTCTGTATTGGTTTACTTTTGACTCTATGGCCCAATGGATAAGGCACTGATCTACTTCCCCTAGATTTTCTGAGAATTCTTGCCTTGTCTCATTCCTTTGGATTTTAGCCAAGTCATCCCCAGAAGGAGCCAATTGTTGTCCTCTCAAAATTTCCCCTCTTTTGAGAAGTTCAAAGTTGAAATTTTTGAGTTAACGCCTTTTCTAGTTGTTCTGGTAAAGGGAAAAAATCAAGAAGTTGGAAAAAATCTGCATTTTCTAGTCATTTTGTGTAATTTGTGGAGTCTCATCGGACAATTTTGTCTCATGTGTCCCAAGTTCATTCGGTATTCTGTTCACCAATCGGCCGCTTTACCCGAAAATCTGTTTTCTCACGAGCCCATCGGAACTTTTTGTTCCAAATGTCTTAAGTTTTCTCAGGATTGTTGTCCACCTTTTGCCCACATCGGCTTCATTGTGTACTTTACATACTATCATCCCTCATATCCCGAAAACATTTGTGCATTCTTTCCCCACGTCACCCGCATCGGCCGAATCGCTCTTTCACGTCCCGCGTGTCCCAAATGAACCAAAGGCCATCCGGCTAATTTTTCCCGCTCTTCCCAAATATCTTGTTTTTAAGTTGGTAGGTGGGTATTTAATGCACATTTATTATCTTTCTCTCTCCTAAATGGCTATTTAATAAGCTCTTCCCCTACGCATTTTTGCACACTGCTTTCTTGTTATCAATTGCTCATACCCTCGCAATCAAAATTTCTATGCACGTACCCATTCCCCCTACAATTTCATCAAGAGTTCAGATTGTGAATTTGTTTTTCAAATCACTATCAACATGAAGATTAAATTCCAAGGTCAGGAGCAAGTTTCACTGCTCGAGTCTGTCGTTCCCGATATAGGGGACAATGAAGTTCGTCACCTGGATTTTGGAGATTTCTGGACTAGGATGACAGACTCAAACCCCTCTCCTATGGCACAAATGATTCACAATAGTGGCTTGGCATTTTCCGCTGGTTTCCCGATCTTAGTGCAATGTGCAGACATGGTACTCGCCTGCGGTGCTCATTTCAATCCCGACTCGAGTGAACTAACAAATGTGCATGGGGAGCTCATTGCCAAGCTCGATCTGCCACCATTGCACTGCCCTAAGGATCCCTGAAATGGAAAATTCTATAGTAATCTCTCAGAACTAGGCACAGGCCCTCTTCGACCAGAAAGTGAAAAATACAAGGCAAGGGTGGCGAAGTCTTGGCTTAAAAACCCTAAAAAGGGGGTGTCCCATCTATCCAAAGCTTTGTTTCATGCCGATTTCAATGAGGAGCTGTCATATTTTATAATCCTATTAGCTCGGGTCATGGGCTTACCCTCTACCAATGAGTTCCATTTCTGGATGTGCCCACTTATCAACATGGTGTGTGAAGGTACTCAGAATATCAACTGGGTAGAAATCATCAGCATGAACTCGGCAGAGAAAGATGTCTAATGTACAACAAACCAAGAAGTTCTACATGACTTCTTATCTGATGTATACCCTAGTAGCATCAAGGAAATGGTTTGGATTCACATACATTGATGCTCATAAAGGTGATCCTATATATGCTTACTACCCTCAATTCACCCTGGACACTAGCAATTGCAACTTTAGGAGGGTTAATGATGCTTTCACAATGTACATTGTAAGGACTTCTAGAGAGAGACACTACAAGGAGGTTCTCTGATGATGCCATGAGCCTAATAGTGAAGTACAATGCTTACTTCATCAAATTCAGAAAATTCTCCTATATCAAGCAAGCCGGCTATGAGAGCACCCCTCTCAAGCTCCCTATGTTCTCCAGAATGATAAAATGGCCCTAATCGAGATATGTAGGAAATTGGACAAGTTACACAGAACCTGCAGGGATAATAAAATCACTCGTCTACACTACCCCATATCTTTGGGAAACTACACCTGCAAGACAGCTCTAGATGCACAAAACATAGAGAGAGCCCTAGCTCCCATCACTGTCCATTTCTTCAGGCCAAGAACTTGTTTTGACTTGAAGAAATTTATTGAACAGAACCTCAGAATCAATTACCATCATAGGGCAGACATAGAAGACTATTGGGCTGATTGTGCTGATGATTTTGAGGCAAGGAGGAGACATTATGGCAGGTTTTCTCTTCAACTGATTCAAGAGCTTAACTTGTACCAAGTTCTTAAAGGGCTTCAGGATGAAAATTCCGACCTGTTTTCATATGAATATGACACCTTGATCAAACACACTCCCTTGGAGGATTTGGATTGGTTCAAAAAGGAGAAGGATGATCTGGCTGAAATCTTAGCCCCTGTCCTAGTAAGAACCAAAATCTGGTTTGACAGGAGAGTTCGTGAGCTTAGAAGGCATTCAGGTGAGTCCTCCTCCAAGGATACTTCAACACCAAGAAAGGAGGAACAGACACTCGAGTTTAGAAGCACCTGTACATACTCCTCCTGCCTCATCAACTAAAGGGCCCACATCCTCCAATCCTTCCACATCCACCCAAGTATATCAGAAGAAAATCGAGGAGGTCAAGAAGGAGCCCGTTGAAGAAGATCCCCCAATGAAGCATTCAGAATTGCCCTTAGGACCATAGAACATTATTGTTATCAGTGAAAGTGAAGAGAGTGAAGTTCCAATCTCTGTAAGTGCTCCAGAAGCCCCAATGGATAAAGAGAAGGAAGTTCAAAGCACTGAGCTTCCAAGCACCATTGACTCAGTTGTACTGTGAAGCCTCGAGTGCACCACTCATATCTCAACTAGAGGCAACAAGTAGTGTACACTTTGAGTGTAATGAGTTCTCTTTCCCTCGATTCTTTAGCCCCACCTTCTTCTTCCTCCTCCTCTTTTGCATGGGCACAGCCTTTCGTTGATAGTATGAAGAGAAAGTCTTCCTCTCAAATCTCGGGACCCAATTTTGATGTTTTGGTGGCCTTATTAGGCACTACCCCTCCTACTCCCGCTAAAAATGCCAAGACCACCTCTAGAATAGTATCTGATGCTTAAGGCCAACAATTCCTAGAGATAGCCAAGCCCAAGGTTGACAAGCCAGAGTAGGATTTGCAAGCGTCTGATCTAGAGCTCTCAAGGATCCCCATGGGAGAGTCCACCCTGAAGGTGAGATTCACAATATTCAAGAAACAGTCACCAGGGTCATTGGGAGAGTGGAAAAAGGGCAAAAACTATAGATCAGCTGGAAGAGCAGGCTCAGGTTCTTGCAAGTTTCATCAAGTCACTGTTGTCCAAAGATAAAGTTTTAGACCCCACCCCACTAACTACTCTTCCACCACCTGTGATCCTCAGCCAAGAAGAAGTCCAGAGTATCAAAGATATACATAGATATTCCATCTATGGAAGGGCTATGGAGGCCATGGTGGATGATATGCTCACACAGGGTTGAATTTCATTAGTGAAGCCTTCAAACTCAATGAGAAGGTAAATAATCTACAACAGAAACTATCCTCCACCATTGGAAATATAGATAAAGAGCTCAAACTCTGGAGCAGCTTGTATAGTATACCTTCACCTTATGGGGTAAGCTGATGAAAATATTTTAATGGCAAGCAAGGTCTTTGATGATGCAAAAGATAACTTGTCAAAATCATGGGTATACAGTGTGGAATGGAAAATCAAGGTGTTGGAGGAAGCTTTGGGAGAATTGAGAAATAGCTGGCAGAAGGGTGAGGCCTTCAAGACTTTGGTGGTATCTACTTTCAAGGATATACATTGCCACCTCCATGATGAGACCTCTGGTGTGCCCCTCTCCTTGCAAGAAATCAAAGCTCAATTCAGAGCTTTTGTCAAAGATAATCTGTTCAAAGAGGATTCTATCACCAAGGAAAAGATGAAGGAAATCTGCTCTCTCCAGTCTGCTATTGAAGAAGCAAGGATTATCATACACACGTTGAATTTGACAAAGAGATGGAGAAGTGTCTTAGATTTTTGACCCAGTCCACTACCAACACATCAGTTCCACGTGGCAGAGACATAGTAGAGGCATTAAAAAGGTTTAGACAACTGGATCCTCAAATCAGTGGGTCCTTCTCAATCATGAACACTTGTCTTCTCCTCCTGAATTTTCTCCTTTCTTTCTTTCCTCATCTTGGATTCATTGTAATTAGTTGGGGTGTTGCATTTGGCATCCCTTTAACTAAACATTAATTAAAAGGTAGTTACCAAGGGTAACTGATTTGTAAAACTATATAGTGGTCTCTCTTTGCCATTTTGAGGAGGGAACTTGGCTTATTTTTGAAAGTGTAAGAAATAGTAAAGCAATCAATACAAAAGGATCTTCTTTCTTTGTCCATCTGATTCTCTTATTCGTAGTTATCTGTTGAATATTGTTAGATCATTTGTCTACATTATGCTAAGAAGCTTTGTATTCTTGTAGATGTTATTTATAGAACTGTGTGTCTTTTCAAATTGCATCTCATTAATTCAAGTACAAATGGTCTTATTCCAATTCATTATATTCTGGCATGCATAAGGAATTATTTTGTCATCTATAATTCTGGAGAATGCTTTTCTGCTCATTTCCACATCTTCATTCCTCTGTACTTTTGTGATTGATGATCTATTTTCTCAAAACGCTTTCATGATATCCAAGTTCCACAGTAAAACTATGCTCTGTACATATGTAAATAAGTTTTGCTTTTGAATAAGGGAACCTCTCCCACTAAAGAGGAGGGACTTCTTGTCCCCTGACTATTGTTCTCCTTAAAGTCCTTTTGACGACCAACAATCTGCTAGTCGATTGCATAATAATGGTGAGATGCGTTTATATACCTTGCCCACAAAACCATGATACCGGATAAATGCTCCTCTTCATTTGGCATGCAGGAGACTCCAAGAAATGATAAAAAACATAATAATACGCATCCCTAGGATCTCTAGAGTGAAAATGGCAGAAAAATCAGATACAGAGACACAATTGCCGTTGATTTCTATTTTGAATTTAGACCATCCACGTGGGAGATCCATTTTAGAGTGGGCCTGCAAGTTCCCCTTTTCCTTTTACAAATTTTGGAAAAATGTAAAATTTTCACATTTTTCTCCGCACCTCCACCCTTGAGAAATGAGCCTGACATGTGTCCTAAGGTGGGTCCCAAAGGAACTGCAGCCAAATTCTACTATTTCACCTCTTTTTTGGAAAAGGAAAATTTTCCAAGTTTTCCCTATAGCTCCGCCCTTGAAAAATGTGCCTGACACATGTCCCAATGTGGGTCCCATTAGAACCATGCTTCCCTTTTCACTTTTAACTCCTTTTTCCACAAAAGGAAAATTTTCCAATTTTCCTCTGAAGGTCTGCACCTCCACCGTTGACTGGAGCAAGTTTTGACTTTTCTCTATTGGGCTCGCAGGTCATTTTGATGATTTTATTCATTTGAAAATCAAGGGGCAAAAAATCCAAGTTTCCCCCAATGGCCTGCCTCCCCATCTTTTAAAATTTTCAACGCCAACTTTGACCTCCTTCTTATTAGGCTTGCGGGCCATTTTGAGATTTTAATCCTTTTGATGACAAGAGGCGAAATCCAAGTTACCTCTAATGGTTCGCTTCCCCACCCCTTTGACTTTTCAAAGTGTTATGTGTCACAATGGCGCATCTTGAGATGTTCCCCAAAAGTTGAGACCTTGGATGAGCATGGGCTCACCACGTGTCATTATGGCGCAACTTAAAAACCTTAAGGCTTCAAAATGATTTGGTGGGGGCACGCTTCCATTTTAGAATTTTACTCCATTTTTCCAAAAGGTAAAAACATCCAACTTACCTCTGAAGGCCCGCATCTCCGCCATTAGCTTTGCCACGTGTCCTCTTATGGGGTCAAGGCAAGACTTTTCCTTGCCATTTAAAATTTGCTTTAATCAAATCTTGGTAGGGCTAGGGGTGGGTTAACACTTTTGGCAAAAGTAGCCAAAAACATCAAGTTGAGAAAAAAAAACCTGCCATGCCCCATTCAATTAGAAGAAGCCACGTAAGCACCAAAAGAACCAATCAGATTTGAGTGGAGCTACAAGACCAAATTTTCCTTTTTTCCAAAAAAGAAAAAAGCGATAAGTTAAAGCATTTGCCCGACATCCCACGACTAACCAAAAATAAGCCACGTGATTTCCGAACACTAAGGAATAACTTTGAGAGGAAAAATACACCCGTCAGGCAAATCGAAATATAGAAAATCACCATTCACGCCAAGAACCCGATTTTTTTTCGCTAAGGAGGAATTTTTTGAAATAAAACCAAGTGAATCATGGTTCCGAGCATCTTTTGACCATGGGTTTGGATTTTCAAAGGCATACAAATGTAAATTGATCATTCTTGAGCTTTCATGGTCGGGAAAATATAGGGAAAACAACAAAGCCCGCAGATTTTGAAGAAATTAGGGCAAAAACAGGAAAACTCGAGAGACTCCTTCAAGGAGGGACATGACAATGGATCCTGAAAACAACTCGAGGCATTTCAAATGGAGGTAGAAGCTTCAGAACATCCACATCGAGAGATAAAATGTTTCACAACACGCAGATAAGAGGAAAATAATGGCAAATGGGGCGAGACAAATCTGAGCACCAACACTATTTACATAATATTTTTTATAACAATATTACATTAATCTAATACATTTGTTACTCACGTAACAAAACACATATATATGCATACTCACATATATATTACTATCTAATATTCACAATAAATAATTCATTTCCTAATAAAATTATCTTAGAGCTCAAGAAAAGAGATCGGTGTTGATCATCATTAAACACCTACCAATGGTTCACATTGTTAGGTATACTTGGTCAATATATCATTTCAATTGTGAATTTATCTTGGGAAAAATATGGGTGAGGAATTAATAGAGATTCAAATGTAGCTAAAGCGTCGGATTTGGTGTTCTTCTTCCCGGCACAAATTCAATAGAAAAGGCATCTAACAATTCAATCGAATCCCAGACTAGATTTCTATAATGCTCCAATCTTCAAATTTTTAATTGAAATATCCCTCTCGACATTTGTTTGATAATGAGTTCGAACATATCGTCTAGTACAAATATTATTAATCCCCATTTCTCTTGCTACTATCAGGTCGAGGAGAAGGGCCTCATATTTAGTCAGTATTATTTGTATTTTCAAACTAGAGCTTATAAGAAAATGGATGAGATTTACCTTCAGGAGAAGTTAGCACCACTCCAGCTCTAGAGCTAGCCGAAGAATAACTACCATCAAATTCCAATACCCAAACACCATTAGGATCATTAATCACTCCCTTAGGAGCCTTTACTTCATCTTCAGACATGATCATATAGTTACCATGGCCAATGTCCTCATAGAGAATTTGTGCTTTAGGATCATTAGTTTTCTACACAATATATTCTGCCTATCTCTTAGGTAACAATTTATTCATTTTTCCATTAACTGGAATGAGAGCATGTGACCAATCCATCTGGAATATCTCCTCCTACTTCTCTACAAAAATTCATACTCAACAACATACCATATGACGGTGGAATGTTTGCAACTAAAATGGTAGCCTTTGACTCTCTTCTCTGGAAGAACAACAAAATCCACCCGGCTAAATTTAATTCTTCCAATAAGAGGAACCTCCTTACTTTCCATAGAATAAAATGAACCAAATTTTCATTTCAATGTGATACCAAGGGCAAGAGTAACTTTAGCGGGCATCACATTGTCTGATGCTCCCAAGTCAATAACACAGGTTGTTGAGCTTATAACAGAGCTTTGAAAAGGGTGACATAAAAAGGATCTATTTTTTTAGTTGTAGTAGGTGTGGAGGCCATCAAATTTTTTGGGGGTGGAGAAGTAGGAGTGGGTAACAAGACTTTAGAAGTGGTGGATGATGGGCCAGGTTTGGACTTGACAAACTTGACAACTTGGGCAAAAACATTTGGGTGAGTTTGATAAAACTCAGCTTTGGAGATTTGGATCTTGGTCTTTTTATATGATCAATTATATCAAAGGAACCTGAGGTGGAAAGACAATAAAAACTTGAAGATGTAGAGGCCTTAGGCTTATTAGTTTTTATAGAAGAAGAAGTTTTGGATGCAGGAGTTGAAGGAACATTGGCCTTGGGTAAGGCAAATGAAGTGTTAGGGGTGTTAGTGTTACTTACCTTTTGAGTGGCAGTGGTAGGGATATGGGATCCTCTCCTTGCAACAACCGCAATAGTAGGTCGAAACATCTTTATAACTCTTTGCAAGATGAACCACCTCCTTCTTCTTACTCATTTGTTCTCTTATCATGACAACATATGATTCACTATTCATATCTGCCACCACTTCATCATAATCATCTTTATCATCATCAACCCCTTATGTGGTAAGAAATTTGACTTGAGAATCATTCACTTCTTCTAACACCTCGTTAGGTTCTTCTTCAGGATCCTCAAGTTCCTCACCTCAACTTCATCTTCAAGTTCTTGAACTTCACATGTTGTATTGACCAGAACCTTGAGAGGTGGTGCCTCAATTGCCAGCTTAGGCTGGGTGGGAGGCAAATGATTTCGCGGTTAAAAATTCCTTCTCGTAATATATTTATAAGGAGTATTATGAGCCAATTGCTTCTTAATGGAAATCATACCATTTTCTAGTTTCGAACTAATTGATCGAGAACTTGTGGTAGTAGATGAAGAGGCCTTGGCTTTAGGTGGTTACTTAATTAACTTTCCTAACATTATCAAATCATCTTCCATGTTTATGGCCAAACATTGGTAATCATCCAAGGTGACACGGTTATGCCTCTTACATGCATAAATTACCTCACGAGATTGAGGATTCAAGAAAAATCACTTCCAACAATCTCCAAGGCAAATATGAGGATTAATAGACTATTTTGAAAACATGGAGAAAACTAGCGATGGAGAAAACTATGGTGATGGAGAAAACTATGGTGATGCGGTCTCTGCAGTTTTGGCTGCAGAATGTCTGTGAACTAAGGTTAAAAATGCTGAGGAAAGGCTGATCTCTAGCCAGAATCGAGACGCTTGTGGGCACGAGTACAAACATAGAAGATCTTTGAGAGTCTTGTCGGTGCGGTTTCTACGATTACGCCGCGAAAGTCATGCAATATGCCAAAGTATGCTGAGGAAAAGCAGATCTCAGGCCACAATCGGACGGCTATAAATGAAAATAGGGAAATGCTGGGATCCACACCTATGGCCTGGAATAAGCTATTTCAAAGCCCTAACTTCAAGGTGGGTCCGAAAATCACTGATCAGTTCACATGGGAAATGGACAAAGAGGGTGCCACCTGTCTAAGGGTCCCAGATGGATTTGTTGATAGAGCCTTAAGCAAAGTGAATCTCTCCCTCGTTGGTAAGTTTCTTGGCTCTAGACCTAATATTGATTTCATTAGAAAATGGGCTTTGAGAAAATGGAAACCTAAGGGAGCCCTAAATATTACCATTATGCCAAAAGGCTTTTTCCTGGCAAAATTTAATCAGCAAGAGGATTTGGATTCGGTGCTTCTGGGAGGCCCCTGGTGGTTGGGTAATATGGGCCTTTTTTTGAAAAAATGGTATCCGGTTTTGATCCGAATACTGAAAATATAAACACCATCCCAATCTGGTGTAGGTTACCAGGACTGCCATTGCATTTATGGGATGATGAAATACTGCTAAATATTGCAAAATCCCTAGGTGCACCTATTGGGCTGGATGGACCCACAAGAAACAGATCCAGGCTTGCTTTTGCTCGTTTCTGCATTTTCTCAGCTATGGATCAGGAGTTTCCGGAGCACATAATCTTGAAATCTAGATTTGGGTCTTGGATCCAAAAAATTGAGGTCGAAACATTAAGATGTAAACAATGTCATAGCATTGGACACTCTGATAAAAACTGTCCCAAGAAGAAGACCCCTCCTTTGGATGCTGAACAGCCTGGGAAAGGCTCAGATCTGGACAAGGTTAGCAGGGTTCCAAGCACGGATAGTAGGAATGAAGACAAAGCTCCTAGCCAGAAGGATTTGGAGTTAAGTAGAAAAGGTAAAAAAAGGAGTTTTAGAACTCAAATAAAGAAACATCTCGTCTGGCGTCCCAAAGCCACAACAATAGCTCTGCCTGAAGCTCCTAACAAAGAAATCTTGGAGAAATCTGTGAAAACATCCTTGGATAAACCTATTGAAGCATCTAATAAAGAAGACTATGTTAAGGTATCCATGGAAGTGAACGAGCAAGATGGCTCTGTGAAGGTTAATATAGTCCCTTTTGGGCATTTTCATAACGATCTGTCAGTCGAGAAAGTAATACAGTCATGCATTAGGGAGGAAACTTGGAACAAGGAAGGTATGACTCCAAAAGAGCCTTTGGAGATATTCTCTTCTAGGGAAAATGGTAATGCGGATCTTCTGCCGTGTCCTAGCAAAATAACAGTGGTTTCAGAGTCCTGCGCAGCAGATCATCAGCTACGTTCACACGCTTTGGCGGGACTCAAAAGAACGAGAAGAGGGAGAAGTTACGCCTGCCATGGAAATGGAGGATCCAGATTCTGGATTCACAATGGTCATTTCAAAAAAGAAAAAAAGATTGAAAGGTTTTGAAATGGTCCCAGAATCACTATATAGTGATAAAAAAAAGAAAATAGACAATTGGGACACCTCTACTTCCAGAACAACTAGGTCTTCTGCTAGACGAATAGCTGATTTTGGAGGAAGTTCAAAAAGAGGAAGACCTTCTAAAAAGACTCTTAGATCTAAAAAAGAGAGGGATATTGCAGATGGTGTTCAGCGTCAGCTGAACCAGCAAGCAATTCCAACCACCAATCACTCCAAATGAAGATTATTTCTTGGAATATCAGAGGCCTAAATGGAAACTCCAAGCAAAGAACCATCAAGGAGTTACGGGATTCCAGTAATCCCAGCATTTTGATTCTGCAAGAAACTAAGATGAAAGCAAAGACCTTTGATACTATTAAAAAGAATTTTTGGGATAACTCTGAAATGGTAGTTGACTCCCAGGGAGCTTCCGGAGGACTGGCTACACTTTGGGATAAAAGACAATGTACTGGTAAGATTCTCAATGAAAATATTAATCATCTTGCAATCAAATTTGTCACTATTGAGAATAAGAGTGAATGGATCTTGTCTAACATTTATGCCCCTAACTCAGCTAGTGGTAGAAGAAAACTTTGGGCTGCTCTTAAAATATTTAGAAACCAACATTGCTCTGCTAACTGGCTTATTATGGGGGATTTCAACTCCCCACTAAACCCAGGTGAGAAGTTTGGAGGCACCTCCACCTTTTCTAATGGAATGGAGGATTTTGCTGATTTTATTGCTGAACATAACCTCTTAGATGTGGATCTTCATGGAAATAAGTATACTTGGAATAATAGAAGGTTGGGAAAGGAGTTCATTCAGGTGAGATTGGATAGGGCTCTAATCTCAGCAAGCTGGATTCTCAGTCAAGACTTCCATCTTTCTTCCCTACCCAGAATTGGATCGGATCACAATCCGATTGCTCTAAACTTTCTCAATTGGACTAAACCCGCAAGAAGCTCATTCAAATTTGAAAAGATGTGGATGGAGCATGAAAATATCTATGACAAGATAAAAGAATGGTGGGGATGGAATGGTGAAGGCACTGCTCAGTTCAGATTGGTTCAAAAACTCAAAAATGTCAAAAAGCAAGTCAAAATCTGGAATAAAAGCATTTTTGGAAATGTTTTTGACAATAAAAAAAAGTTAAAACAGAAGCTTCAGGATCTGGAATTAAAAATGGATACTATGGGGAGATCGGCTGAAGATGAGGTAAATGAAAAGAATATTCTTTCAGAGTTGCATACGATCTGCAGCAGAGAGGAATCTTTATGGCGCCTTAAATCTAGAGCTATCTGGCTTAAAGAGGGAGACAGGAACACGAAGTTCTTTCACATGACCACTTTGAAGCACAGAGCCTGTAAGAGAATCTTAGAGGTTTCTAAAAACAACGGGAATATCATAAAAGATCCCAATAACATTAAGAAAGAAGCGCTTGACTTCTATAAAAATCTTCTTGAAGAGAGAAATGTCAGCAACTCTGAAGCTATTTCCTTTATGTTGGAGGCCATCCCTCAGAATGAAATCGAGGACCAGAAATTTAGAAGCATCACTAAAGCAGCCACGCTTGAAGAGCTGCAAAAAGCTGTTTTTTCTCTAGAGGGGGATAAGGCTCCTGGACCGGATGGGTTCTCTATTAATTTTTTTCAGAAGTTCTGGGAAATCTGCTCGGAGGATCTTCTCAAAGCGGTGAATGAATTCTATAGAACGGGAAATCTCTTAAAAGAGCTTAATAACACTCACATTGTGCTGGCACCTAAAAAAATGGATGCTAAAGATTTCAAGGACTTCAGACCTATCAGTCTAGTAAATGCCATATATAGAATCTTCACCAAAATTATTACTACTAGACTACAGCTCATAATGAATGATCTCATCTCAAGGCAGCAGAGTGGCTTTATTAAAGGCAGGATTATACAAGACGGAGTGATTATGGTTCACGAGACTATACATTCCATGGAAAATAATAAAAAGGAAAATATGGTCCTTAAGCTTGATATGAATAAAGCTTTTGACAAGGTATCTTGGGTCTTCCTTGACAAAGTTTTAGCTAAATTTGGGTTCACGGAAAAATTCAGAAGAATTATTAAGTCTTGTATATCTACAGCCAGATTCTCTGTGGTTGTTAATGGGGAGCCTGTGGGATTTTTCACCAGCAGCAGAGGTCTTAGACAAGGAGACCCCATTTCCCCTTTACTCTTCATTCTCTTGGCTGACAGCCTTAGTAGAACAATTGGCAAAGCGGTTAAAGACGGCCTTTTAAATGGCTCTAAACCCACTTCCATCAGCCAAGCTGTCTCCCATCAACAGTTTGCGGATGACACTATCCTTCTTCTTCTGGCTTCAGTTGTGGAAGCTAAGGCTATTAAGGCTTTATTACAGCTTTATGAATCTGCTTCTGGGCAAGAGATTAATTATGAAAAAAGCACCATATTCTTCTTCAACACTCCTGAGGAAAGACAACTCAAAATTGCTAAAATTCTGGGCTGTAAAATAAGTGCACTTCCAGCCACCTACTTAGGCCTCCCTCTCGGCACTAAGAAAGTCTCTTACAAGGTGTGGGATGATTTATTGGAGAGATTTCAGAAAAAAATGGCTGGTTGGAAAGGTGCCACTTTATCTAGTGCTGGTAAGTGCCTACTCATTAAAAGTACTCTTCAAAATCTGCCCATCTATATCATGTCACTTTTCAAAATCCCATCTTCCTTCAGAGATAAAATTGAGAGGATTCAGAAAAAAAATTTATGGCAAGGCATGGAAGAGAAGTTCAAATTTCACTTAGTGGCCTGGGATAAGGTCTGCACCCCGAAGTTTATGGGAGGGCTGGGCATAAAAAATATTGAGAAAATGAATGAGGCACTCATTGCTAAAATGGGCTGGAGAATGCTGTCTGAGAAACAACCCTGGATTGATTTAATTAAAGCAAAATATTTAAATCATCAAGTTGTTTACTCCTATCTGCATGATGAGCACCTCCCCTGTGGTTCCATTTTTTGGAATAATTTGGTCAAGAGCAGAAACTTCATCAAGCAGGGCAGCAAATGGAAAGTGGGGGATGGCAGGGAGATAAACTTCTGGGAGGATAATTGGTTTAGTGGCAATCTCTTGGACAGATTTGGGATGGCTAAGGACAGTCTAATAAGCAAGTATGGTATTAAAATCAAAGATTACATTGAAGGAAATGGCACCAACAAGAATTGGAAAAAACTTACTGTGGAGCGAATTGATCTGAAACAAATTACTTCCTCCCTTCAAGATCATTTAGATCTTATTCCATTAAGTCAGCTGGAATCCAAGGATGAGTTGGTTTGGAATAATTCCCATGATGGGAACTACTCAGTCAAATCTGGTTATATCAATCTCTTTCATAGTAATCAATCTGATTTTAATTGGAACAAGATTTGGATGTCTGAATTAACTCCCAAAATAAATTTTTTCCTCTGGCTGGCCATCAGAGGTAGAATTCTTACCACTGACAATTTGATGAGAAGAGGATTTATAATTCCTAATTGGTGCCATCTTTGTAAGAATGACTCTGAGGATATCAGCCACCTGTTCATACATTGTGATTATGCCAAAAGAATTTGGAACTTTGTCCTTTCTAAATTTGAAGCTCTCTGGGTGATGCCGAAGAATCTTAATCAGCTATGGAATCAATGGAACCCACCCTTCAGACATTGTGTTATCAAAAGGATCTGGAAATTGGCTATCCCACATTTAATCTGGAGGATTTGGAAGGATAGAAATGATATCATTTTCAGAAATAAGAAGCAAAACTATAAACTCAGTATTGGCAAAATTTCTAATGGTATCAAAGAGGATATTGCCAGATTTAAACCTCCCAAGAACAAGAGTTATCCTGAGAATGAAGAGTACATCTTATCCAATTGGCAGATTGGAAATTGGAGCAATCCCGGGAATAGTATTGATAGATCTTCGATCAAATGGCATCCTCCTGATTCTAATTGGTACAAGTTGAACTTTGATGGGGCCTCTAAGGGAAACCCTGGGACAGCGGCAGGAGGAGGAGCAATACGGGATCATAATGGTAATCTGATTGCTGCATATGCTGGAAAAATGGGAGTTCAAACTAATCATTTTGCTGAAGCATTATCTGCTCTCTGGGGCTTGAGAGTTGCCCAGGCTAAGAATATTCAGAACCTAGTTGTTGAAGGGGACTCCCTTAATATCATTAAACTTCTTAATCAGTCCTCATCTCCTAGTTGGAGTATTAAGGATTTTATCTCTGAGTCCATAAGCATCAGTCATACTTTCAATAACATCAGAATCAGGCATACTTACAGAGAGGGCAATAAATTGGCGGATGCGCTGGCCAATTATGGCATGAATTACCTAAACTTTACACAATTATTTATTAATTACCTTGTAATTGATAAATCCACATCACCTGCCCCACCTCCTCACTTTGCCACCTCATCATGACCTAGCCCTAACCTAAACTAACCTAATTAAGACCCATGACTTGGTCAGACTCACATCCATAACTAATGCCTCTTACTCGCACCCAAAAGCCGACCTTCCTAGCCACTTGACCAATCCCATGGCGATCTCTCGGGAGAAAAGCGGGGAAAGGTGGGCTATTTTACTAAAAATAGCCTACTTTTTCCTTCACCGATGCGGTTCTACTCGGCCGCCGTCGGTTACGCAACCGCCATCGGTTCCACTGTAAATGGGCTCCCCAGCCAAAACAACGGATCGGAATTTCATTTTGGAGATCGGTCGAAAGGATTTCTGGATAAGCGAGCATTGCGGCGAGGAGCGAGTCGGATCTTCACTTGACGAGAGCGAGGCGAGTAAAGAAACCGAAGTGTTTACAACCAAGGAGATCAACTTGCCTCTCGGTCAAAACCAGTAAGTCAGATCTTACATGTCCTTTTGTTATAACATTTCTTATGCTTCTTGAATCTCAGTCCTCCTAAATCCGTTTCTGAATCCACTACCCAACGTGCCATTGCATCTAAGCTGTCATTCTTTCTTCTAATCATCCCATTTCCTAATACCATCCAAAAACCAGCCATTCAAAACACCATATCTACCAAGAAGATCCTATAACCCACCGGTATCGGTTATCGATAACCGCCATCATCGGTGGCATCGGTAACGATAACGCCATCGGTTCCTCGATCAAAACGAGAAAACCAGACCTTTCCCCTACCCGGTTTAACAAAATAATTTAATTGATATTTTGCGGTCTTTTGTGTTAATTCATATTAGCGAGAGGCTGACCACCTTCGAAGGAAGTTTTATATTTCTGGGCCCAAGGCGGTTTCCTCATTTATTGTTTAATCAAAATCTTGTGGTCTTGTGTTCTTATTTGCGGGTAGTCCTTCCAAGAGACAAAAGGAGTTCTCCGTGAGTCGGCTGATCTTTCTCTACGATGCGCGCACACCATCTCGACATTCAATTATTCCTCCTAACCCTAACCTCATCTGTTTCTAAAAGGAATGAAAGGATAGAAACAACTCTATTCCCGAGGCTAAAACATTAAGCGAAACATTTTGGCACGCTTAGGTGGGACCCATTTTGGGTTTCTTTCTCTTGCTTATTTTCATTTGCATATTTGTTGTTGCTGTTTTTGTTATATATTTAGTAAAGAATTTGTCTTGCTTTCCTGGTTTCGCATTAGTGAAAGTCATCTCTCTTGCTTCATCGAATATAATTTTCGATTTGGGTTTAAAACACGTGCATTGCATTCCTGCTTGTTGTTCTCCAATTCTAGTGAACATAGATTAAGTAACAGGTCGTACACGTGGGGGTGATATCCACGGTATTGACAGGAAATTAACCTTAGTTTCACTGCACAACACATACCGAATCACTTCACAATTAACACAACAGCTCAAACATCCCCCTTTTCATGGTATTCCTCACTTGATTGAGGTAACCTTATAAGCCAAAACAAACTTGACATTTCCCCTAGGTCTTGTTGTTTAGGATTCTGACATCATCTTACATCTAAAGGCATAAGCCCACGATAACTAAAATTAACCCTAGGGTTAGTCTTTAGATTTGCGTGTGCCTCTTGCTTGTTTTCAAATCCTGTTTTCTCTGTCATACTTTGTCTTCTGTGATCAATAAGTTGATAAACATACTCAACGTTGCTAAAATCAAATTAGCAGCCTTTTATATCTTCTTATCCTAGACTTTTGACACCGGCATCGGTTAAGGGACCGACGTCGTTTGCTCTGTGACCGACACCGGTTACTAAACCGATATCGGTTACTGTCTCCATCAGCCCCTGACAAACCAGCAACTTGCCAAATTCATCATTCTGAGGTTGTTTTTGTTCTTGATAGATTGAAACTTTCCTGTGTGTCCTGGTCTATGGTTGTCATCACTCGGAAGCAAGCCGCCGCCATGGTTTCACATGCCTGCTCTGTGTCTTTGCCTGAATCACCCCCTTCACATTCTATAGGGAACCCTACGGACACCAGTGAGATCCCCCAAATTCCTGTAGGAGACAAGGACTTTGCCAAATTTCTGGATGCTAATCCCAGTATTGTCTGAATACTATTTGTCTCATACCCACGACCGTCGCACGATGGTCGGCTCCTTATTGGCATGCCTATTAGTATAGCTGCTCATTTAGCTCCCACTCCTCCACGATAACAATACCTTACTTCTGCATCACTAGCCCCGTCTCCCGATCAAGGCGACTTGAGAGGTTCATACGACCCGATTAGCTTTCCTTTGGTTAACCTTGGACCCCACGTATCGTTACCACCAAGCGCCCCTATCTCATCTCTCTTTGAGACCACTCCATTCATGACTTACTCTCTGCCACCTATTCACACGAGCTTTCCTTCTCAAGCTCCCCCTACCTTTTCATTCCCATACACGTATCCAGTAACCTCAACACCTTATATGGGACATCCCTATTCTGTGGCACCATCATCTCATCCAACCACAGATTTCATCAAACAAATGATGGACAAAATGCAAAACACAGGCTTAGTTTCGAGAAGTCGTAGCGCCTGACATACGAGCAAGTTTGTCGGGAGCCCATTCACCCTTCTGTCCCCCTTCGTTCATATCCTCCTCAATGGGAGTTGCCAAAGTTTACTCGTTTTAACAGTAAAGAGGATCCTCAACAACACTTGCGATCATTTAGACATGCTTGTTATTTGATTGCCCATGATGATGCCTTGTTACTCCGCACCTTTCCCATGTCCTTATCGGGACACTGCCTTGGAGTGGTACGATTGCTTTAACCCGGCCTCAATCTTCTCTTTTAACCAAGCTGGCCCAATCTTTCTTGGATCATTTCTCCATTAACATTGCCAAGAAAGTATCTATTACCGACCTCTATGCCATCCGACAATTTGAAGACGAATCTATCGCAGATTTCGTTGGACGATGGCGGGGTCTTATCAACCAACTCACGTATGCCTTGCCTCAAACCGAACTCATCGAACTATTTACGCGGGCCTGCGCTAAGCACATCTCCCCTACCCTCCAAATTCAAACTTTCCGCACATTCGACGAGGCCTTTACCATGGCTCGGAAACTAGAAATTCGAGCCTTAGAAGAAGAGAAATTGCGGTTGCGTAACAAAAACCCCAATTTCCGAACTCCTGATTCTACCAACAAGCCAAACACCGCCACTCCTCACGCGTCCACTTCTTCTAAATCAAAAGGAGCTGTCCACGCGGTAATGGTCAAATCTCAAACACCGTCGATACTCATGAAAACCACTTATAAGTACAAAGCCGAGCCCACCAATTACACTCCCTTGGGAGAAACTTATGGCGTCATCCTGGAAAAATTGCTCAAAGCTGGGGCTATCACCTTGCCCCCTGTTAAACCTCACTCTGGGTTTGACTCCACCCATGCATGATACCTTCTGGTACAAAGAAAATGACTTTTGTAATTTTCACCGCGTAAAAGGACATAGTCATGAAAGCTGCAAGATGTTGAAAAACATAGTGCGGGAAATGGTTGTGTGAGGGGATATAACCCTCGATAATCCTAACGCCCTGTAACTTGAAATCTGAAAATTTTCAACAAGCCATTCCCGAATCACTCGTCTAACAGTAACGTGAACCAAGATATCTTAGCCGAGGAGAGTGTTCATGAGATCCATGCAGTCTTCGATTCTCAGCCAAAAGCCTCTATTGAAAAATTTTTAAATCAAGCCTCTCCACCAACACAGGAGTTTGAACCTCCTTCACCACCATCAAGCCAAAGTGAAATCATTCCTTTACCCATAGAAGAGTTAACTGCCCGGACTTCTCTTCTTATCAACAAGTCTTCTTACACCACATCCCTACAAGACTGTGAGCGGATGCTATCTAATTTATCTATTTCCCAAACGTCCCCTTCTACCACTCTTGCTACACAAGAGGAAGGCCCGCCACTCCTTTTGACATCCTTAGACGAGAAATCTCTTACACTAACATCACCACATTCTTTAAACGTGACAGATCCCCTCGAACACGCCCTCCTACCTATTAGTCCCTCATCGCCTAAATCTTTTCAACGACCGGTTGACCTCTTAACATCTATTGATACGATGCCTCATCTACCTCTGTGTCACACCCGCGATGGTTTGGAATTACAACCCACCTTTCTTAGTACAAAATTACAAATCACACACAGGCTTGTCATTCCATGAAGATGAGACGGAGGCCCTATGGGAACGTTTGAGTACCCCTTTTTCTACTCAAATGCAAATGGTGATCTGATGTCTCCACCATATACCCGAAGTGCTTACGAAGCTTAAAATGCCCTGTTCTCACCTTCACCCCCTCACCTCTACCAAATGCCCCGTCCACTTCTATCAACTTAACCGAGATCTTCCCATACGCTTGGACCTCACGATGCCCGAGTCTAACACACCCGCCTAAGCGACTCGATCTATCCAAAAATAAATCCGCTCCGCCACCTAGGAGACAAACTCAATCCGTCCCCCTGTCACAATCAAAACCATCATCGTCATACCTACCTTCCATATTGGGACCCCATCCCTCTACCTTACATCAATATATATCATACCTCCTGCGTTTTCTTGAAACAACTTCGCCTTCCGCACCTATCAGAAATTCCAGGTATAGCAACACCGCCACTCCGCGTATCCTGTCCACCTATCAACCTTAAACAAATTCCATCATCAAAAAATTTGTTTTCGGTCCTCCTATTTCCCGTGGTTGTTTTACGATACCACATCATCTGCGACCTCATCATCGACATAACTTCTGCGCCAAAGAAATCACGTTTAGTAAAAACCATGTATCAACACCCTTCGGCTAAACCACCACCCGTGCGAACCAATCATGCCCAAACATTACCAAAACCCGCACAATCAATACCCTCATCCTCTCCTGATTTTGACCCACTCAAAGGATCTTACGCCAAAATCCTTGCTATGTTGGTGGAGAATGCGACCATTTCCCTACCTCCACTTAGACCTTATGACCCGTCTAAGCCCCGACCTATGGGTTACGATGAGTCTAAAATCTGCGCTTATCACCGCACGCCAGGACATGATGTGGAGGGATGCAAAGCTCTAAAAACCATCCTTCGCCAGTCACCTCTCCCGGATAGAAAGATTAAGAAAGACAACTTACGAAGGGAGAGACCTTTAGTTTCCATTCCCTCTCCTATACCATCTGTCCCCCTCACCAAGATCTATCATTATTCTGACCCCACCTCTTGAAGACCATGAGTTATCCCCACCATCTTCCTCATCTCGGGTCTACGAGATTAATATGATTATTAGTGTCGCTACTCGAGGCGAGAAAAACAATGGGAAAGCAAAAAAACACACTGCGGCATCTCTTTCTCCGTCAAACATCCCGATTGCACCACCACCTAAAGTGGTCATTCGCGGACCCGCTATCCGTCTCTAATGGCATTGCCCACGAAATATGATTAAACGGCTTCACGATCGCCCAGTAAAAATGACATTGTATGACCTCATTGGACTTGAATCTCATCGACAAGCTCTCGTTGAGATCCTTGAGGATAGAGGTTTTACCTAATGAAACCACACCTGTCGCCTCCATTCTAACACCCATCACGTTGCTTCTCTCACCCAAACAACCCACTTTGCCCCAACCATACGTCTCTGTGCAACAAGGCTGCTGCGATCGGTTTCTCGAAGATGAAATTATCGACTTTGGTACGAGAAGATCCACGACCTGCCCTTTTCATCTCCGCTTACGTCAGGACATTGAGTACGTCGGGTTATGATTGGCCAGGGGCGCTAGCCTAAACATCATCTCTTGAAAAGCCTTCCAGCGGATGAACATCCCTTCTAGTTGCATGTGTGCCAACCCCATCATGTTGCGGTCATTCAATGACGCTATTACTTCTACCTTAGGCACCGTGATCCTCAAAATTCGCGTAGGACCACGTACTTTACCTGAACTCTTCTATGTCTTGGAGGAGAGTTCGATATAATATATTCTTTGGGTCGTCCTTGGATCCGAGCCATGGGATGCGTTCCCTCAACATTACATAGATGTATAAAATTTGAGTACGAGGGGAAGTCTTACACCGTAAAAGCTGACCCTCCCCCCTTTAAAACCTGCAATATGTTATACCGCCCTAACGATGTGCTTATACCAATCAAGACACCCATACATTCAACCCACCATCCGCCTCAAATGTACCTCAACCATCCACCTCAGCGCGCGCTACGCCTTGATTGATGAAACCACCATCGCAAAAACCACTTCCCTTCCCGACTAACATTCCAACCTCAGATCCCTTAGTAGATGTTTTTGGTGCCTTACTGTTTGGGGAGTACCGCCTATATAACGTTAGTTCTTTCCCTACCCAGCGAGTACGGACAATTACATGCACATCCCACCTACGGCCGTCGCGTGGGGAGATAATCTCTTACGGACCACCCCATTGCCGCACTAACCTAACGTATGGGGGTGTTGGCGCATCCTCCATTACCCACAGAACCTCCTCTTGGTGTGGTTCCTTTCCAATCCGATTTTCAATACTTGACAAATCGTCGTTTATCCCTCACCTTCTTGACTCGTTGTGCGTGGAAAGGCTTTGGTTTTGGCCTTTACGAACAAGGCCGACATACACTCATTCCCGTGACTACCCGTAAACATAATGATCGCAGTGGTCTCGGTTTTCCCGAAACACCTACACAGGAGACACCTCCTGTCAGCTATATCCTAGAAGAAGAAGACGTCGCCCCTACCAAACCATCATCACCCACTTTGCCATCATCACCCGCAGAATCTATAGACCCTGAATCTATCCCTCCTAACTTTTTTTTTTCATAAATGTCATCTTCATAGGTCCTCTCACTTATCAACGTGATAATGAGGACCCATCCTCTCTTCCCCTTCTTTATCCAGACATGATCGAAGAGGATTCGCCTTTGATTAATGTTGTTGAATGCCAGGATGACGACTCCATCCTCACTTACCTTGGCGCGGATGATTCTTATATTCAACGAGCCTTACCATCTGAAACCCAAACTATCTTTGAGCAGATCTACCATAGAAATCAATATCCACACGGAGGAGGATCCTCACATTGTGAAGATTGGACAATCCCTTAACACATCGAGACAAGCCGCCTTTACTACCTTTCTCCGTGCTGCACCAAGCTTTCGCATGGTCTTACGTGACATGCCGGGAATTGATCCTACCATCGCCGTCCATAACATCACCTAAACCCCGATTCCAAACCCGGTCAAACAAAAATTGAGAAAAATGCATCCACGCATTGCTCTCTTGGTCGAAGGAGCTCAATGACTCCTTCTGTTTCCTTCATTTTGCCTATTGACTATCCTCCTCGAATGGATTTCTAACATCGTACACATGTCACTAAAGCGACGGGGGGACTTCGGATATGCCTGAGTTTCGGGATCTTAACCTCGCTTGCCCCAAGGATGACTTCCCCCTCCCAGTATTGATCAACTTGTTGATCTCACTGCATGAGCCATGAAATGCTTTCTCTCATGGATGGCTTTTCGGGATCTGACCAAATTTTGGTTGCCCCTGCCCGATCGACACAAAGCGCCTTCATAACTCCTTGGGAACCTTACATTATCGTGTCATGCCATTTGGCCTTAAGAATCTTTGGTCTTTACCTATCGGTGGGCTATGACCTACATTTTCATGACATTATGCACACTATCCTTGAAGACTATGTCGAAACTGATCTTCTCGGCAAGTCTAAACATCGTAGTGAACATCTCGATGTTTTAACCATTATTTTTGATACTTTGTTACAATATTCATGTCACCTTGACCCGAAGAAATGTGTCTTTGGTGTTCTTTCGGAAAACTTCTTGGCTTTATCGTCTCTTTGCGTGGCATTGAGGTCGATCCATCTAAAGTCAAAGCTATCCTAAAATGCCCCCACCCAACAATCTCAAACAATTGCGTAGTTTACAAGGTAAGCTCGATCTATCCGACGTTTCATCTCCCGACTCTCGGATCGATGTCAACCTTTCCATCACCTCCTTAAAAAGGATATTGCATTCCAATGGGCGAAGAATGTCACCAAGCCTTGAAGCTCTCAAATCCTATCTCTTGCAGCCACCAGTGCTTATCCCACCCCAAGGCGACCGCCCCTTCTACCTTTACCTTTCCGCCACCGACCACCATTTGTAGGAGCCATGCTTGCACATCGTGACTCTGAGAATCACGAACAAGCCGTTTATTATATAAGTCGTACTTTGGTGGACTATGAGACTAGGTACACACATGTAGAAAAATTGTGCCTTGCCCTATCATTCGTGGCCACCAAACTCCGACACTACCTTCTAAATCACAAGACTTTCGTCATCACCAATACAGACCCCATCCATTACATGTATGCCAAACCTCATCTGAACCAACGCATTGCTAGATGGCTCATGCTTCTCGCCGACCTCGACCTTGAGTTTATCCACCAAAAATCAATCAAAGGACAAACCATCGCGGACCAACTTGCGGACGCTCCTTTACCGGGGGAACAATTTACCAATTTCACATTTCCCGACGAACTCATCGCTACTCTTTCCATCACGGAGGAGTCGTACCCAATGACCCTCTTCTTCGATGGATCTAAATGCCAGCGCGGCGGAGGAGCCGGCGTTGTTCTCATTCCCCTCAATGCTGAACCTATGCCTCTTTCATTCCGACTTGATTTCCCTTGCACTAATAATACAGCGGAATACGAGGCCCTTGTTCTGGGTCTCCAAGTTGCGTTACACTTAGGTATCAAATCTATCAACATTTTTGGCGACTCTCAATTGGTAGTCAATCAAGTTATGGGCGTCTACCAATGCAAAAACGAGGAACTTCAAAAATACAAACACTACGTGGATTCACTTCTAGCCTTATTTACCCACTATTCTATACAAACCATTCCCCGCTCCACTAACAAATTTGCGGATACTATGGCTTGCTTAGCCTCGCAAATTCCCTTGCCCAGTTGACTCTGAATTATTAAGTTGGTCCAACAACTTTTTGCCCCATCTATTCAACCCGGTAGTTTGTATGATAAATCTTTGTGTCCACTAATTCACGGGATACACAGTACCACCAATTCCACGACTACCTTACAATCTCTGTCCTCCCACGACCTTACTAGTAACGTGAAAGCGTGCTTTTCTTAAAAGTGTTTCGCGTTATGTTGTCATGGGGGACTCCTCTATAAACGTGGCTTTGATGGCATCCTCCTTCGTTTGTCTAGCCCAGCGCGGAGGCCACTCATACCATCCAGCGAGTCCATGCGCGGTATACGTGGCGGACATTTTAGCGGCCTTGCCGTGGCCAAAGCGAATCCTTCGCCTTGGTTATTATTGGCCTACTCTCGATAACATTGCTACGAATATGTTAAGCGTTGTGTTATGTGTCGGCAACATGCCACCTTGACATACTCCTAGCCACCCGCTCCCAGATCGCTCGAGATCTTTGGCCCTTCTCATGATGGGGTTTAGACCTTATTGGTGAGATTCACCCAACCTCTTCACAACGTCACCGTTGGATAATCACGTGACAATGAATATTACACAAAATGGGTGGAGGCTATTCCACTCATTTCAATCAAAAAAGAAAAAATTGTCGAGTTCATTAACCACCACATTATCTGTCGTTTTGGTGTTCCTCATCGCTTGATAACAGATAATGGAAAATCTTTCAAAAACAAGTTGTTGCAAGACCTTTGTGACAACTTTGGTATCAAACTTAGTTTCTCATCACCTTCTTATCCTGGCTTGAGCCAATGGGCAAGCCGAGTCCTCTAATAAAACACTAACCAAAATCCTCATGAAAGTTGTCGATGAATCCGGAAGAAATTGGCACGATCACATTCCTTTGCCCTTTGGGCTTATCGTCTAGCATTCGTACCTCTACTAATGCCACACCTTTTCTTTGGTATACGATCACAGAGGCTGTTTTTCCTCTCGAAATACAAATACCCTCCCTTAGAATATCTCTTGGGATATTCTCACCAGCGATGATTTCCGCCGAAGCGGTTAGCCCAATTGGAGCTTCTTGTGACGCCGTCTTACTGACTCTTGATCACCTTCAAATCTATCAAAAACGCATTAAACGTGCTTATGATAAGCGACTTCATGAGCGTACCTTTAAGGTTGGTGATCTTGTTCTCAAAGAGAATCAACATGTAACCAAACTAGAAAAGAGCAAACGTGGAAAATTTGCTCCCAATTGGATTGGGCCTTATATAATCACTCATACCTATGGATCTGGTACTTATCGTTTAGCTTCGCTTAATGGTAAACCTGAGCCTGAACCCCTTAATGCCTTGCATCTTCGACCATTCTACTGTTGAAATTAGTGTTATATCACTTCTTATCTACTGCAGCTCGTCCACTTGAGCTCACTTACCACTACATACACTCTGTTTCCTACACTTCATAATAACAATCAAGCTCACATAGTTTGATCCTCACCTCCCCTTGATGATGCCTTCCCCTTTTTAGTCTAGTCCATGACTTCAAAGTATTAAAATAAGCCGTATTCTTATGGGATTTTCTTGAGTCAAACTTCTACTAAACTAGATGCTTCA
>CM031240.1:1026426011-1026512327 GCA_018340775.1 Taxus wallichiana var. yunnanensis | reverse complement strand
AATTTTCAAATGATGAGGATTTCTAGATAGGCACATGCTTGATTTGACAAGTACATTGGGGTTTCAACATGTATGCACCCTTTGTTTGACACCTATGCACACCCTATGAAAAACCTGTAAAAAACACGGATTTTCAAATTTTCAAGAGCAAACAGGTTAGTTATTAGTCAAATTGTCCTATTTCTATATCAAACCCACAAAATGTATATAAATGAAGGTCATTTATCTAGGGTTAGAAATAAAAATGAGGAAATAACAAGTGATTTAAGAAAAAAACTTGAAAATGAACTTTGAAAAGCCTAAACGACATCCATTAATGGAGGGTGGACATAAGGGTCCCACCAGGCGTGCCAAATGTGTTTAATGAAAAGTTGTAAAAGCTATGGATTTGGGGTAATAATCTCTAAAGAAACCCCAAAGGATTTTAACAATATGATCAATGGACCATGTGATAAGAAATGAGCAAGGTTCTCTTCTTTGCATACATTAATTTGAAATAAACATGCAAACTAAGCAAATGAAGTTAATCTCTATTCTTTGAAAGCTTGAAATAATGAACCTAATAGGATCTAAGCATTCTATTTATGTGTTAAGAGAAAGATATCTCCCCATTAATGGATTCAAGGCCAATGGATCTTCCCTTTTACTCCATGTTAATGCTATGAAATACAAGATTAAATGCTTTTAGCTCAAATGGAAGAAGATGAAATACAAACTAAAGCCTAAAAAAATTGCTATAATCTATGCTAGGAAGAAGAGAGAATTCTTAGGAAATGAGGGAGGGGGTATAGCCCTATTTATAGTTTTTGGTTTGGAAGAAAAGGGAGATTTGGGTGCATGTGGGACAAAGGCTAAAGTCCAAAAGAACTTTTAGCAAGTCAAAGTGTGATTTGACTATGTTTAGGGTACCTAACCTAGGTTAGACTAATTAATCTCTCTTAGAGAGTGATTAGGGTTCTGGAAGGGTTCTTGAAGGGCTTAATCAATCCAACGAAGTGGATTGATCTTCTAGGGAGCTAATAGAAGCAAGCTAGAAGAGAATAAGAAGCTAATGTAGTTAGAACGAGGCTATAACAACCTGTTTAAGTGGTTTATAAGAGGAAGAACAACCAAAAGGGTGTCGTGAGAGGGAGCTAGATAGGTATACTTGGCGGTGTCTTTGTTAATTTTCAAAGGAAGAAAGCGTTAGTGCACCATTAGAAATAATAGTGTATTGATCAAACTACAGGTGTCTACAAAGTGGGTCCATTCAACGATTTTACCCTTTTGATAACTAGAGGCTAAAAATACAACTTGCCTCCGAAGGCCCACCTCCCCACCATGTGCTCTGATGCTGACACGTGTCTTCATCCCATTGGCTACAAGTTTGCTGTCCAATTTTATACTTTAACTCTTTTTCACAAAAGACCGAAAAGTATCAAACTCCCCGCCTTTCCATCTCCCCGCTTGCCATGTGTCCTCCTTTGATTGTATGCGGGCCTTAGGGGATTTTATTTGTTTCCATGCATTTTCCAAAGTTCCCTAAGGTAGAAAATGACCTGCCTATCTGCCTTCACTCTACCGATGACATGTGTACCTCCTCTGGGACCTGTGGAGCTATGGGGGCAACTTGCACTTTTTTCCAAAAACACAAAAACGTTAAGTTTTTAGAAATGACCCACCGATCCTTATCCAATTAGAAAAATCCATGTTTCCAATGAATGTTGAAGAAGAAATTGATGGGAAAATGATTCCTATATATTCACAAACATAGAAAATGCCAGGGATTCCCTAGAATTCAATTTTTTCACTAAGGATGACAAATTTCTCGAAATTAAACCAACTGAAACATGTTTTCAAAGCATTTTTGATCATGGAATTGGATTTTTAATGGAATAAAAGTGCAAATCGATCAATTTTAAACTTCCAAGATCGGTAAAAGGATAAACGATAGAGCCCACAATTTTTTGGAAAAATTAGGGCACAAAATAGGGCACACATGCAAATTTCTTTCAAATTGGGGCAAAACAACAAGTTTGTGAGCATTTCAAGCATCCAAGAAAGAGGGGAAAATTTGCAGACCACTAATTTGAGAGAAAAATGTTTCAAAGCACACATAATGAAGGAAAATTTAGGGCAAAATGGTGCAAGCTCAAAAATGGCACCAACAAGAGGGAGAGAAGAGAATGCAAGAGATAGAGGGAATGCGTCGAGAGTAAGATGTTGAGTAATAGAGTGTTGTATTAATGCTAAGGTTTAAAGAATTTAGTGCTAAGGGTTATGAGGGATGTCATGAGCCTCTGTATAGCACTTAGATCTACAATAGTGGTTAAAAAGTAAGGGCATAACTAGGGTCTCATACAAGGGAAGATCTGTAGGAGTCAGGTCTTTGTCATTTAACATGTATAGGTCATGTTTTTGATTGTAATGTGGCTATCGAACTGTTATATATATATATAAGGATTCATTATGCATATCATGCTTAAGGGTGTAAACCCTTGTGTTGTATAACTACCATGGCTTATATTTGGTTTATTGTACTTATTACATTGTTATTAAGTTTTTGTAATGCATTAATGTGTGGATCTGTAAGCTGTCCCTTCCACTTTTCTTTTAACTAAGTAAATGTACTTCTCATTCTACAATTCATCCTCCACTAATGGAAAAACCTTCTCACAATGCTCACATAAAGGAGGGGATTGACACTCGCATGTGCCTCGGGTGAGCACCCAACTCCCACTGGGTGATAGGCCAACACACTTGGGGTTAGAAAGTAGTATTGAGGGTAAATAAAATGACTAAATCCACTATCCAATCATCCATTACCTCCTTGCAACCCTTAGACTCCACCTTGGAGACCATTACTAAGGATGCATTCATCATAAAATATCTCTACATCAACCCACTTTTAAAACTAATCAAAGAATTGGATAGCTCTATCACTCTCTCTCTCTCTCACACACTCGAGAGAGAGAGAGAGAGAGAGAGAGAGAGAGAGAGAGAGAGAGAGATCTAACACCTCAATCATGTCTTGAAATAACATCCCCTTCATCCAAATTAGACCCAATCCTATCCCATCTGAAACATTATACAATCAAATACCATCATATCCACATCCTATTCCTCATCATTTGATGTGAGACCCTCTCCTCTATCTAAAGAAAATGTTACAAAATCGAAACCTACCACATCCATCACCTCATCCTCATCATCTATCATAAAACCCCCTCCTTTACCCAAAATCAACATTACAAAATCAAACACACATCATCTAAGGTCTCAACCTTATCATCCATTTTGGGACCCCATCCTTTATCACAATCTAAATCTATCAAATCTACAGTTCCACCCTTACCATCTATTTTGGGTCCCCATCCTTTATCACAATCACAATCTATCATATCTACAGTTCCACCCTTACTATCTATTTTGGATCCACATCCTTTATCTCAACATTATAGCACACATTAGTATCCCTTCTCATCCATAATTGGTCCCTCATCATCCATTTTGGGACCTCATCCATCATCTAATTATATCAATTCCACATTGTATCCTCTCTCTTATCAACCTCATAATGCCCCTATGATGTTATAAGTCAAAATAAGATGCACATAAGTCAAAATCAAAATAAGACGCATCCTACTAAGCATTCTCATAAGTCAAAATCAAAATATGTTAATCCAAATCCCCCAAAAGGGACTTACATCAACATCCTTGAGAGGCTCATGCAAGCTTCTCTCATCACATTACCACTAATTAAAACACCCAACCAAAAACTCGGAAACCCACATGGTATGATCAAAACAAAACATGTGTCTATCATAGAAGCCCAGGACATAGCACAGAGAGTTGTAAAGCACTTAAATCCATAATCCAATGACTCTTCCTCATCGATGATCTTCTCCCAAAAGAGGACCATCCTAAGCCATCATCGATATCATCAACATCTCCACCCTTGTCAGTGTCCTCACCAACATCTGTAGGTCAAGGGGGTCATCCTCAATCTCATATTACCAAACCTTTATTAGACATGTCTTCAGCACCTTCCATTGAAGGTCTTTCAATCTTGTCAATGTCTATACCTTCCTCATCAACATATACACCCAAGTCACTGATGGTGTCCTCACCAAATCTGTAGGACAAGGGGGTCATCCTCAATCAGATCTCGACAAACCTTTTTCATATATCTTCTCATCATATTCTATTAAAAACCCTCATCTCAAATTAGTATGATTCACCAACCCACACAAACCTAGAATCATCAAACACAAAGAAAAGGTAAGACCAAAGCTTCATCATCTTATACCTCTCCTCATCAATTTCTCTCTCATATCCCATCCAATTTTTCATTGGATCCTTTGTCAAGGGCTCCTTTATTTACCATATACTCAATCAATCAAGATCAAAACTTCCATCATCCTAATATGAAAGCCATTGTTCCTTTCAACACATATCATCTCTATCCACAACATCGTGCTAGGGGGACTTCTCTCTACTGAGACTTCAAAAGTCCTACCTTTCCTATCAATCCCATCAAAATATCACTACTCTAGAAAGGAGTAAACGTGGAAATTTTCCCCTAACTGGATCGGTCCATATAGTATGGGTCAACCTTTGAATGCCTTGCACTTGTGGCCTTTATACTATTAACACATCGACCATCATGATAGTAGTCACATCAAAGATCTTATTCCACCATCCACCAGCCATATTATCATTGTAATGATTTGAAATCATGTGGTCTTCCGTCACTATCCTCACAAACCTTAAAGATGAGCACCATGACTCTGTTCATCAGTATCTTTCACATGGACAAGTTACTCTTTAGCAGGAACCCCACAATCATTACACTCATCAACCTTGTCTACCAACCAAAGACATGTCTTGGGGCACACATGTGTAGTCTATGTACACATTCCTTCTCCCCTCCTTGAAATGGTCTATTAGGGTCTTTCCCTCAACTCAAATTAAAATTCAAGACTATCTATGGATGCATATTATCAAAAATATAATAGACTGATCCCTCAAAGGAAAGCTATTCAAAATACAAAATAATTGTCAAAAATTAAAAAGTAGACTGATCCCTCGAAGGAAAACTACCCATCAAAGTCATAGACCGATCCCTTGAAGGATGACTATTTGTAAAAATAAAAAAAAAAAATGTAGACCATACCCTCAAAGGATGACTACCTATGTAATAAGGCTTTCCACATTGATCAGCCTTCAAAATTCAAATATCAAAAGCATCCTAGAAAGCTTCCCACATCTTTCCCGTCAAAAGAATTTTTTTTGCATTGATCAGTTTGCGTCAAAATATATGTATAGTTGGGGCATTTCTCTATGAAACTGTTTAAAAGGAGAACCCTCTTTTCTTGCACAACCTACATATGTCAACCCTTCTCATGTCCTAGGAAGGTACACATTTCACTTACATCTATATCCGAGATCCTACGTGTGACTACCCATTGTTAGTCATTTGATAACATTTGTTATAAAGGCTAGAAAGTGCAGGCACCTTCATTTTGATGTTCCCATCACATATGTATCAAATCCAATATAAAGAAATCAATCCACATTTCATTATTGACTATGGTTTTGATAAACATTAAGATCACTTTAAAATCAATATCAAATAACATATCATATAAAAACATGACCTTAACAACCGTCAACCCTGCCACATCCACATCTATCAATGTATCTATCATCACATCAACATCATCAACACAATCCTCAACACATCTTGTCGTTACATCGTTGTGTCTAAAACATCACATCTATTCAATCAAAATCGACATTTTAAAAATGACTACCCGCTGAGCGCTTTACTTCCTTGATTACTGTCAGGACTCCTATTCTAGTCCTTAGAAGCCCACCTTTTGGCAACAAAAAATTATGTTCTGTTGACCTCATCAAATCATCATTTTATCCCTCATCGTTGGTAAGTCATATGTCTATAGGAAACAAACCCTTTGGTTCCCCTATCACTTGAATTCCTGATCTTGAAATCCACCTTTGTGGTAACATCAATTTTTGGTACTTTGACCTCGTCAAACCATCATCTTTCCACCGTTAAGTCATATGTCTATACAACATGAACCCTTTGGTTCCCCTATCACTCAAATTCCTAGCTTTGTAAGCCAAACTTAGTGGCAATGTCGATCATTGGTCCTTTTACCTTGTTAAAACATCTATTTTCATTGTTAGATCATATGTCTATAGGACATGAACCTTTTGTTCCCCTATCACTTGATTTTCTGACGACACTTATCTTATCTCTATACCTCGTCCTGGGGCATAATTTTCTCATCTCTTGTCTTTCATATTTTAATCTTTCATCCATCTATCTCTTTCAAACTCGTGATCAATTCCCTTTTTGGTTCATCAATCCCTAGTTTGAGGGGGAGCACCTCATCATATAATTTTGCATCATTCATCTATCACATCTTGTTTTTGTCTCGTGGCTTGTTTCAAAACCACTCAACAAAAAGGGGCAAATGTAGATGTTATCTATATTTCGACCCCGTGCCCAAATATTGGATCGACCACGATCTCACATAAGAGGAAACATAATCAAAAGTGGACCGTTGGGGAAAAATTTGGTTCTTTTCCCCTTGTTATCTCAAAAGGGGTAAAAGTTACAAAATGGTCTGGAACTCCACCCAAGGAAAAAGTTAGCATCTAGGCCTGAGTCAAAGCCAAAGTGGGAATCAGAAGAAAGGGGACCCATTTTTCGAGCTATTTTCCCACCCTCCTGTACATGCACTCGATACAAACTTCAAGGGGCATATCTTTTGACTCAGGGCTTGAAATATTACAAATCTGATGCCGTTAGAAATATATCGGCCTCACCCATGCCATGGGGTTTGAAACTTTAATTTTGAGGAGGTTAGGTGAAGAAAAAAAGAGGAAATGTCTTTAGGATTTTAATGTAGGATCTTCTTGCCTCAACAACCAGATCGGATTTGATCTATTTCACCGTTTCCTCTTCCTTCAAGGTGCCAAACCAAGGATTGATGTAGTAAAGATGGATTTGGGAGAGATTTCATTGAGGTATTAACAATGGTGGTTGAGCTTCAACCTAATTTTCTCACTTCTCTCTCTTTCTTCTTTCAGGTTGAATATATAAATATGGGGCGAGATTCATTGTAAAGGGTTGGACATTCTTTGTTTT
This sequence comes from Taxus wallichiana var. yunnanensis, assembly GCA_018340775.1. Lineage (NCBI taxonomy): Eukaryota > Viridiplantae > Streptophyta > Pinopsida > Cupressales > Taxaceae > Taxus > Taxus wallichiana. The sequence continues at coordinate 1,026,505,171 of CM031240.1, read as the reverse complement.
ACAAGCTCCCTCCTCCTTCTAGCAAAGGGATCTGTGGGGTTTAGGCCTTCCACTAAAATTGTAATACATTTATGCCTCTTGGCTACTTTGTAATGGACTGTATCAATCTACAGAGCAATAAAACACGTCTGTGATCGATTTTAGATCCTCTCTTGTCTCTTTTTCTTTCATCTGGTCTCCCATTACATATCTGGCTATCTATGCTTGTTTATTGTATGCATTTTGTTGGTTTGTGTCTATTAGCAAAACAAGTGTTCATCATTCCTTCGGTGCATCACCTGGTAGTTTAGTTATTGTTTATTTCTTGTACCCCTTTCTTATCCTTGTCTCCTTGGCAAGTTTTAGATTAGGTTTAGAGATAAATCCTCTACAAGCTCCCACACATGCACCTAAAAAGAGGAATAAGGAACCAACCTTTAATCTGAGAGATTTTCCATTTTGCAAGGTCCCACACCTTGGGGAAAGTTCAATGTTATGCAATCACACCAAATGAGTCTACCTTAGAAAAGCATATTTTTAGAACTCATTTGGGGTGCTGTGATTTTGTATTAAAAATTTTGCACACCGGTGGGACCAAGAAGTCTCCATCTTATTACAGTAGGAATTGATGTACACTTTTTGTGATTCTGGCTTTTAAGAAGCCTTAAAATTGTACATATGGTGACTCCAAAAGAAACAAATCTACTTGGTTTCAGCAGCCCAAGCTTGGAAGATTCATGAGAAAAACCCATTCTAGAGCAAGGAAAGAAGGTATATTTGAATACTTGCGTCTATCCCTAGGCAGAGAAAGGAGAGGAAGAAGAATTTAGAGGTCTCCATCTCCACCAAGCAGAACCTTGTCAACACCTCCACCTGCAAGGCCTTTCTTTCAGTCTGCAAGGGTTCTTAGGCCAATCAGAATGGCACAACCAAATCCATATGTCAACTTCACCAGCAGTAGTCCACTCACCTTGATTGCACAAAACCCAGTTCGATTGTAGCATTAAAGAGCATCCCACATTTCACTAGGGAAAATCCTTCTCTGGTGACCATGTTCAAGATATTGCAAATGTCTCAGATAATCCATGAGATCCATGAGATGGACATTGCGATCAAGTTTCTCACCTCTTCATTCAAAGGGAAAGCTTCAAAATGGTTCAAGAGTGTTACAACAGGCTCTATCCAAAACCAAAACTAGCTGTGCATGGCTCTTCATGATCAGTTTGGGGAAAAAGGTGATAAATTATCTTTGTTGGAGCAACTAACAATAATCAAAGAGCCCCAACGAGTAGCTGGTGACAGTTTAACCTCATATTCCGTGACTGGGATAGGATTCCAACAGATTAAAGACCACTAATGAAGGTGCCTTCTTATACTTTCTTAGGGCTTTAAATTTTGATATTTCTTTGATGATTTAGTCAATGGGGGCACTACATTACCTGTAGCCTATAGCCTCTCCATAGGGGCTAAGAACCATTTGATTCAAGCTGAAAAATCACTCCTAGGCCATCCATGCCTCTGTACCTGAGTTAGGAAGCCCAGATACTAGCCAAGTTCCTACATTAGCTCCTATACCCACCCCCAGGAGTCAAAGCTCAGCTGAAGCTTCCACTTCATCATCTAATGCCTCTAAAGAGTTTCAAGAAGTGGTGATGAAGCAATTTCAGAACTTTGGGAATGAGCTAGTGACCATCAAAAGACAACAAGCTCAGAGTTTTAGGCCATACCAACCCCAGGCTCAATATCAAGCCAGACCCGATCAATATCAAGCCATACCACCACCTCGACTATGAATCGAGCGAGAACCAAGGACAACCCCAAGCTGCTAGACCTTTCAGGCCATATGATCCTAACATAGCTTCAACATCAAGGGCATTGGTTCTACACATAGAACAATATGGCACATGAATATGATTGGTGTTTTCCATGTAAACAACCACATAACCAATCAACGTGCTTTAATGGTGCTCTAAATCAGGCCTTGATGGTGAAAACCAATATGATGCCACAATAATCTGACCAAGAGGAAGATCAGCAATAAGGAGCTCAACAAGATGGCCCCCCAAATGAGACTATGCTTGTCAACTGGTAGGCCAAAGAAGACTTCTGTGGGATGAATCGGTTCCCTTCTCAAAGTGTAGATGCCAATACATAGTCCAAAAAGAGAAGTATTGGAGAGGGATGACCACTTGAATTCAGGTGACCCTCAATCTTCCATCACTCCACAAGGTCATGGTGTTCCAACTACAACTCGCAACATGTTGAACCAATCTAGACCACCTCCCAAACCCAGTCAAGCACCGGTTGTAACAATCCATGTGTAAATAAGAAATGTGTCTGGGAAGGGGCAGCAAAAGGACATCACATTCAATATTATTGAGTAGATGAAAAGGAAAAGTGTGAACATTTCACTATGGGAGTCACTAGCCATTCTAGGGCAGAGGGATCTATTGCAGATTGCCATGTAGAATTGGTCAAGTTCAAATCACCCCCTAACCAGCAAAAAAAAGTGCTTGCCAATGCAGTTTAGCCTAGGAGGAACCATGGAGAACAACAAGGTAAAAACATGAGACCTCCTCCCTTCTATGTCTCATTAATTATTGGAGACAAATTAGTACACAATTATATGATTGATTAAGGGCTAGTAGTTATGTGATGCCCAAACAAATAGCTGATCAATTGGGTCTCCAATATGAGGTCATCTCTAGAGGAGTAGTCCAATTAGATGGGACAACAGTGACTACTGTGGGAATCATCAAGGATCTGAGTCTCACTCTACACGCTTGCCCTAATGTGACTATTTTGCAAAACGTGTCAATCATAGACTTGCCACCACATTTTACTTTGTGTCTGTCCAGGGACTTCATTGCCAAAATTGAGGCTACCTATCTGTTGATTGGTCACATATGCTCTTTAGGACAAGGTATGGAGTGAAGGCCATAATCATATCTAAACCTATTGCTGATTATCATATTGAATCCTATGTGCCTAGCTAATCAATGCCAATTGCTTAGATTTTGATCAAGAGGACCTCCTAAGCACTTCTGAAGCAAATACCAAGGTGGGATGTATCCCAGACTTGACTCTTGATGATTGGGCCAACAAAAGTCATGCTTTTGACCCCTATAGGGAAATGGAAGAATCTAAGCTAGGTGTCTACTGCCTACATGAAGAGAACCAGCCTCTTCCTAACCTAATCAAGCCAAAATACAAGGATGACAATGAGGTATGGCAATTTTTCTTTGATGGTTCAAGGAGTAGACAAGGAGCTGGAGGAGGAGCCATGATTGTGTCCCCCAGAGGTATGAGATATTATTCAGCCTTTAGATTCAAGTTCACTTTCTCAAATAACACTATTGAATATGAGGCTTTAGTCTAAGGTCTTCATTGGAAAAGGAAGTTGGGAATCAAGAACTTGCAAGTATTCGGTGACAGTGAACTAGTTACCAATCAGGTCAAAGGACTTAATGCTGTAAAAAATGACCTGCTCAAAAACTACAAGAGTAGGGTATGGGATCTCATGGAGGATTTCAAGGCCTTCAGTATTGTGTCCATACCTAGGAAGGAGAATGAAGCTGCTGATAGACTTTCATCAGTTAAAGAAATGTTTGATGTGGTTGAAAGCATCAAGAGGGATAGAGAAAACCACATATCCATGTGGTTTTGAGGCCAACAGTGCCAGATAATAATACATGCTAATAGGTGTTTGAGAATGATCAACAGATCATTAAATTTCTATAAGAAGAAGCTGAATTCTCAGCTATAAACCAGCGAGACTAGAGCAGCGATGATACGATAATCGAGATAGTACGATTTGCATACAAAAAAGCTTCCCAAAAGCTTAGTGAAAATGGAATCTATTTTCAATCCTAATGATCGATTCGAAAAGAGAAGGCTAACATGCGAGATCAAAGGAGAAGATTCGAGTCAATCCCGGTTGGAAAGACAAAACACTTCAAATTGGTAATGTGGCCACCAAACAAGAAAGGTATGAATTCATACAACTTTGCCAAGAATTCCTTGATGTGTTTTCTTGGAGTTATGAGGACCAAAGAGGATTCACTCCAAAACTAGCACAACACAATCAAATTGAATCTAGCTACTTGGCCCATCGGGAAGAATCGAGAGACTAGTCAACCCACATATTGAGCCTCTGATGAAGAAGGATGAACAAGGCGATAGAGGAAAGCATCATATTTCTAATTAAACACTCAAGTTGGGTTTCCAATTTGGTCCCAGTCAGGAAGAAAAATGGAGAAATCAAGCTGTGTGTTGACTTTAGGGATTTGAACAGAGCCTCCATCAAAGACCACTACCCACTCCCTTTAATGGAGTAGATCTTGCAAGTAGTGTCTGGGTCAGAAAGGTTCTCCCTCCCAGATGGCTACTTAGGGTACAACCAAATCATGGTGAAAGAAGATGATCAATTCAAAACATATTTCACCACCAAATGAGGCACCTATGCATACAAGAAAATGCCATTTAGATTATCCAATGTTGGAGCCACTTTTCAAAGGTCAATGGATATGGCATTCAAGGGGATGATTAATCAAATAGTGCTGATCTATTTGGATGACATCACTATTTTTTCCAAGAATGCATCAAATCATCTCTTCCATCTGAGGTAAATTTTTCAGAGATGTAGGAGATTTGGGGTGTCACTGAACCCCAAAAATGCATATTCTTGGCCCATGAAGGAAAGCTTCTAGGCCATATCATATCAAAGGAAGGATTGGAAATTGACCCAAAGAGTTCAAGAAATAAGAGCATTTCCATTGCCAAGTCACAAGAAGGCTCTTCAAATCTTCTTGGGAAAAATCAATTTTGTCTGCAGGTTTGTTCCAAACTTTTCTGCCCTTGTTAAGCCAATAACATTGATGTTGAAGAAGAGCTTAACATTCAGGTGGAAAGCTGAAGGAAAAGCAAGTTTTGAGGCTATCAAAGAAGCCATATCACAAGCCCCAACTCTTGTGAACCTAGATTTTTCCAAAGACTTCATACTATATGCCTTTGGTGGCAGTGACACAATTTCTGCAATCTTGGTGTAGCAGAAAAAAGAAAGTACAAAATAGCCAATTGCTTTCTTCATCCAAAATCTAGAAGATTATGAGGTAAGGTACTCCTTCATTGAGAAGTAGGTCTGGCGGTAATCAGAGGATTGAAAGAAGTTTAAGCATTTGGTTTCAAACAATAAAATCCAACTATTGGTCTCCCATGTGGGAGTTAAATAATTCCTTCTCAGCAAGGACTTGAATGAGAAGCATGCAGGATGGATCACTTGTGTCATGGAATATGACATTGAGATCAAGGTCACCAAGCTGGTCCGTGGGAAGGGGTTATGTGAACAACTAGCCTCAGGTCAACAAGATGAAATAGACAGTGAAAAGGAGGCTATTTTTGTTCTACAAGATGATCAAGAAGAAGGGAGAGATGATGTACCTACTCCTTGTTGGACCCAAGACATGGTGCACTTCCTTCAAATAGGCATGTGTCCTCATGGGATGGATAAAGAAAAAAAGAAGGCATTTCAGGTTACAATCCATCCCATATGTTCTTATTGATGGTGTCTTGTTCAAGAGGGACATCAATGACATTTTGTTGAGATGCATTAGGACAAATTAGGTGGAGAGAGTGCTACAAGAATTCCATGTTGAAGTAGCTGGAGGCCATTTTTCTCCAAGAGTGACAGCACTCAAAATCATGAAAGTAGGATATTATTGGCCCAGAGTGTTTAGTGACTGCTACACATGGATCAAAAGGTGCAAGAATTGTGCATTCTTCAAAGGCAAGGAAAGGATAACAACACTTCCATTGCACCCAATCTCAGTCAACCAACCTTTCATGTAATGGGGATTGAATTCATTGGAGTCATCAATCCAAAATCAAGCCAAGGTCACAAATGGATCCTGACAATGACATATTATTTCACCAAATGGACCGAGGTAGTGGCACTCAAGGAAGCAAATGAGTCTAGTATCCTGGATTTCTATGAAGGGATAGTGACTATATTTGGAGTGCCAACCACCATCATATCAAACAATGCATTAGCATTTATAGGTTCCAAGATCATAGGATGGGCCATCAAGAATGGGACTTATTTGAGTACTTCATCAAACTATTACCCTCAAGGTAATGGCTAGGTTGAGTCCACAAACAAGAACCTGCTAAAGATCATCAAAAGAACTCTTGATGAGAATAAGAGGACCTGGCACACAAATCTCAAAACGGCCTTATGGGCTGATAGAATAACACCCAAAGGATCTACATGTAGCTCTCCATTCAAGCTCGTATATGGGAAAGAGGTAATGTTGCCTATATCACTTGAGTTGCCAGCATTGGAGCTCGTGAAGCAACTAGAGATGTCTAAATTTAGACCAATGGAGGCTAGGTATGTGGAGCTGATGGAATTAGAAGAAACCAGAGAGCATGCTCTCCAAGCAATAGAGAAGAATCAAGCTTCAATCAAGAAATGCTTTGACAAGAAGACAAAGACAAGGACCTTCCAAGAAGGAGACCTAGTTTTGAAATGGGATGCAGATCGAGAAAAACTAGGAAGGCATTCCAAATTTGATGCCATATGGAGTGGCCCCTATATGATCACAAGATGCAAAAGTAGCAATGCTTTCCAATTGTCTACATTGAGGGTGAAGAGTTACAGATTCCAGTAAATGGGATCTATCTTAAGCACTACTACTAAAAGGGAGTTCTCACCCTGTACATATTATTTTAGTTTTCTCTTTCCTCTAAGTGCTTATGCACATTGTCTTGTTGTAGTGTAGATTGCTTTTCTCTAAATGATTTGCATGCTTTGCATGTTCCATTTGGAGCATGTATGATTTCAATTTTTTTATATAGTGTGGTTTTTTTTTGTTGCTCTCATGCAGTGTTTTAACTCAACATTTGGTCAAGATTAGTTTCGGTTCTAATGGGTTTCTAAGCAGCCCAGGGGTTAATTTTCAAAGTTCAGATCAGTAGCAAGCTATCACTCATGATGCCATGCCCAATGGATATGACAAGGCAATTGGTATTTTCATCTAGCAGGTAGATACCCTTGTGAGTCCACCAAATTACTATCCATATTTCACCCCCATGCCAAATATTGGATCAACCACAATCCCGCATAAGAGGAAACAAAATCAAAAGTGGACTATCGAGGAAAAAGTTGGTTCTTTGCCCCTTGTTATCTCAAAAGGGGTAAAATTTGCAAAATGGCCCGCAACTCCACCCAAGGAAAAAGTCAGCATTTGGGCCCGAGTCAAAGCCAAAGTGGGAATCGGAAGAAAGGGGACCCATTTTTGAGCTATTTTCCCGCCCTCTTGTATAGACCGATACAAACTTCAAGGGGCGTATCTTTCGACTCAGGGCTCAAAATATTGCAAATATGATGCCGTTGGAAAGATCTCAGCCTCACCCATGCTATGGGGTATAAAAATTTAATTTTGAGGAGGTTAGGTGAAGAAAAATGGAGGAAACATCTTTGGGATTTTAATGTAGGATCTTCTTGCCTCAACAACCAGATCGGATTCGATTTATTTCGCTGTTTCCTCTTCCTTCAAGGCACCAAACCAAGGATTGATGTAGTAAAGATGGATTTGGGGAGACATTTCATTAGAGGCATTAACAATGATGGTTGAGCTTTAACCTACTTTTCCCACTTCTCTCTTTTTCCTTCTTTCAGGTTGAATCTATAAATATGGGGGCAGGATTCATTGTAAAGGGTTGGACATTCTTTGTTTTGTAGGCTCCCTCCTCCTTCTAGAAAAGGGATTTGTGGGGTTCAGGCCTTCCACTAAAATTGTAATATGTTTCTACCTCTTGGCTACTTTGTAATGGACTGTATCAATCTATAGAGAAATAAAATACGTTCTGTGATTGATTTTAGATCCTCTCTTACCTCTTTTTCTTTCATCTAGTCTCCCATTACATATCGGCTATTTGTTCTTGTTTATTTTATGCATTTTGTTGGTTTGTTAGCAAAACAAGTGTTCATCATTCCTTCGGTGCATTACCTGGTAGTTTAGTTATTGTTTATTTCTTGTACCCCTTTCTTATCCTTGTCTCCTTGGAAAGTTTTAGATTAGGTTTAGAGATAAATCCTCTACAAGCTCCCATGCATGCACTTGAACAGAGGAATAAGGAACCAACCTTTAATCTGGAGAGCTTTTCCATTTTGCAAGGTCCCACACCTTGGGGAAAGTTCAATGTTATGCAATCACACCAAATGAGTCTGCCTTAGAAAAGCATATTTTTAGAACTCATTTGGGGGGTGCTTTGTGATTTTCATTAACAAGAGACACTTAAAATTAGCACCTTTGCTAATTCTTGTGTTGAATTCCACTTGACCCCCTTCATTATAAAATCTAATCCTTATAATAATTCATATAAAATTTACACTCCTCACCTTTATTCAATCAATTAATTAATACATCGATATTTCATATCCTAAGTCTTATACTACACCCACATCTTTGTCCCATTAATTAAAAACATCAAACATCCCTCCCATCCTTACTTAATTAATTAAATATATCAACACCCCATATCCTAAGTCAAATACTCATCTTTATCCAATTAATTAATTAAATACATCAACATCAACATCAACATCATCACCATACTTATCTCATGTAAATCCATACACTTACCACATCATATTATTCTTATGAAAATCATACATTTATCACACCATTTAATCACACCACATTTAACATTTATTTTCATGTATTTATCTGCCACATCATTCTTACACTCCGTAAAATCCTATTAAAACTAAACATAAATCAAAATCAAATAAAAATAAATCTAAATTAAATCATATCTATCCTATTCAACCACTTGGAATCTTCCTAAAATCAAAACATAATCAAAATTAAATCATGTCTAAACCTATTTTGTATCCTCCTTAACAATCATACCATGTCCCCAAAAGATCAAATGAATTATCTACCCGAAACACAAACCAAATAGCCTTATTTGGAAACAATTTCAACCATTCTCCACCTAAAACCATCTGCAAACCTAAATTAGATAAATCCAAAACAAAATCATTAAATCCCTAACATCCCTAATCCGCATAATCATTTTCCAACCTATATCCTTCGTTAAAACAAACAAAACCTTGATTTTGGAGGTGGTTGTAAACTTCTTCTGTAAAACCCGAATCCCCAGAGATTCCTAGAATCGCTAGCAATTCTACCTGGTTTTTTGCAATTCTATATAAATGAGCTCCAAGCCTCCATTTGAGATTAATTGGCAAGTAGACATGACCCTAGGACTTCATATTACATTTCTCTTGTATCATAGACCTCTCACAGAGCCAAAGATCGTCCAAACAACATTTAAAGCATCAACAATATCTTCTTCAACCTTTGAATGTCATTCATATGCCTAGGAATCAAATCAGCAGTCTTCTTGCATCAAAAATCTTCCTCTCTCGGGTAATATCACCTTTTGTTCTTCATTCATCAAATTATACAAGGTAAGTGGTTTCCCTTGCTTCATTACATTATTATGCATCATATCCAAGATTAAATCAACCTTTTTAGCATTCCTTTCGAGTCCCATATTCATCCATTATCAACCTATACATTTTCAAAGCACTCACCGATGATTTGTAGAATTACCGTGATTCCCCCAATGATGCAGCCTAGAATTTACAAGATAACACCCTAGTCGCTACTCACACATCACTCAACCTAGACTGAGTGCTCACCCAAAGTGTGCAAAGGTACCAGGTCCCTCTTTAGGGTTGCTTTAGAATAGGATGATAACATGATGAAGGAAGAAACATATAGATTCATAACTAATCCATTATTCTATAGTGCATGCTACCCATAGATCTATGAAATAACAAGCTTAAACAATAATCATGATTGAATTAATAACATGCACTACTCAATTACACAGAATGACACTTAGATTCAGCCAATATCTTCCATCTATTAATAAATATAGAAGCTCCTTACAATACTGTCAATTTATACCAAGGTGTGTATGGATCTGATACACACATTCATACATCCAGAATCATATATACACCACTCTCTGTGATACATACCAAAATCATCTATATCTATATGTATATATATTCTACTATGCACATAACATCATCTATATATATATATATATATATATATAGGGTGGGGACTTGCTCTTCACTTCTTAACTACTCCAAAAATAGGTCGCATGCTATTATTAGCCACACACTGTTTACAATTATAGCCACACATGAAAGTGCACTACCTATAGTCCTCTCACAAATCCAACCAAGTGTCAATTCTATTCTTATCTTTCCTCCATGCATAAATGCTTTGAACCACTTCTCCAAATATAGATAATGCATGGCGCGCACATCTCTGCATCATTGATGTGTTCCGCATGCCATCTTTCAAAATAGATCTTCATGCTCAAAATTGGCTAAGTCCTAAAATCTGAACTTGCCTTCCATGTGCTGGTCCTTCCTATCCTTCCGTCCCTTTGATCTTGGCCTTATATCCCGTGTGGAATTCTTATGTGATCCTTGACAACTATTTTTGATCAACATTACCCCACACTAATCTTATTGTCATCCCGACAATGGGCATCTCCAAAATTTGAAGGAAAGAATAACAATGAAAGAATGTTGACAAATAAAGAATGTATACGAGGTTATTTAAGCAACCTCCTTGGTATCATTTTGTAGTATCCACTCTGGATACTCTTCTTTTATTTAGTGCTGTTCCATTTTCTCTGGGATGTCCACAACAATGGATTTGAACTCATCCCTCACAATTTCCCCTTTCTCACTTTGCAGAACCAGCACAACACTGGACATGGATGTCATTCTTCCTTCCAAAAGGTCCATCTTCTCGCTTAATCATCTTTCCAAGATCTTCTAGCTGAGTCTTGTGTGGCTCTTGTGTTGCTACCAAGGCCTCACACTTTTGTTTAACCATTGAAAACCTTTCTATAAGGCCAAATGTTTCATCTTTCATGGATTTTTGGACCTCATTGTTCTCTTCCAAAGTCTTAATGTTGATGAGTGCCTTTGGAGCCGTGCATATGTTTAAATCTTGGTCTCGCTTTCTTGATGCTTCTTGTAATGCCTAGAACAACCCTTCATAGGATGTGATTTTTCTCATCACCGATGATTTCTCCCATTCGACATCTTTCCTTGATCATTCTAGTGCTTGCATACGTAGAGTTTCATCTTCGAGCACCAAGTCCACCAAATTTCCCACATAGTGTATCATTGAAGGAAATGTTTGTGGTACCTTGGGTTCCAAGTGTGGCCTTGCTTTGATTACAGTGTCCCCAATTTCCTCTATGATGCTTATGAATACTTCATTCTTCTTCATGCAAAGTCCCTTTCTTATGTTATGTGTGCTATCTCTGCATCCTTTATCTTCGATCTTCGCATAGTTCTTTGATTGTGGCAGATTTATCCATGTTTCTTCTAGCCACCTCTGCAGAGAGTTTCACCAGTGCATTGCTGACCTGCTCGTCTGACATGACAATAAGATTTACTATTATGTGTCTAGCCTAAGGTGCCTTCCTCAGTCACCTCAAGACACAAGATTCTTTATACACATAAAATTCAGGTTCATCCATGTGAGTATGCATCGACTGGATAGTTGCTTTCATGTTCACACAGTCACCATATCTTCATCCATCAACTCCCAACCAAATAGATCCTTCATACGTGCTATCATGCTCTGGAAGCAGGTGTGAATAATCTTTCTTGTGTCCTCTGCATACCCCATGGCTGTTGGAATGTGCTCTCCATGTACCCTTCTAGACCTATGCTACTTAGAAACTCTAGCCTCCAAATTTGGGACTTATGTCTCCATGTCTTGAGTATCTTTTGCAGTTGTTTCCTTTTTTATTTTATCTTCTACTTCCTTCTCCTTTGATGCCTCACCATACTCTTCTTTATGCTCCGGAGGTGTAGGGGATGTAGGCACACTCTCCTTTGACTCTTTCACCTCCTTGGTCAACTTTATTTTCCTCCTTTGTGCAGTTGCCTCCTTCTATGGGGAGAGTCGGGGTGATTTGCGCATAGAGATTGGGGTAGCACCTTGGGTCCTTGTTCTCCTGAATACCCTTTTAAACCTATGCTCCCCTTGTACTGCATTCAGGTCCTCTTCATCCCCTTCTTGTGGCTGAGGTGGTGTAACAACATGCTTAGCTTCACCCTGACTTGTAGGATGTCTCCTACCCCTATGCTCGAGATCACCATTATCTTCGCGCTCCTCCTCCTCATCCTGCACTTCGATTTGCTCTGTGGGCTTAGTGCTGGGATATTCTCCATTGTATGCTTTCCTTTCGGTGGTGCTGGAAGTGTGAAATCACCTTCCACATATTTGTTATTCTCCATTTTTGGCTTCAACTGGAGATACACCAAGGCTTCCCCCACATCTGCTACAGCCAAACTTATTGGTTTGATGTTCAGAACCTCTGAAATGATTCTCTCTGTATAGGCACTTCTACCAGGATATACATACTTCTTCCTCAATGTATGGTAGTCACAGTCTACCTTGTCTACATTGAAGATTAGTCTACGCATGTCTATAAATATATGAGTAGATTCTTGAAAATACCTTACAGTGAAGGCATAAGGTAACTTGCACTAAGGGCTCTAAGACTCCATCCTTCATTGGAAAATGCATGATGTAGAAATTCAGTATACAACAAACTAAACTTGTTTTCCTACCACTACTGGTAGGTCCTTTGGAATGTGCCACTCTTCCCCAAATGCCATGTGGAGCCTATCATACCACTTCTCCACCCTTTGTTTTATTCAGAGACACCAAATTTGTGTCTTACGACCCTCAGTGACCCGCATCTCATTTCGCAACCTAACCTCATCACCTAAACCTTACACAATTATTTATTAATTACCTTGTACTTGATAAATCCACATCACCTTACCTGCCACCTCATTTTGCCACCTCATCATGACCTAGTCCTAACCCTAAACTAACCTAATTAAGACCTATAACTTGGTCCACACCTACACCCATGACTAATGACCCTTTCTCGCACTTTTAAACCGACCTTCTAGTCACTTGACCAAGCCCGCAACTAATCTCTCGGGAGAAAAGCAGGGAAAGTGGGCTATTTTACTAAAAATAGCCTGCTTTTTCCTAACCGATCTTGGTTCTGCTACTCAACTACCGTCGGTTACGTAACCGCCATTGGTTCCTGTAAATGGGCTCCCAAACCAAAAACAGAGGTCGAAGGATTTTGGATCAAGAGAGAGCATCGGGAGCGATCAAGAGAATCCGGATCTTTATTTGGGCTGAGAGAGACAAGTGAAGAGACAAGAAGAGTTTACTGACAAAGGAGATCAAGGCCAAGACTGCAATGGATACGAGCCACCGTGTGATACTCGGTGATCATCGGGAGGGAGATATCTCATCTTCTGTGTGTCAGGCCATCCTACCTCAGTTCTGCCTTTGTCATCAGAGTTCTTGGACCTGCATCTTCGTTAATAACTAGTAAGTTACATCTTGCATGTCCTTTTAATAATACTTCTTAGACTTTTGAATCACAGTCCTCACAAATCCATTCCTAGATCCACTACCCGGCAACATATTGCATCTAACTATCCTTCATTTACTTCTCATCACCTCATTACCTAATATCACCCATATACTAGCCTTACAAACAACACAAATAAACTACTACAACAACCACCCCACAACACAACTAACCCACAGATCCTAGACCCTACCGATATCGGTTATCAGTAACCGGCATCGGTTATTGTGGTTCAAAACCAGAAATCAGCCTTTCCCCTACCTGTTTCAACAAAGCAACTTAATTGATATTTTACAGTCTTTGGTGTTAATTCATATTAGCAGGGAAACTGACCACCTTCGAAAGGAAGTTTTATATTTCTTGGGCCCAAGGCAGTTTCCTCATTTATTGTCTAATCAAAATCTTGTGGTCTTGTGTTCTTATTTACAGTAGTCCTTTCAAGACAAAAAGGAGTTCTTCACGGTCGGCTTTGATCTTTCTCTACGATACGCGCACACCATCTCGACATTCAACAGGTATTCCTCCTAGCCCTAACCCTTATCTATTTCTAAAAGGAATGAAAGGATAGAAGCAACTCTATTCCCGAAGTTGAAACATTCTCGAGTGAAACATTTTGCACGCCCAGTGGGACCCATTTGGGTTTCTTTATTTCTTGCTTGCTTTCGTATAAGGAGCATACTTGCTATTTTACTCTTCTAAAGATATTCATAAGGCTTTGTATAATTTCGGTAAAAGAACTTGCTTTGTTTTTACATCTTGCATTAGTGAAAGTCATCTCTTTTGCTTCATCGAACATAATTTTCGATTTGGGTTTAAAACACGTGCATTGCATTCCTGCTTGTTGTTTTCAGTTCTAGTGAATGTAGATTAAGTAACAGGTCATACACATGGGGGTGATATCCACGGTATTGACAAGAAATTAATCTTACTTTCACTGCACAACACATACCGAATCACTTCACAATTAACACAACAGCTCAAAACATCCCCCTTTTTCCGCGGTATTCCTCCGCCCGATTGAGGTAACCTTATAAGCCAAAACAACTTGACATTTCCCCTAAGTCTTTTGTTTAGGATTGACATCATTCCACGTCTAAAGGCATAAGCCCACAATAATTAAAATTGACCCTAGGGTTAGTCTCTGGATTTGCGTGTGCATCTTGTTTGTTTTTCAGTTCTGTTTTCTCTGTTATACACTGTCTTCTGTGATTACCTTAGAACAATTTGATAAATATACTGAGAAAATCAGCAGCTTCTTATATTTTCTTATACCAGTCTTATTATACCGACATCGGTTACCTGACCGACGTGCTATAGTATAACCGACATCGGTTATTAGACCGATATCGGTTACTGTCTTTTCCAATTCCTGACAAACCAGCAACCTACCAATTTTACCCGATCGAGTTTGTTTGTTCTGACGATTGAAACCCTACTTGTGAACTCCTGTCCATGGATGTTATCACTTGAAAGCAAGCCGTCGCCATGGTTTCACATGCTTGTTCTGTTTCTTTGCTGAATCACCCCCTTCACATTACTCGCAGGGGAATCCTACGGATACTAGTGAGGTTCCTAAAATTTGTGGGAGATAAAGAATTTGCCAAGTTTACGGATGCTAATCCTAGTCTTTGTCTGATACTATTTGTCTCATGCCCCGACCGTACGCCCGATGGTCAGCTCCTTGTTGGTATGCCTATCAGTATAGCTGCTCATTTAGCTCCCACTCCGCTTGATGACACCGCCTTGCTTCCCGCATCTTTAGCCCCGTCTCCCAATCCGATGGCTTCAGAGGTTCATACGACACAGATTAGCTTTCCTTTGGTTAATCTTGGACCCCACATGTCATTACCGCCGACTGCTCCTACCTCGTCTCTCTTGCAGACTGTTCCGTTCATGACTTGCTCTCTGCCACCTATCCACACGAGCTTTCCTTCTCAAGCTCCGCCCACCTTTTCATTTCCACATACATATCCGGTAACCTCAACATCCTATATGGGACATCCCTATTCGGTCGCCTCAACATATTCATCCTCCATACCTTATCAACACTTAACCCCACCATTGTCTAGCGGAGGCCCTTGGCCCAATTTGCCTCCGTTTACCACAACCGCACCCTCATCTCATCCAACCACAGATTTCATCAAACAAATGATGGACAAAATGCATAATCTGGAGGCTTCTGTTTCAGGAAGTCGTAGCGCCTTGACATACGAGCAAGTTTTTCGGGAGCCTATTCACCCTTCTGTCCCCCTTCATTCATATCCTCCTCAATGGGAGTTGCCGAAATTTACTCGTTTTAATAGTAAAGAGGATCCTCAACAACACTTGCGATCATTTAGACATGCTTGTTATTTGATTGCTCATGATGATGCCTTGTTACTCCGCACCTTTCCCATGTCCTTATCAGGACCCGCCTTGGAGTGGTACGGTGCTTTAACCCAAAGACTCAATCTTCTCTTTTAACCAACTAGCCCAATCTTTCTTGGATCATTTCTCCATTAACATTGCCAAGAAAGTATCTATCACCGACCTTTATGCCATCCGACAATTTGAAGACAAATCTATCACAGATTTTGTTGGACGATGGCGTGGCCTTATCAACCAACTTACATATGCCTTGCCTCAGGCTGAACTTATCAAACTTTTACGCGGGCTTGCGCT
Source organism: Taxus wallichiana var. yunnanensis (assembly GCA_018340775.1). Taxonomy (NCBI): domain Eukaryota; kingdom Viridiplantae; phylum Streptophyta; class Pinopsida; order Cupressales; family Taxaceae; genus Taxus; species Taxus wallichiana. The sequence continues at coordinate 1,026,489,010 of CM031240.1, read as the reverse complement.
AAGCACATCTCTCCTACCCTCCAAATTCAAACTTTCCGTACATTTGATGAGGCCTTTACCATGGCTCGGAAATTAGAAATTCGAGCCTTAGAAGAAGAGAAATTGCGGTTGCGTAACAAAAACCCCAATTTCTGAACTCCAGATTCTACCAATAAGCCAAACACCACCCCTCCTCACGCATCCACTTCTTCGAAATCAAAAGGAGCTGTCCACGCGGTGATGGTCAAATCTCAAACACCGTCTAATACCCCACCAAAAACCACCTATAAGTACAAAGCCGAGCCCATCAATTACACTCCCTTGGGAGAAACTTATGGTGTCATCTTGGAAAAATTGCTCAAAGCCGGAGCTATCACCTTGCCTCCTGTTAAACCCCACTCCGGGTTTGATTCCACCCGCGCTATACCTTCCTGGTACAAAGAAAATGACTTCTGTAACTTTCACCGCGTAAAAGGACATAGTCATGAAAACTGCAAAATGTTGAAAAACATAGTGCAGGAAATGGTTGACACAGGTGATATAACCCTCGATAACCCTAATGCCCCTGCCAACCGAAATCTGAAAATATTCAACAAACCATTCCCAAATCACTCTTCTAACAGTAACATAAACCAGGATATCTTAGCCGAGGAAAGTGTTCATGAGATCCATGCAGTCTTCGACTCCCAGCCAAAAGCCTCTATCGAGAAAATTTTGAATCAAGCCTCTTCACTAACACAGGGGCCCGAACCTCCTTCACCACCATCAAACCAAGGTGAAATCATTCCTTTACCCATAAAGGAGTTAACTGCCCAGACTTTTCTTCTCATCGATGAGTCTTCTTATACCACATCCCTACAAGACTGCGAACGGATGTTATCTAACTTATCTATTTCCCAAACGTCTCCTCCTACCACTCTTGCTGCACAAGAGGAAGGCTCGCCACTCCTTTTGTCATCCTTAGACGAGAAATCTCTCGCACCGACATCACCGAATTCTTTAACCATAACAGACCCTCTCAAACATGCCCTCCTGCCTATTAGTTCTTCATCGCCTAAATCTTTTCAACGACCAGTCGACCTCTTAACATCTATTGATACAGTGCCTCATCTACCCCCTGTATCACACCCACAGTGGACTGGAATCACAACCCGTCTTTCTTCCGTACAAAATTTACAATTCACGCCTGAAGACTGTTATTCTCCAGAAGATAGACGAGTCCTATGGGAACGTTTGAGTACCCCCTATTCTACTCAAATGCAGATGACCGATCCAGATACCTCTACCATATACCCGAAGTGTTTACAGAAACTCAAAATGCCTATGTCCTCATCTTCATCCCCCGAATCTCTACCAAGTATCTCATCCACCTCTATTAACCTAACCAAATCTTCCCCTACACTTGGGACCTCACCAATACCCAGCCTAACACACCCGCCTAAGCAACTAGATTTATCCAAAAATAAAGCCAGCCACCTCGCCACTTAGGAGACAAACTCCATCTCCAGTGCCTCTATCACAATCAAAACCATCATCGTCACACCTACCTTCCATATTGGGACCTCATCCCTCCACCTTGCATCAATATATCATACCTCCTGCGTTTTCTTCAAAACGACCTACGCCTCCTACACCCATACAGAGATCAAAGGATATATCAACGTTGTCACCCCACGTATCCTGTCCACCCATCAACCCTAAACAAACTCCATCATCAAAGGATTTATTTTCTGTCACTCCCCTTTCTCCGTGGTTGTTCCCCGCTACCACGTCATCTGTAGCCTCATCATCTAACCAGCTGAACGTAGCTCCTGTGCCAAAGAAACCACGTTTAGTGAAAACCACGTGTCAACACCCCTTGGCTAAACCACCACCCGTACGAACCAACCATGCCCAAACATTACCAAAACCCGTACAACCAATGCCCTCATCCTCCTCCGATTTTGACCCACTCAAAGGATCTTACGCCAAAATCCTTGCTATGTTGGTGGAGAATGCGACCATTTCCCTACCCCCACTTAGACCTTATGACCCATCTAAACCTCGACCTATAGGTTATGATGAGTCTAAAATCTGCACTTATCACCGCACACCAGGACATGATGTGGAGGGATGTAAAGCTTTAAAAGCCATCCTTCGTCAGTCACCTCTCTCAGATAGAAAGGTTAAGAAAGACAACTTACGAAGGGAGAGACCTTTAGCTTCAATTCCCTCTCCTATACCATCTGTCCCCGCCTCACCAAGATCTATCATTATTACAACCCCACCTCTTGAAGACCATGATTTATCCCAACCATCTTCCTCATCTCAGGTCTACGAGATTAATATGATTAGTGTTGCTACTCGAGCGCAGAAAAACAACGAGAAAGCAAAAGAAAGCACACCTGCGTCCTCTCTTTCTCCTTCCACCATCCCGATCGCACCACCGCCCAAAGTGGTTGTTCGTGGACCCGCTTACCCCGTCTCTAATGGAGTTGCCCATCGAGCCATGATCAAACAGCTTCACCAATCACCCGTAAAAATGACACTTTATGATCTAATTCAGACTTCTGAATCTCATCGACAAGCTCTCGTTGAAATTCTTCAAGGGATCGAGGTCTTACCTAATGAAACCCTGCCTGTTACCTCCATTCTTACACCCAATCACGTTGCTTCTCTCACCAAACAATCCACTGCCCCAACTTCTTCTGTCTCTGTACAACAAGCTGCTGCAGTCAGTTTCTCCGAAGACGAAATTGTTGACTTTGGTACAGAAGATCCTGACCCTGCTCTTTTCATCTCAGCTTACGTCCGGGACATTCGGGTACGTCGTGTTATGATTGACGGGGTGCTCTAGCCTAAACATCATCTCTTCAAAAGCCTTCCAACAAATGAATATCCCTTCTAGCTACATGTGTGCCAATCCCATCATGTTGCGGTCATTCAATGATGCTATTACCTCTACCTTAGGCACCGTGATCCTTAACATTCGTGTAGGACCACGTACTTTACCCGAACTCTTCTATGTCCTTGAGGGAGAGTTCCAATACAATATATTGCTAGGTCGCCCTTGGATCCGGGCTATGGGATGCGTTCCCTCAACCTTACATAGATGCATAAAATTTGAATACGAGGGGAAGTCCTACACCGTAAAAGCTGATCCTCCCCCCTTTAAAACCTGCAATATGATATACCACCCTAATGATGTGCTTGTACCAATCAAGACACCCATTCATTCAACCCAACCATCCTCTTCAAATGTGCCTCAACCATCCACCTCAACCGCACCTACACCTTCAAATGAAACCACTGTCGCAAAAACCACTTCCCTTCCTGCAGCTAATATCCCAACCGCAGACCCCTTAGTAGATGTTTTTCAACACCTTACGCTGGGGGAGTATCACCTATATAACGTTAGTTCTTTCCATACCCCACAGGAGTACGGACAGGTACATGCACATCCTACCTATGACCGTCGTGTGGGGGAAGTAATCCCCTACGGACCACCTCACTGCCGCACTAACCTAACATATGGGGGTGTCGACGCATCTTCCGTTGCCCCTGAGCCCCCTCTTGGTGTGGTTCCTTTCCAATCCGATTTTCAATACCTGAAAAATCGTCGTTTCGCCCTCACCTTCTTGACTCGCTGTGCTTGGAAAGGCTTTGGTTTTGGTCTTTATGAACAAGGCCGACATACAATCATCCCCGTAACTACACGCAAGCACAATGATCGTAGTGGTCTCGATTTCCGGAACACTTACACCGAAGGAACCTCGTGTCAGTTGTCTTCTAGAAGACAACGACGTCACCCCTACCGAACCATCATCACCCATTTTGCCTTTGTCACCCACAGAGTCGATAGATCCTGAATCTATCCCTCCTAACTTTTTTTTTTCATAAATGCTATCTTCCTAGGTCCTCTCACTTATCAACGCGATAATGAGGACACCTCTTCTATCCCCCTTCTGTATCCAGACATGATTGAAGAGGACTCACCTTCAATTAACGTTGTTGAATGCCAGGATGATGACTCCATCCTCACTTACCTTGGCGCGGATGACTCTTATATTCAACGCGCCTTACCATCTGAAACTCAAACCATGCTGAACGAATCTACTATTGAAATCAACATCCACACGGAGGAGGATCCTCACATTGTGAAGATCGGACAATCCCTTAACGCATCAGAACAAGTCACCTTTACTACCTTTCTCTGTGCTCGCAACCAAGCTTTCGCTTGGTCCTACGCTGACATGCCAGGAATTGATCCTGACATTGCCGTCCATAACATTACACTGAAACCCGATTCCAAACCAATTAAACAGAAATTGAGAAAAATGCATCCACGCATTGCCCTCTTGGTCAAAGAGGAGCTTCAACGACTTCTTTCTGTTTCCTTCATTCTGCCTATTGACTATCCTCAATGGATTTCTAACATCGTACTGTCACTAAAGCGACGGGGGGACTTCGGATATGCACGGATTTCCGGGATCTCAACCTCGCTTGCCCTAAGGATGACTTCCCCCTACCTAGTATTGACCAACTTGTTGATCTCACTGCAGGCCATGAGATGCTCTCTCTCATGGATGGCTTTTCAGGATACAACCAAATTTTGGTTGCACCCGCCGATCAACATAAAACTGCTTTCATAACTCCTTGGGGAACCTTCTGTTACCGTGTAATGCCATTTGGCCTTAAGAATGCTGGTGCAACCTATCAGCGGGCTATGACCTACATTTTTCATGACATTATGCACACTATCCTTGAAGATTACGTCGATGATCTTCTTGGCAAATCTAAACATCGCAGTGAACATCTCGATGTTTTAACCATTATTTTTGACCGCCTGTTACAATATTCTGTCCATCTTCAACCAAAGAAATGTGTCTTTGGTGTCCTTTTGGGAAAACTTCTCGGCTTTATTGTCTCTCTGCGTGGCATTGAGGTCAACCCATCTAAAGTCAAAGCTATTCTAGAAATGCCCCCACCTACCAATCTTAAACAATTGCGTAGTTTACAAGGTAAGCTCCAATGTATCCGATGTTTCATCTCCCAACTCTCGGATCGATGTCAACCTTTCCATCACCTCCTTAAAAAAGACATTGACTTTCAATGGAGTGAAGAGTGCCACCAAGCCTTTGAGGCTCTCAAAGCTTATCTCTTGCAGCCACCCATGCTTATCCCACCCTAGGATGACCGCCCTTTCTACCTTTATCTTTCCGCCACCGACCACGCTGTAGGGGCCATGCTTGCACATCGTGACTCTGAGAATCGAGAACAAGCCGTTTATTATATAATTTGTACTTTGGTGGACTATGAGACTAGGTATACACATGTAGAAAAGTTGTGCCTAGCCCTATCATTCGTGGCCACCAAACTCCGACACTACCTTCTGAATCACAAAACTTTCGTCATCACCAACACGGACCCCATCCATTACATGTATGCCAAACCTCATCTAAACCAACGCATCGCCAGATGGCTCATGCTCCTCACCGACCTCGACCTTGAGTTTGTCCACCAGAAATCAATCAAAGGACAAACCATCGCAGACCAACTTGCGGAAGCCCCTTTACTGGGGAACAATTTACCAATTTTACATTCCCCGATGAACTCATCGCCACTCTTTCACTCAGGGAGGAGTCGTATCCAATGACCCTCTTCTTCGATGGATCCAAATGCCAGCGCGGCGGAGGAGCCGGCGTTGTTCTCATTCCTCTCGACGCTGAGCCTATGCCTCTCTCATTCCGACTCGATTTCCCTTGCACTAATAATACAGTGGAATACGAGGCCCTTGTTCTGGGTCTCCAAGTTGCGTTACACTTAGGTATCAAATCTATCAATATTTTTGGTGACTCTCAATTGGTAGTCAATCAAGTTATGGGCATCTACCAATGCAAAAATGAGGAACTTCAAAAGTACAAACACTACGTGGATTCACTTCTAGCCTTATTTACTCGCTATTCTATCCAAACCATTCCCCGCTCCACTAACAAATTTGTGGATACTATGGCTTGCTTAGCCTCACAAATTCCAGCTTCATCAACTGACTCTGACATTTTCGTCTTGGTCCAACAACTCTTTGCCCCATCTTATTCAGCCTCGGTTGTTTGTACGATAAATAATGTGTCTGCTAATTCGCAGGATACCTGGTATCACCAATTTCACGACTACCTTACAACCTCTATTCTCCCATCTGACCTTACTAGTACCGGAAAACGCGCGTTTCTTAAACACGTTTCTCGTTATGTCGTTATGGGGGGACTCCTTTATAAACGTGGCTTTGATGGCATCCTCCTTCGATGTCTCATCGGTGCAGAGGTCACCCATACCATCCAACAAGTCCATGACGGTATTTGTGGCGGACATTTTAGCGGCCTTGCCGTGGCCAAACGAATCCTTCGCCTAGGTTATTATTGGCCTACTCTCAATAACGATTGCTACGAATATGTTAAGCGTTGTGTTATGTGTCAACAACATGCCAACCTTCAACATACTCCTAGCCACCCGCTACAGGTCACCCGAGATCTTTGGCCTTTCTCACAATGGGGTTTAGACCTTATTGGTGAGATTCATCCGTCCTCTTTGCAACGTCACCGATGGATTATCATGGCAACCGAATATTACACAAAATGGGTGGAGGCTATTCCGCTCATTTCAACTAAAAAAGAAAAAATTGTAGAGTTCATTAACCACCACATTATCTGTCATTTTGGTGTTCCTCATCGCCTGATAACAGATAATGGAAAATATTTCAAAAACAAGTTGTTGCAGGACCTTTGCGACAACTTTGGTATCAAACTCAGCTTCTCATCACCCTACTATCCACAAGCAAATGGACAAGCTGAATCCTCTAATAAAACCCTAACCAAAATCCTCATGAAAGTTGTCAATGAATCCGGAAGAAATTGGCACGATCACATCCCCTTTGCCCTTTGGGCTTATCGTACTAGCATTCGTACCTCCACTAATGCCACACCTTTTTCTTTGGTATATGGTACCGAGGCTGTCCTGCCTCTCGAAGTACAAATACCCTCCCTTAGAATATCTCTTCAGGATATTCTCACCAATGATGATTTCCGCCAAGAGCGGTTAGCCCAATTGGAGCCTCTTGACGAGCGTCGTCTTACAGCTCTTGATCACCTCCAAATCTATCAAAAACGTATCAAGCGTGCTTATGATAAGCGACTTCATGAGCGTACCTTTAAGGTTGGTGATCTTGTCCTCAAAGAGAATCAACATGTAACCAAACTAGAAAAGAGCAAACGTGGAAAATTTGCTCCTAATTGGATTGGGCCTTATATAATCACTCACACTTATGGATCAGGCACTTATCATTTAGCTTCGCTTAATGGTAAACCTGAGCCTGAACCCCTTAATGCCTTGCATCTTCGACCATTCTACTGTTGAATTTAGTGTTATATCACTTCTTATCTACCTGCCGCTCGTCCCTTGAGCTCACTTACCACCACATACACTTTGTTTCCTACACCTCATAATAAAAATCAAGCTCACATAGTTTGATTCTCACTTCACCTCAGCAATGCCTTCCCTTTTTAGTCTAGTCCATGACTTCAAAGTATTAAAATAAGCCGTATTCTTATGGGATTTTCTTGAGTCAAACTTCCTACAAAAACTAGATGCTTCACGTCAAAAGGACATCTAGCTATCTACCTTATATATAGACTGCTCCCTCGAAGGACAGCTATATGCCAAACTATTGCTGCTATTATATATAGACTGCTCCCTGAAGGACAGCTATGCACTAAAATCATATCTGCTACTATAAATAGATGCTCCTCGAAGGACAACTATACAGTCAGCCTTTATCAGAAGCTTCTCGCATTGATCAGCTTTGTGAAGACCTCAAGAATAGTACAATCAATATCCCTTGTAGACTTCCCGCATCGATCAGTCTATATTCAGTAAAATAAAAGCCTCATTCAAAAGAACTTTTGAGTCATGGACTTGTCTATTTAGGGTAGGTTCTCTTTCGTCAGAACACTCGCTTTGTAACAAGTTCTCTGTACCTCCGTTATATCATCCACCTCACCTCACCATTTGTTTCAACTCAAGGGACGTGACGTACACCCGATATATTGTGATCATACAACTCTTTTCACCTATTGACTTCTCGTCTATGCACGGTACCTAGGGCTTCAAGCTCGTTCTACGTTGTGTGGTTTGTTTAGCTCTTTTCACCTACGGAGCACTCTTTCCTCTTTGCCTCGCATCTAGGATTGTGTGTTGATCTTAATCAGGACATGGTTCCCTTCTACTTGGGTAGGCTAACTTTCACTTCCCTTATACCTTTTACAACATCACCAATTCATTACCAACACCAACAACCTTACCTTACCAATATTAATATCAATATTTTTACCAACCAACCAATTGCCTAAACCATACCAAATTGCCTAAATTCACCTCTCCCTGCTGGTCCCTGTGGTGCCTCTCGCCTCCTACCTGTAACAGACACACCGGCTGTGGCTGCACCTCCCTGCGATCTCTGACTATGAGAGGTCTCTGCTCTATAGGCTGCATATGGCTGATACTCAGCTCCGGTACCATCAAGAACATCCTGATAGTACCGGGCCTCCGCTCTCGCCTCCATATACCTGTCCCGTGCCACCATCGCTGCTGGGGCTGGTCCCCTAACTCCTACTACCGGTTTCCTCCGTGCTGTGCTGTTCGTAGTGCATTGGTGGTGGTGCTGTGGGCAGGGTGGTACTGTGCTCGTGGGTCAGATTGGTGGTACCTATACTGCGTGCTCGGGCCGTGGCCGTGTCTTGCATTCTTTGGTGGTGCCGCTATACTCGAGCTCAGGCTAGCTGCCCCGTAAAACACCCTATCTATGCTCACGTGCGTGCAGCTTACCTACCCTGTAATAGCCGCACTTTGATCCCCGAGCTGATCTCGCTCTGCTATCACCGCTGCCAAGTCTGGGCATGCGGCAGTGTCTTACCCTCAGCTGCTCTCGACCAGCCCACCAAACCATATAATGCTCCGTGCATGCCAACATCATCTACAAGTGTCATCTTCGGCCTCTCGGCAGACCTAATCTGGATCCGGGTGCGTGGTGCGCAGGTGGTGGGGCCTCTACATCATCCCTCCGGTACTGAGGGAAGCGAGGGGGCTCATCCTGTCGTAGCCCCATCTGCCTGCGTACCCTCTCCAGGGGTATCCTCTCATACTCTCCCGGCCTCCGTCCCGCTATCCAGAATGTGTACTGGATCCACTGCAACTGTCCTCGGGCTCCTCCACGGGGGTGATGACCTCTATACGGTCTCCATACAATATCTGCCGCTGTCAGGCCCTCTAATAAATGCCTGTAATAAGCGACGTCCCGTCCTGCAAGCACTGCTCGTGGCTGGCCCACGACCCCCAACCACCTCTGAAAGCCGTATCTATATATGACCTGTGGCCCTGGCTGCTGGGGTAATCCTACTGGTCTAATGCATATGATGTGCTCATATGCCCAACAGTGAAGCAAAAATGTCGAACAAATCCCAAATCGCCTCATCCGGCGATAGCCCCACAGCTCTCTATATAACTGCACCAGGTATACTGGTGCCCAAGCATAACATGTGTGCTCCTCCACCATCTCATGTAGCACCCCCATCAGTGCCCATGGAAAGCGGCCTCCCTCTGAGTCTGGGAGGGCGAAGCAGGTGATCCCGATCATCATCAACACGGCAAGCCGTGTCTCATGTCGGTGCGCACGGTACATATCCCCATACCCGATACTCGCACTGTGATATGTCAATAGCACGGCTACATCCCCAAAAACCTGTAGGATGCTGTCCATGGCTGTCTCTGCATCCACCTGAAAGACGGCCTCTCCATCGATAGGTAATCGAAGGATGCGATACACATCCTCCAATGTGATGGTCATCTCTCCAGTCGAGAGATGGAACACATTGGTCACCGGATCCCATCTCTCGATGAGGGCAACCATCAAACTATGATCTCTGTCGATCGCTCTCTATCGCTGGACTCCGCCGAGTCCTACCTCGCGCATGATAGCCCAAGTGTGCTACGGACATACGTGGTCGCATGATCGCTCAATAGTGCGGGCATCCTGCCTCGCATCGTCGATTCTTTGACGTGCTGTAAAACCAACCCACTACATTAGCCCTACTCTTTATCACAACATCTACTTTACCCTCTATACCCCCTTTTATCCCCCGACCACACCCCGACTCTCTAACACACCCCTCTACCCACCTATCTTCTACAATATCCCCCTCCCTCTTCACACCCAAACAAACAACCCACATCATACTACCACGAAACCGAAACGATACCCAAACAACCAAATCCAACAATCGACACAACTTAAATCATACCAAAACACCCCTACCCCATCCCAAAACCATACTCACAACACCTAAACCACAACCAACAATTCAACACCAAAACATAACCCAAACCAACCAAAATAACTACAAATCACTACGAACCGGTACCGGTCACCCATAACCGACCCCGGTCTCCTCTCCACCGACGCCGGTCAACTACCGACCGACACCGGTCACCACTGATCAACCCTGCCCCTAGATTTTCTGGACCGATGCCGGTCGCTTAGTGACCGACATCGGTCGCTGTAAAAATTACCGAGCCGAACCCGCGCGGCTACCCAATTCATTTTTTTTCCTATTTCTCCCTACATACCCACCCAAACACCCTAAAAACCTACCCACCCAACCGCCTTGGCCTATTTAGCCTATCTACCCTTTCCTCTTTTCATATAACTTCCATTTATTCATTATTTTCTCCAAATCTAAGATTCCTACCCGAATCCCAAATACAACATAATACCATTAAATTCACATAATGAAGGGTTTCGAACCTACCGGTACGACGACACGTCGTCGTGGTGGGATAGGTGGTGGTGGTCCAGCTGGTCCAGCACCTCCTGCTCCTCCTGGCTGTGCCATGGCTCAAACTCTGCTTTGCTGGGTCCTCTACCAATCAACTGCTGCCTGCTACTCACTCGGGCCCACCAATCAACTCACTTCTCCACTCAACTAGTGCCACCTCAGCCAACAAATGCACCAATATCACTATTCCACCTCAGACACCCCAAATCGGTTTTCAAATTAGAAATGTGACAATGACAGGCCGTATTTTTCTTTTTATAGGTTTTTAACATAGAACCGACACTGGTCAAATCGTGCCCTAAGGAACCGGCATCGGTTACCTAACCGGTACCGGTCATAGCTAACCGATATCGGTTTTGTCTTTATTCACCCAACTTTCTGCCCCTATTTACTAATCACCCTTTCTCCCAACATCGCCTATATCCACCTTTGTTGAACACCATTTGTTCACCTATCCGGCCCGACCCAAGGCCTCACCCTAACCATTTGGCCCAACCCAAGGCCGCCACCCAACAACTTGGCCCGACCCAAGGCCTCAACCTACCTATCCGGCCCGACCCAAGGCCTCACCCTAACCATTTGGCCCGACCCAAGGCCGTAACCCAACAACTTGCCCGACCCAAGGCCTCAACCTACCTATCCGGCCCGACCCAAGGCCTCACCCTAACCATTTGGCCCGACCCAAGGCCGCAACCCAACAACTTGGCCCGACCCAAGGCCTCAACCTACCTATCCAGCCTGACCCAAGGCCTCACCCTAACCATCCGGCCCGACCCAAGGCCGCAACCCAATAATCTGGCCCGACCCAAGGCCTCAACCTACCTATCCGGCCCGACCCAAGGCCTCACCCTAACCATTTGGCCCGACCCAAGGCCGCAACCCAACAACTTGGCCCGACCCAAGGCCTCAACCTACCTATCCGGCCCGACCCAAGGCCTCACCCTAACCATCCGGCCCGACCCAAAGCCTCACCCTAACCATCCGGCCCGACCCAAGGCCGTAACCCAACAACTTGGCCCGACCCACGGCCGTATCACTTCAATACCTTACCCAACATCAACAACATACACTTTTATCCACCCATCATGTAGCTTTTTGTTCCATCGAGCTCACCTGTTCATGTTTTAGCATGATTAGGGTCCTTGACTTGATCTGTCGACCAACTTTGCCTAGACCTAGACCGTGACGTTTATCTCAACCAAACCAACCATTTGGTACTGCCGAACATGCCTAAACGTTCCAGTACCTTACATATATATACCCTGGAGCTACTTCCTATGCCTTGGATACTAGGATTATATCACCCTTGTTTGGATAAACTATCGACCTTTGCCTATGCATTGCTGGTTTGCTCGTCAAATCATGTACCCTAGTCGCACTATTGCATTTCAACGTGCGTCTACTTCCTTGGACTTACCCCACCTTTTCCCCATCATCTCTACACCATTTACCCTTTATCAACCCTATCCCTGATTTCAAGTTCTCTCAATCTGTGATAGATTTGAGGGGGATTACCTATACCCTTAACAGGAGAAACCACTTCATATTATTATCCGTGCAGCTTTACAAAACAAGCTACACGACAATAAGGGGCTAATGTAGACACCAAGAATTTGTGTCTTATGACCCCTTGTGACCCGCATCTCATTTTGCAACCTAACCTCATCACCTAAACCTTACACAATTATTTATTAATTACCTTGTAATTGATAAATCCACATCACCTTACCTGCCACCTCATTTTGCCACCTCATCATGACCTAGTCCTAACCCTAAACTAACCTAATTAAGACCTATAACTTGGTCCACACCTACACCCATGACTAATGACCCCTTTCTCGCACCCAAAACTGACCTTCTAGTCACTTGACCAAGCCCGCAACTAATCTCTCGGGAGAAAAGCAGGGAAAGTGGGCTATTTTACTAAAAATAGCCTGCTTTTTCCTAACCGATACCGGTTCCTACTCGACCGCCGTCGGTTACGTAACCGCCATCGGTTCCCTGTAAATGGGCTCCCCAAACCAAAAACAGAGGTCGAAGGATTTTTGGATCGAGAGAGAGCATCAGGAGCGATCAAGAGAATCCGGATCTTTACTTGGCTGAGCAGAGACAAGTGAAGAGACAAGAAGAGTTTGCAGCAAAGGAGATCAAGCCCAAGACTGCAACTGGATACCAGAGCCCTGTGATACTCAGCTGATCATCGGGAGGGAGATATCTCATCTTCTGTGTGTCAGGCCATCCTACCTCAGTTCTGCCTTTGTCATCAGAGTTCTTGGACCTGCATCTTCGTCAATAACTAGTAAGTTACATCTTGCATGTCCTTTTAATAATACTTCTTAGACTTTTGAATCACAGTCCTCACAAATCCATTCCTAGATCCACTACCCTAAAATATATGCATCTAAGTATCCTTCATTTACTTCTCATCACCTCATTACCTAATATCACCCATATACTAGCCTTACAAACAACACAGCTAAACTACAACAACAACCACCCCACAACACAACTAACCCACGATCCTAGACCCTACCGATATCGGTTATCGATGAACCGATCGGTTATTGTGGTTCAAAACAAGAAATCAGCCTTTCCCCACTGCTTCAACAAAGCAACTTAATTGATATTTTATAGTCTTTGGTGTTAATTCATATTAGCAGGAAACTCACCACCTTCAAAGGAAGTTTTATATTTCCCTGGGCCCAAGGCGCTTCCTCATTTATTGTCTAATCAAAATCTTGTGGTCTTGTGTTCTTATTTCAGAGTAGTCCTTCCAAGACAAAAAGGAGTTCTTCACAGGTCCACCTAATCTTTCTCTATGGTACGTGCACACCATCTCGACATTCAACTGTATTCCTCCTAGCCCTAACCCTTATCTCTGTTTCTAAAAGGAATGAAAGGATAGAAGCAACTCTATTCCCGGAAGTTTCAAACATTTCAAGTGAAACAACTTCATCTGTCATGGTCCCCTCACACAAGTACTTGTTGAATCTTTCAGCCGGGAACTTGTTCTCTATAGGGTATTCCCATATTTTCTCCTTTGGTCCATCTGGTACTCCAATCTCCATGAAGACCAGTGATAGGAGAACAACCCCAAAGCTGATCTTTCCCCATGTGCGCGCTTCTTCGACTATTTTCTCTGCAATATAGCCTACAATTTTATAGATGATTCCTTCCGACATATTATGTGCCACATGTAACCACATAGTGTTTACTTGCTATTAGGAATTAGAGAACAAATATGTGGAAACAATTCCTCAAACCACAACAAGAGGAAACTATATAGCAAAATTATACTTGTAGAAATAAAACAAAGATGAATGAATAATGCACAAAGAAGACAAGACAAGATTTAACGTGGTTCACCCAATGTGGGCTACATCTACTAAGAAATTGCTCAGATTTTATTATCAACAAGAGTAAAACAACTCTCACGGTCTTATCTCTTTTTTAAACTCATAACAGAATTCTAAAGATGCTAAACCACATCTAAACCACAATTGACACCCAATTGATTAACCTTGATCACTCTTGATCACCTCTTGATCTCTAAGACTCAAGACCTCTTGAACACTCAAGATATCTTCAAGATACCCTAACACCTCTATTTATAGGATTAAAATCCCCCTAAGAAGCCATAAAGCCGACCCTAGAAGATTGAAAGTCGTGATCTTTCAACTTCCCACGGCTAAAAAATAGTCCCGATGTTAAAAACATGTTAATAGAAATGTCGCAGCAACAACACAATGATGCGCACAACAACGTCACAACAAATGACTACAGAATGCTCCTGAAGTCTCCAAACTTAACTGTTCAGCTCCAACACTTCAAAACTGATTCAAGAAGAGAAAAAACAGGCTCCACACCCCAACAATCTCCCACTTGGAGATTGTTTCCACTGAGCAAAGTTATTAACCCTTCATTATCAACCATGAAGGCCAATCAAAGTTGAACACAACTTCAACTTCTCCCTTGTGACCACCTTGGTCATCATATCATAGGATTTTTACTAGTATGAATCTTTTCCAGCTTCAAATTATCTTCTTCCAAAGTCTGTCTTGATGAAATGATATCTCAGTTGAATGTGCTTTGTCCTAGAGTGGAAAGCGGAGTTCTTCGCCAAATGAATAGCACTCTGACTATCACTGTGTAGTCTCCCAACTTCCTGCTTATGACCTAACTCATCAAGAAATTTTTGTAGCCAAATCATCTCCTTGCTTTCCTCTATGGTAGCAACATACTCAGCCTCTGTGGTTGACAAAGCCACAACCTTTTGTAACCGTGAAATCCAACTCACCGCTGTATCACCAACCATAAATACATAACTTGTCGTGCTCCTCCTGCTTTGTCCAAATCTCCTGCCATGTCCAAATCTACATATCCACGTAATGTAGTGTCTGATCCACCAAAACACAATCTGCTCCCATGGTCCCTCTCAAATATTGAAGGATCCACTTTATTGCATGTTAGTGCTCTCTACCTAGATCACTCATAAACCTTCTCACTACTCCCACTACATGGGAAATGTCAGGCCTAGTGCATACCATAGCATACATCAAGCTACCAACTATTGATGAGTACGGTACCCTGGAAATCTGAATTCTATCCTCCTCCTCAACTCGCTCCTTTGATAATTAAAAGTGACCTGCCAAAGGAGTACCAACCAGTTTAGCATCCTGCATACTAAACCTCTCCAAGACCTTATTTATGTACTCTTCTTGAGATAATACTAGATTCCTCTCCTTCCTGTTCCGAGTTATTCTCATACCAAGGATTTGTTTTACTGCCCCCAAATCCTTCATAGCAAAGGAGTCACCTAGTTGCTTCTTGAGTACCTTTATTTCCTACATGTTCTTCCCTGCAACAAGCATATCATCTACATACAGGCACAAAATAATATAACTACCATCAAGAAATTTCTTGATGTACATGCAATGGTCTGAGTGACACCTAGAGTAACCCTGCTCTTGCATAAAACTGTCAAACTTCATGTACCACTATCGTGGATCTTGTTTCAGGCCATATAGGCTCTTCTTTAATTTGCACACTAACCTCTCCTTCCCTTTGACCTCATAACCCTGTGGCTGCTGCATGTACAATTCCTCCACTAACTCACCATGAAGGAATGTAGTATTTACATCTAACTGTTCTAAGTGCAGGTCTTCTGCTGCAACTAAACCAAGAAGAATCCTAATAGAAGTCATTTTAACAACTGGAGAAAAAATTTCATCAAAGTCTATACCTTTCTTCTGTGTAAATCCTTTGACCACTAACCGGGCCTTGTATCATTTCCTGCCTCCATCTTCCTCTTTGATTCTATACACCCACTTGTCCTGTAGTGCTCTCTTGCCCTTGGGTAGCTCCACCAGATCCCAAGTCTAGTTTTCCATAAGAGATCTATGCTCTTCATCCATGGCCTAGCTCCCACTTCTTCCTAGCATCCACCTGCACTGCTTCCTCAAAGAACTCTGGCTCTCCACTGTCAGTGAGAAATAAATAATTTAAAGATGGAGTAAATCGTTCAGGTTCCCTTCTTACCCTAGAAGACCTTCTCACCTCAGGAGTTTGGGGAAATTGATGAATAGGTACTGAACCTAGGTCGTGTCGAACATGCTATACTCGAACCGGTCCTTGGACACCTTGTTTTCTGCAATGTCCTCTAACACTGTGTATTCTTTCTTTGATTCCTCTTTATGTTCCTGCAACTGATCTTTATACATGATTTTTTCATTAAAGACAATATCTCTAGACCAAAATATTTTCTTGTCTTTAAGACTCCAAACACGAAAACCAAAATCATCTTCACCATATCTAACAAAGGTGCATTTCTCATACTTAGCCTCTAACTTGGTCCTATCATCTTTATCAATGTGAACAAATACCTCACATCCAAATACTCTAAGAAATGAGTAATAAATTTTCTTACCAGACTAAGCCTCCTCAGGTATACCTCCATCTAAGGCCATAGAGGGTCCTCTGTTAATCAGATAAACAATTGTGCTTCTTTAGCTTCCACCCAAAACATGAGTGGCAGCCCCGCATGTAACCTCATACACCTAGCACACTCTATGATTGTCTTGTTCATTCTCTCTAACACTCCATTTTCCTTTGGAGTATTTGGAACCATTCTTTGCCTGCGGATCCCATTTACTGAACAATAATCAATAAATTCATTACTGCAATATTTCCCTCCATTATCCAACTTGAGACATTTCAGCTTGAGACCTGTTTCATTCTCAACCAAGGCTTTCCATCTTTTTAAATTTTCAAACACATCAGATTTATTTCTAATGAAATATACCCAAAATTTTCTAGTTACATCATCAATGAAAGTGATGTAATAACATGAACCACCAATAGAGTTTACCTTAGTTGGCCCCCATACATATGTATGCACTAACTCCAACTTACCCTCCTTCCTGGTAGGTCCAACCTTGAGGAATCTCACCCGCTTCTGTTTCTCATAAACACAGTCCTCAAAGAAGTCCAAATCTAACTCCTTTAATCCAGGAAGCTTGTCCTTTATAATCTACATGCCCTTATGACTCATATGACTGAGTCTTTGGTGCCACAAAGTTGCATCTCTATCTGCAACAACTAAATTACAATAATCAGCACCACTAGTTAAATACAAAGTACCATTTTTCTTACCTCTTGCAACCACAAGAGCTCCCTTGGTAACCTTCCAAGAATCCACTATAAAACTAACCATACAACCATCACTACCTAGCTATCCCACTTATATCAAGTTCCACCTCAACTTAGGCACATTCTTGATGTCCTTAAGCAGCCATGCGTTCCCGTTCTACATTTTCACCTGAACACAACCTTTCCCTACTATGCTTTGCATGGTTCATCATCACCAAGATATACATGTCCAAAATCACCTTGAACAAAATTAGTAAAGTAATTTCTATGTGGGGTGGCATGGAAAGAAGCCCTGAATCTAATACCCAAGATCCAACAATATTATCTAAAGAAATTATAAGGCATCATGAGTAAAATCACCGCTTTGCCACATTTACCTCTTTAGTTTCCTCCTTGTTCTTCTTATCCCGAAGATCCCAACAATATTTCTTTGCATGACCAACCTTCCCAGTGCTAAAATTCTAACTTACTTTTAGACTTTGACCTTCCATGATCATTCAACTTGCCATAGTTACCTTTCCCTCTGCTCTCCACCATCAAAGTGTTAGAAGAATCTCCGGTTCTCTTCCTTCACATTTCCTCACTTAGGATCACACCTATTACATCCTCAAACTTCTTGAGTTATTAGAGACTCGAATTACTTACAACCATAACCAAGATGTCCCAGCTATCTGGAAAGGAGCACAAAATCAGCAAAGCCCTGACCTCATCATCAAAGTCAATTTTTATTGAGTTTAACATACTCACAACCATATTAAATTCATTCAAATGATCAACAATAGAACCATTCTCAGAAATCTTCATATTAAATAAATTTTTCATCAAAAATATTTTATTAGAGGCAGAGGGTTTTTCATATAACTTCCCCAATGCACTCATGAGACCTTTCGTGGTCTTCTCCTGTGATATGTTGAAAGCAACCAAAGATGCAAGGCATAAATGAATTGCCCCAAGCACCTTTCTATCTAGCAACTCCCAATCCTCATCTGACATGGCTGTAGGTTTCTTTTCTTTTCCAGCCAAAGGAACATGGAGGTCCTTCTGATATAAGTAATCCTCTATTTGCATCTTCCACAAACCAAAGTTCTTCCCATTGAACTTCTCAACCCTCGATCTGCCCTCATCTGTCATAGCTCCCACTCAAGATAAACTTTCCCTGTGATTTACAACTTCATAAAAAAACCACCAAAGCTTTGATACCAATTGTTGGGAATTAGAGAACAATTATGTGGAAACAATTCCTCAAACCATAGCGGAGGAAAATATATAGAAAAATTATACTTGCGAAAATAAAACAACATAAATTAATAATGCACAAAACAAGACAAGACAAGATTTAACGTGGTTCACCCATTGTGGGCTATGTCCACCAAGAACTTACTCGATTTTATTATCAACAAGAGTAAAACAACTATCACAGTCTTCTCTCTTTTGAATCGACAATGAGAATTCCAAAGATGTTAAACCACATCTAAACCACAATTGACACCCAATTGCTTAACCTTGATCACTCTTGATCACCTCTTGATCTCTAAGACTCAAGACCTCTTGAACACTCAAGATATCTTCAAGATACCCTAACACCTCTATTTATAGGATTAAAATCCTCCTAAGAAGCCATAAAGCTGACCCTAGAAGATTGAAAGTCACGATCTTTCAACTTCCCACGGCTAAAAAAATAGTCCCGACGTTAACAACATGTTAACAACAACGTCACAACAATGACATAATGACTACATAATAACGTCACAAAAATGACTATAGAATTCTCTTGAAGTCTCCAAACTTAACCGTTCGAGCTCCAACACTTCAACACTGATTCAAGAAGACCAAAAATAGGCTCCACACCCCAACACTTGCGACCACCACTCCCGATCATTTGAATTAGTAACTAGGTGTGTTACGACTTGTACATTGGATAGTTCTTCAATTTATCTATGTCCATTCCATGCGGACCCTTCATGTATCCCAACTCCTGTTTGGTCTATAAAATTGTGGCTTTATCTGCAAGATCACCTCTTATGTCTTCTCCTGTGGCCTTCGGACACATGTGCCCGATGAAACTAGCACCGATGAAATTCTAACTCTGTGTCCTAAAAAGTAGGATTCTTTGTGTACCCTGCTCATGAGCCACTGGTACAAGGGCTCATACTTCTTGAAATATGGCAGCTCATACAACTGATATACCCCAATTCTCTTCAAAAGTTTTTCACCTACATAGTCATATACTGGCATGTCATCTCGCCATGTGTTTTCTTGTTCTAGCCATGAGTAAGGAATTAAGCTCCTTATTATTCTCCAAAGTTCGTGATTATATTCACTCACTTTACTTTTTCTAATGGGTGAATGCCACTCTTGGCTGATAATGACTCTTGGGTATTGCATCTCCAAAAATAACTTTCGGGTGCCATCTCCTCTTCCTCAATGACTACCTTCTTCTTTCCTTTTATTATTCTTCTGATGCCTTCTTCAGTGCCATTTTTACCCTACAAATGTCCCTTATTCAACTTTGTAACTCCGCGAATCAAACCCTAGCTCGAGTCGATTATGCCCTAGGTGGAAACTTCATAACCTACACCTTTCCTATCTCTCTTCTTCACTCAAACCCTTCATCATTAGGACAAAAGCTTCTTATGGCATAGATCTGGTTGTCACTCTTGGTTTCACAACCTTTGCATCTTAACTCAATCACTCGAATCTTTGCACTACTGTTTCTCTCAAATATTCTTAGTTGCAACAGTAAAAATGAATCCGGATCCCGTCATTATATAAATTTTTCAAATTTTGATGCATTTATTACTCCTCACCTACCAAATATCCCTTCATTCATTGACCAAATTTGTTCATTCTCGCATAGTACATCTTTGTGCCCGGCCTATAAGCTTTTAGCGCACCTTCCTAACCACTAGTCACAAAATTCTCTTCAATGCGCTCTTGCACCCGAGTACCTCATCATTATGCCTTCTACTTGTAGCTATCATGGCCTCCACTTACCTCGGGTTATATTGTTCCTTCATCCATTTTCATCCTTGGTCACCTTTTGAGAAGCAACCTTCTTTTGACTTAAAGCACATCCGTAGCAGATTATTCCTTTCATCTTTCAATTCCCACAGTCTTTTCTATATTTCTCTTGGATCATGAAAACCACCCCATGCTAAAATTATGTGTAGTCCTCTGTGCATAAACATTCTTCATACAGTAATTAGCTTCATGCGCGCAAGTGCACTTATTGCACAAACAATAACTAAATTGAAAAATCATAGCAACAATGAAGGAAATACAAAATTGAAAACCTAAACTAAATGGCAATACTACCTTATTACAAACACCAAGAAGACTTATTTATAGTAGGGCTTCAACCTACTCCCATTAAAGTAATCAGGTATTTGTGTTCCATCAAGTGCTTCTAACTGGCATGCACTTGATTCAAGTATAGAAGTGATAACATACGGCCCCAACCAATGTACTTTGATCTTGCCTGGATGACACAAGAACTTTGAGTCATAAAGAAGGACCATTTATCCAATCTCAATTTTTTTATCTCTTATGTTTCTGTCATGCCATGCCTTCTACCTGGCCTTTTCCTACTTTTGAATCCACCATGTTATGGCTCGGTGCTCATCTAGTTGAATCATTTTGTCAATAAGTTCTTCTAAATCCTGTTCATCATCTAGACCTCCAGCGCACGCAATGCGCAGAGAAGGTAACATAAATTCTATAGGAAGAACAAATTCTATGCCAAATACCAATTGAAATGGTGTGGCTGTAATGCCCGCCACGGACAATGGAAAATAGACCAATAAGTCGCTAATTTTTTTTTTTGAAGTGAATACTTAATAATACAAATCGGATTCCCATTATTATTTATTTTAAACTAGATTGATTTACCCGATTTCTAAATCACTAACCCCAATTAATTTTATTTATTTAACTTCTATTAAGTTACTAGAGACAACCTAGTAAAAGGCTACACCTCTTTTAAATTAAATAGATTTCCCCCTTTTATTTTGTTACCCACACACACATCCTAAATAAAATTTAACTCCCATTCACATTTTAAATACCCATGACCTAAAGTGAGTAGGGTGAATTGTGGACCCTAGGATCAAATAGATCTCAGCCCTAGATCTAATTTTCCCTAGACTTCTTTATCTTTTTATTTTCTTTTCCTTTCCATATTATTTTGGTTTATTTTTGTTTATCACTTGCAGGTGGAGGAGGAGCTATGTAGTTTGAGTTTATGGAGTTTTTTTTTAAAATGAGGGTCCTCCATTTTCTACTATATATATATATATATATGTTTACATTTTCTTCTTTGAAGAACCTACACAGGTGACCAAATCCGCAATTTTCCTTGATGATGCCGCGACTTTAGAAATGTGTGGGCGGTGGATTAGAGTGGAGATTAGGTGGTGGAAGAGTGCATGGAGAGTGTGGAAAGGGGGACTGCACGCAGAGGAGCGGGGTCGGTGCGTGGAGAGGGGGAGAGGGGGCCACGTGGAAGGGAGGGGGGGCGGCGGAGGTGCGGCGAGTGGGGAAGGAGGTAGGGGGTGTAGAAGTGGTGGCAGGGGAAGGGAAATGGCCACGGGGTGTAGGGGATAGGCGGCGGACATGGGACAGGGGACCCGTGGGGTTGCGTGGATGTGGGAGGGCTCGGCCCTCCCAAAACTTTGTGTTGTTTTTGTTTATTTAAAAACTATAACATATATTATATATATATATATGAAATATATAATATATAATATATGATATATTATACTTTTATAATATATATATAAACACACACACACACACACATAATAAAATAAAAGTATAATAAACCCAAGGATATTGCACTTAAAATACAATTTTAAATATATAAATATGTAATACTTATTTCCAATAATAAACAAATAGAATATGACTAATATAAATTTAATTTATTTTATTATTATACTTTTTTTTTGATATATTCATATGTGATCTACAAATGTGCCCATCTTATTTTGACAATAAGAGAAGAGAGAAAACTAGTAGTATTCTACTCTTTAACCTTTAAAAAAACTAATAAATAAATACATTTCAAGAATAGTATATATATATATATATTTCTACATGAACACATGCAATAACAATTTGTAAGAAGGAAACATATATCAATAACCATATTTCCAATAAATCAACTTTCCTTTGAACACAAATAATCAGATTTCTAAAATCATATAGTGGTAGAAATATATTTAAATCTAGTTTCACTTAGTATCTAAATCTATGATAATTTTACAAAGGGATGTACATTTCAAAATGATAATAATTTCTTCCAATATTAAATAGCAAACTTCATATAACAACTAGATTTCCTTTCCAATGCAAGACAAATTTAAGGTTTCAGATTTGCACACAAGTAAGGTCTCCAATAAATAATATATTTTCTTTTCAAGAGACATGTTTTCAATAAACAACTTTTCATTCCAAAAAAAAAGAGTTACAACAATTCATATGAAGAGATTTTCATACCTATTTTACAAGCTTAAACTTAATGAGCAACATATTTCTAAAATACACAACTACACAAGAATTCCTATTACAAGTTTCTTTGTAAGTTTGAAGAGATATTTCTCAAACAAATATGTCTCAAGTTTTCAAGTAATACCAAATATACAAAATGGAGAGTTTACAAGGAAAGGAAATTTCTACATAGCCATACTCAAGAGGTTACAATGCAAGTAATGTTTCACAAAAA
Source organism: Taxus wallichiana var. yunnanensis (assembly GCA_018340775.1). Taxonomy (NCBI): domain Eukaryota; kingdom Viridiplantae; phylum Streptophyta; class Pinopsida; order Cupressales; family Taxaceae; genus Taxus; species Taxus wallichiana. Next base: position 1,026,465,799 of record CM031240.1, on the reverse strand, counting down.
TTTGAGAGGACAATGAGAGACCAAGATGTCACAAACTCCAAACCAACATCCAACTTGTGATCCAACTTCAAATGCCTTCAAAATAATCCAACACAAGGAGAAGAAGCTTGTTAAACCACCCAACCTTTAGGCATCATCACATGCCTTTCCAAGGTTGGAAGGCATGCTAGCCTCCCCCAAGCCCATGGGAAAGAGGACTACTATCCACAACTTTGCACAAGAGTGAGGGTGAACAACCAACATTACATTCACATAAAAACAAGACTCCAATTTTGCAAAGATGAAAAAGAGGAGAAACCATGTTCTACCTCTAAAATGGGGAAGAGAAGAAAGGAGTTCTCCAAAAGTTGTAACCAACATTAGTTGTATAAAACCAAGATCTCCACACCCTCCTTATTCCTCCAAATTCATTCAAACCCTCCTTATTTCTCCACCCTTTCACCAATCCTTCTTGGAAGGATTTTCAAACCCTAAAGGGGTTTCCTCACCAAGAATGGGGAAGGAGGTTCAAGCCATATGAACCACCTTCCACACCTCAAACCATTTGATAGGAGTAACTAAAATCCTAAAAGGCTTTCCCATCAAGCCTATGAGGATTGAGAGGGAAAAATCCCTCTCTCTTCCCCCAAAAACTCCAAAACTCCATCATGCCATATGATGGATGGAGCAAAATCAAGTAAACAACAAATAAAATCCACATGCAACAACAAACATTTCCAAGTAAACAAAACTAATATCTAGCATGATATAAAACACACAAATAAGCTCAAGAATCCTACCTCCAAAAATCTCTCCAACTTCAATCTTTTCCACTTCTTGACCCAAGCAAACTCTAGCTCCAAAATCCACAAGCCTCCAAGCAAAAGCTCCAAAAAAAGTCCTCTTCTTTCCCCATGAGGGAGAATTTGAAGAGGAGTAAGAAAAAATCCTCACAAATGAGGGGGTGACATGTGTCACCCCTCTCTTCCCTCAAGGTCAAAGATTCCCAAGATAAAAGAGAGAAAGGTTAAATTATCTTTTAACCCTCTTCTCCCAAATTACCCAAAATGATAACAAAACAAACTTGTGCAACTTTTAACAAAGCACACTTACCCATCCACCTTACATGGATGTGACCAAAGGAAGGCAAAATGGGAGGGAAAACTCCCTCTAAGCCTTGGAAATAAGCCCCTCTACCTATTAGGTAGGGTCCAAGGGCCCATTTTCATGCTAAGGGAACTCCCAAACTAAAAAGGGGTCCCTAAAATGCCTAAAATAGCCCAATTTCGGGTTTGGCACACTTGGGCACAAGGGTAGAGGGTGTGGGGCCCACCTAAGGGTTCACATGTGACCCTAATCCCTTTTGATTAATTACATCATTATACAAACTCAAAACTTAATGTAAGTGGGGCCATTAATTCCCCAAAATAAGTTTACAACACAACTAAACACCCTAAGCAAGATTAATAATACAAGACATATTATATTACAAATGAGGGTCAATCATGGTGCCCAAAACAATAAGCTTTAATACTAAGGCCTCATACAATAAACACGGCTAGGACTTAGCCCTGTGGGCTACTTGTACAAAGTTGTGTAGTTGGCTTGAATCCCACGTTCTCCTGTGACTTGTCACCTACACACTCATTGCACATTAAGCTGCTGTCCGATAAAATGTGAATCCACTACTTAATAAGAAATCGGTGAATCTAAACTAGCATATCATCTTTACGGAATCGTAAATGTGACAATCATGCACAATTATACACAATTCACCATAAGTTATACATAATGATAAAGTGACATATTTCCATAGAATCCAAACATGTAACTACACTAAACATTTAATGTATCTCAATTAGTTCTAAACAACATCATCATAAGCTAATGTCCACAACATTGAATGAAAAATAACAACATGCTACTAAAGTCAAATTAGCGCTACACACCCAAATATGCATCCATGTCCAAGAATTTCCAAAATTCATAACATACTATCAACATATATCAAATCCATGTCCAAACATGTCTTTGAGGAAGGAAAACAACGAGATCTTGAAGCTATAAAAATGTGGGCACTATAGTGGCTTTGTTCAATCTCTTGTAAGTTATTCTATATGCCCAAAGAACAGTGACACTTTATCATCCCAATCCTTTCTTCCAACATCACATTTTTTTTCAAGGTCTGTCCCAAAATTTTGTTGAAGGCCTCAACAATTCCATTTTATTGAGGATGGTAATGTGTAGTTTTATGGTGTGTATCCATAAACTCATCTAATAGGATCTGATTGTCTCATTTAAAAAGTGTGTACCTCTATCGATTTTCAAGCTTAAAGGACATCCATATCGTGTAAGAGCATTCTCCCACACAAATCTAGCTGTTGTAGCTACCGTACAATCTTTCGTAGGTGCTTCTTCCACCCACCATGTAAGATAATCTATGCAAGTAATGATATAATGTGATCTAGTCCTATGCACGGTTAGTGAAATAGGTCCTACAAATTCAATGGCCCATTTCTCAAATGGTTCAGCACTAGTAATTGGTCTCAAAGGCATCTCATCTCTTTGCCCTAGTTTTCCTAGGCATTGACAATGATCACATGCCTTACAATAGTCTTTACAGTCTTTATACAGTGTCTCCCACCATAATCCAACAATTAAGATCTTTCGGGTAGTTGCATCACTTACATAATGGCCTCCTACAATACCACCATGAGCTTCTTCCATGATATCCTTATGCTCATGCTCTAACACACAATGGTGTAATACTTCATCTCTTCCTAGCTTGTAAAGGTCACCACTAATTAACATAAATGGTGCCGCATGTATAACAAGTTGCTTCTTTTCTAATGATTTCATTCCTTTTCGTGCCATACCTATTCATAGAAAGAAAACAATGTCTTCTAACTCCATGGGCATGTGTTGTAACTCAGTATAATCTGTGCATCCGACATTGTCTCTTCAATTTTCTAGGCATCCTCTCTTGAATTGATTCTAGATAAATGGTCTGGTCCAGAATTGATTTTCCCCGGTGTTACCACAACCGTGAAGTCAAACTCTTGAAATAGGAGCACCCATCTTCATATACGCCCCTGTAAGATGCGCTTGTTTACCAAGTACTTCAATGTCATGTGATCTCGTATAAAGCAAAAATGGTGTTCTTAACAAGTATCATTGAAACTTGTACAATGCATAGACCATTGACAAAGCTTCACGCTCGTAGTTTTATAATTCTATTCAGCAGAGTCAACTTCCTACTACAAAAAAAAATTAGATGATCTATAATACCTTCCATGAGTTGAGCTAACACAACACCAATGGCCATACTATAAGTTTCCACATGCACATGAAATGGTTTATCCCATGAGGAAAGTGCGAATGGGCATGGTAGTAAGTTTCTCTTTAATACCTCAAATGTGTGTTGCTATGGTTTTTCCCAATAAAATGTACCTTTCTCCTTTAGTAATTATTCTAAGGGTGTAACAATTTTGACATACCATTTTATAAATTTTTACGTAATATCTTGTATGACCTAAAAATCTGCGCACCTCACTTTGATTGGTAGGCATTTCTAGGCCTAAAATGTAACACCTGAACTGCTGTTGTTACTTCCTCCTAAGCATACAAGTGTTGATATGTGATTTCTTTTGTAACAAAAAAAGGATGTGTTCCTTTGATTGAGAAGTCATGCTTGATATGTACTGTATCTTCTTTGCAGATTGCAGATCTTTGACTGAGTCAGAATATGATTAGACTCTTTTATTTATTTCATTTTACATCTGAGTTTAATCTGATCTCGGAACGAATTATGAAGTTATTCATCTATAAGACCTAGCCTTGGATCAGTGGTATTGATCCAAGTGGTGCTTTAAGTTTTTCATGATGAATTAAAAATTATAAACCTTTCACCGGTTGCAAGGTCTGAATTCGTTGAATAAAGCCAATCCCGAGTCTAACTCAGGTTGATCGTGTGAAAAGGATTGGTTCCCGATATCTAAATATATCTGGAAGGTCTTGATCGCGGACCAGGTAATAATTCAGTTACATATAATTCTGTAGCCTAATGGCAGTACAGGAGTTAACCCTGTTCGAGAATGCATGTTGTGGGTCTTTTTCTGAGCGTAAGAAATGTTAGACCTAACTGGAATTATAAATGTTAGTAACCTAAAACTAAACTTAACCTAGGGGTTAGTGTTAATCTAACCTAGACCTAGGCTAAGAGCTAATGTTCTAAGTTAATATCTATGTTCTAAGAAGTTAGACTAGGTGTTATCCTAAATTCTAACCTAAGTTACTAACCTAACTATTGAACAAGGATGTAAGGGGACCTATGGAGGGGTGTGAACCATGGGCGGAAGTTTCTATGTTATTAAATGCGTGGATAAGCATGAGGGACAGGTAATTGGTGGAGGTTTTAAAATGGCTAACTTGAGCCGATGTGGCAGGTCGCCAAAATTGGAAATGGTCTTGGAATTTCTCTTGTCTATCGCCAACTATGGCGGTCGGTGGCGATGAGTTTGAGCGGGAAATTGGGAGTAAATACAATTAATGAGCTCGGTAGTCGAGCTTGGATTTCTGAGAAGGCATGCAAATTGGAAAGTTAATGGTTTGTTTTGCTTATCACGAATTCCGGTTTTCCCTCTGCTCATTCGGTTCTTCGCACTTTGATCTTCTTGGTGTCAGCATGGCGAGTATGAGCGTATCTAGCTCTTTCCTCTCGCAAGGAAAATATAAATGTCATGGAAATAGCAAAATTTTGTTGGTGGCTCTAACTTGGAAAAGGAAAAGAAAGTCCGAGCTCTTTCGGTGGTCTCTGCTTCAGAATTTTGAGCAAATATCCAGGCATGTTAGGCCCTAACTTTTAAAAATCTTGCTCTTCTTCAAATGATTTCATTAGAACAACTCTGTTCAAATGATTTATGGAAATAGATGGTTTCTATGGTATCCTTGTGTGATTTTCGACAATGTATCTTCATGCTGGTTCGGCTTTTCAATTTAACCCTTGATGGGTGTTTATTATATTCGAATCATGTTGCTATATTTCTTTGTGTTTTGCATTCCGGATTTTATATGCGAAATATATGAAAAGAAGGTATGCTCGGCCTGCTCTGCGAGAGCCCATAAATTGTTCTTGTGATGGGTACAGGCCACTGTGATGCTTGTTGATTTATACTCGAAGTCGATGCTTGTTGTTGATACTTGCCGTTGTTGCTTGTTGTGGGTACTTGTCGGAAGGGATACTGATGGACATTTGTTTGATTGTTCAGTTAAAATTGAACTTTTTGTAAGCTATGTCGTGGTTATTATTTAGTGGTGGTTATGGATTTTTGTTGGGTTTCGTTATGAATTTTATAGTTATTGTGAAGAGGTAACATATTGTGTTACAGTATTCATTACGACCTCACTGGAGTTGTTTTTCCCTTTCGTGAAGGTTAAGGGGATTCAACCCGTTTATATATATATATGTTTATTATATTGAAACGACTCTGTAGAGTCCATTGAATGATTCGTGCACTATGGACCACTGTGGAAGCTTTATATATCTTTGAATATTGGTAATTTGAGTTTCGTTGGAGTCTAGAAGAAGTAACAGGTCATACGACCTCTGTTATTTGTAATAAATTTTGGTACGAGACTCCACAGGTTGTCTTTATTACGTTTCCTTCTGTGTAAGCTTGTTCGAGAATATTGGAGAGATTCAGTTGGAATTCTTGTTACGAAATCAGTGATTTGTTTAAGCCTGATTTTTAATGTTTATCATTGTTGGCACAGTTGGGAATCATTGTTTATTATTTATTTGATATACTGTTACTCGGGTTCAGTGGAATCCTTTCTAGGTAACTACAGTACCTGTCTCAAATTAAGCTTGCTTAGTTACTATTGTTTCGACACTGTTGGGTTCCTTGAGTTTGGAAAGATATCTTGTATATCGGCTTCTGTAAAAGCTATATTGTGAATACTGATATACGGATTTAGTTTTAAATCCTTGATTGGTAATCTGTGTCACTGTATCTATATAAGCCTGAGTATGAACATGTAATGTTTTTGGCTTTGTTGGATTTCTTAAAATAACTTGACATTATGTATTATGGCTTTTATAAAGTAGGTCGTGAATAACATACTTTCAACTCTGGATGCGTTCAGAAGTGACTATGTTATGTTATGTTATGTTTTCTTTCTGATTACATTCCAGATAGATGTGGCTGTGCATGTTGTGTGGATTTCGTTTAAAAATCTCTCTGCATAGTCATAGGGAATTGTCATTGCTAAAATGATTTCGAGTCTCTTGTTGACTGCGATAACAGAAGAGATCCTTTGAATTCGACCTTGGGTCTAAAAGCCTTACAGTGTAGAAAGGACTTGAATGAGTTGAAGGTTGTCATAAGGTATTGTTGGCGTGTTACGTCTTCTGTGCATAGATATCCATTTCTGAGCTTGATTGAGTTTAGGAGTAGTTGATTTCACCTTAACAGGTAATGGCATTTAATATCTTCTTGTCTGTCGCTTCTTGCGTGAGGACATACTGAGTCTGCTTGTTGATAGACACCATTGTTTGGCATGAGGGCTACTGTACTGTAGTTGCTTTCTTGTAAGCTTTAACAAAACAGTGGTGTTGTTGATGGTCTCGACTGATTTATTTGCTTGTGTATTAAGTGAATGCCTTGCTCTTGAAAAGACGGTACAGTCATGAGCTAGATCTGAAGGAAATAAGTATTATTCGTTTATTTCTCTTCTGTTATAAAGTATAGGTTGATATAATTGTTTATCTAACTTTTGGAATTGTTCTATCATGCTGATGGAATCATGAAAGGTTATTTATTTATTATGTTGAATATATAATCCGTCTGATGTTGCTGTCCTTGGGATTCAGATGGATAGTTGGTTAGATGCATTTGTCTTCTTGGTCACTAACGTTTTAATGATTTGATCTCATTTAAACAGGGTGTTTAATGAAAACAATTGATGTATTGCAATTGTTTTAAAGGTTAGTGCTTATCATGCTCAGTTCATTGAACTGACCCATGTTGACAATTTTTGCAGATGGATGCCGTAAGTGGTAAAAGCATGCAGATCTGATAGGACGATCAGATTGTTTAAATTGATTTTATAATGAATTACCGCTTGATTTTCTAAATGTACCATATAAGGAAAGATGTTCCTTTTTCAGTTGAGTAATGTATCAAGTATGTTGAATGCATAAAATGTATTTGATTAGTACCGAAAGGAATGGAAATGGATATTTGATACTTATGTGATTGTATTTCTATCTTGATAGTTAGTATTTCTCCGGTTCTTATGTCGTGAGAGTATTGTTATCATTGTATAATTGGTGACTTTTGTGAATACCAATGAAATCTTACAAGAATATGTGATTGAATTCTTATGAGTGTTTAGTAGTTCTTGTATGTTCTATCGAAAGCTAAATTGAAATTTAGTTCACTTTGTCTTTTTGGGAAGATAGGGTTAAAGTAAACCCAAGCAGAACGCTAAACAAGATGAACTAAATTATTGATCCCTAGTCTTGATTATGACAGGACAACATTTAATTGGATTCTTAATCATTTATATCTTGATACAAATAGTATGATAGTAATTCAGTTATGAAAACTGATATAAACCTAATGGGGTTCAGATGTCAATCTCATGTGAAGTCTATGAGATATTGACCGATTTCGTTGTTTTAGAATTATGTATATTCTAAGAACTCCTTGATGAGACCTTGGCCTTAATATCTCCACCGTGAATGGGTTTTATTGAGGAAGGTCATCCTAAGATGAAGAATCCAGGGATCGGGAAAGGCTAACCTTAGGGGAACGTCTTTAATGTAATTTAAACTCAACGTGCGTAACGCATATTAATAAGTAGATCTTTTCGAGGCGGATTTAAAGGTTGACGGCACAAGTCAACTGCAGGGTTGTACCTCCGAGAAGATTAGGATCTTTTCGAAGTTACAACAATGCAGGTGACTTATGACGACACCCTTTGCATTGATCGCTAAGATTTACACTTTGATCTCGAACGAGTTACTCAGGGACCGATTAGGAATGTGATCACGTTACAAGGCTGCCTAGGAGAATCGGGGTATCTTGACACACTGGTTTAACTAGGGTTGAACCAGTACGTCATCATATCCCTAATCCTCGTGGGCATCCATATAACGTTATCACCTTGTTAATCCGTTTAGTGAATAAGTTGAGATAGGAGGGACCGAATGTGAAAGTCGGTATAAGACATTCTACATAACATAAGAATGGGGTGAAGGGCGTATTCCGAGTTGACAAGTATGCCATTAGGGAATACGAGACATAAACAGTATGTTTCAAATCTTTGGCCAAAGTATCGCAAGTTTCTTGATTGCGTTGTCCTAATTCACCTAGTTTAAGGGATGAGATGCCGATGAATAATGGTAACAATTATTCAGTTAGGTTCCTTGGACAGAGCATTCTCCCGAATAGGAAGAGAACCGCAAGAGTGAAGTGTTAAATAAAAACGCCAACTCTTATTACTCATGAAAGATCGGTAGATTAATGAGTCATGGAATGAATAGATCGGAGGTACTCCGAGTCATTACAATTGCATATGGTTGTCTCATTATAAGAATGGTTATTTGATTTGTGAGTTCTAAATTATGTATTTAGAACTAGGATGCAATTATCAAAAAAAAATTGAATTGACTTGTTCTATTTTCTAAAATGAGGATGTTACATCTTGGTATCAGAGCTGAAGGTTGCAGCTCTTGGACCTATTGTGTCCATAATCTGATAAAAACTTGAATTTTCTTGTAATGAAAAATGGTTAGAACAAGGGGAAATGTTGCGAATAATGCTCCACCTGATGGAGGGGCGGCAACAACCCAGAAACTTGATGAGATCCTTGCTGCCTTGTTGGACACAAGAGATCGTTTAGCTGTACTTGAGCAGCAGGTGATGGGGAATGAGGAGGATGAAGAAGCTGGAAATGTCAATCAGCCACCTCCTGAGGACAACCCCAATATGGGTGTTGATGTTAATGCTGTAAATGCACCTGTCCAACCAGAAAACAAAAAGGCCAGATTGGCAGCAGAACTCACTAATGATATAAAAAGGATAAGCCCACCTAAGTATGATGGCACCACATTAGGAGATGGAGCTGAGAACTGCTCAATGAAATGGAGAAGTACTTTGCAATAAGGAACTTCTCGGAGGAAACCAAAGCTATTTGGGAGCCTATCAACTTTCCCACGAAGCATCTTCATGGTGGGATAGCCGTAAAAGCTGAAATAAATATTGATGAGACCAATATTACTTGGGATCAATTTAAAGGCTATTTTAGGCAACGTTGGCTGCCATAACTTTTCTATGATCGAAAAATGACGGAATTTCAGAACTTAGCTCAAGGGAAGCTAACGTGAATCAATTAGGAGCGGTTTACAAAACTCCTCAAGTATGTACCGCAGTATCAAACTGACGAGAAGTTTAGAATATGGAAATTCATCATGGGATTGAATCCCGTGATAGGGGGAGAGGTCGATGTTCACAGTCCAACCACTATGGAAGGAGTTGTTGAAAAGGCCATAAGGCAAGAATAAAAATTAAAGGCTATTTCTGCTCATAAAGAGGAAGTGTGGAAGAAGACTGCAAATCCTTCTTCAACCTCTCTTGCACCCAGAAAAGGACCATGGAAAAAGTTTGGAAACAAGAATAAGTTTCCAGGAGATAACAGTAAGAAAGCAGTAGTAAATAAGCTCTGCTGGAAATGTAAGGGATAATTTTGCTAAAAATTATAACAATGGGCAGAAGCCCTATGGAGGACAACGTGACAATTACAAGGCTGGAGGCAATTCTGAGCCTAAAAAGGGACCTGTAGGAGGCTGCTACAATTGTGGCAAAGATCACTACGCTAATCAATGCCCTTTGAAGAAGGATGATCGTAATCAACAGCATAAGATACATGCTGCAGTAGCAGACAAGCAAGCTGAAAAGCAAGTAACACCTATAGAAGTTCCGGGTAAGTTATTTGGCATACCTGTCACTATTCTTTTTGATACAGGAGCTACTGAATGTTTTATTTCTAATAAACTTGCTTCTAAACTTAAAAGAAAAGCTGGGAAAATGGATAAATCTTGGACTGTACAGTATGGTAATAACTCTGTTCATACAGTGAGTATGTGTCTTTTTGGGGCAGTCCTTGACTTACCTAACTTTTCCACGGAAGTTGATCTCTATGTTACACCTTTGGGATCATATGACATTGTCATCGGTGTCAATTGGTTAGCTGACCATAAAGCAAAAGTAGACTGCTATGAAAAGAACATAAAATGTTTAGATGATCAAATTTGGAATCACAGAGATTCAAGGGTGAAATGGGAAATTTCAGTTAGAAAATTGTCAGCTATGCAGCTTAAAAAGGATAAGAATAAAGGATGTACTCTTTATGCAGTAAAGATATCTGAATCTTCAGAAGAAGATGGTGATTATATGAAGCAAATTCCTCTGTTACAAAGTTTCAGGGATGTTTTTCCTGAAGAATTACCAGGGTTACCACCCAAGAGAGAATTTGACTTCACCATCGAAATCAAACCGGGAACTGAACCTATTTCCAAAGTGCCTTATAGGATGACTACTACAGAGTTAGTCGAGCTTAAGGCACAGTTGCAAGAACTTTTGACAAAAGGTTTGATTAGACCAAGTGTTTCACCTTGGGAAAAGTGCGTGATATTTGTGAAAAGAAGGATGGAACACTTAGGCTGTGTATTGATTATAGGATGTTGAACAAAGCAACAATCAAGAACAGATATCCACTTCCTAGAATCGACGATCTATTTGATCAGATGCGTGGAGCAGCGGTTTATTCTAAGATAGACCTTCGATCTGGTTATCATCAGTTAAGGATTAAAGAAGAAGACATTCATAAAACAGCTTTCCGAACAAGGTACGGACATTATGAATTCACGGTTCTACCCTTTGGATTAACTAATGCACCCGCAGCCTTTATGAACTTAATGAACAATATTTTTCAAGAATATCTGGACAAGTTTGTACTTGTATTCTTGGACGATATTCTCATTTATTCTAAAAGCGTTGAGGAGCACAATGAGCATTTGAAGATAGTTTTGGAAATTTTGAGAAAAAGAAAGTTGTATGGTAAGTTATCCAAATGTTCTTTCTTTGATTCAGAAGTTCACTATTTGGGTCATGTCATAAGTAAAGAAGGAATTGCTGTAGATCCTTCAAAAATAGTGGCAATAACTGAGTGGCCTGCACCAAAGAATGTGCATGAAGTAAGAAGCTTCATGGGTCTTGCAGGTTACTATAGAAAATTTGTAAAGGATTTTTCTAAAGTAGCTGCACCAATAACTTCATTGCAAAAGAAGGATAAGAAATTCATGTGGAATGACAAGTGCGAAGCGGATTTCAAAAGTCTGAAAGACCAGTTGACTTCTGCACCTATATTAGCTATACCAGACCCTAATGGGAGTTTTACAGTTGTAACGGATGCTTCTGGGGAAGGCCTTGGAGGTGTTTTGCTACAAAATGATCAGGTCATAGCATATGAAAGTAGAAAACTTAAGTTACATGAGCTGAATTATGCCCCTCATGATTTGGAACTTGCTGCTATTGTTCATGCACTTCAAGTCTGGAGACACTACTTACTTGGGAAACCTTTTGAGTTGAAAACTGATCACTTAGGACTGAAATATATTTTCACTCACCTAATCAATGCCGAGACGAGAGAAGGTGGTTAGAATTTTTATCACAATATGACTTTGATATTAGCTATATCAAAGGGAAGGAGAATAGAGTAGCTGATGCTCTAAGTCGTAGGAGGCACATTTCTGCTCTTATAACATTAAGAACTCAGTTTAAAGATGAAGTAAAGAGTGCCTCAGAATCTGATAATTACTTTCTGCAGGTAAAGGCAGTGCTTGCTGCAGAACCTAAGGATATAAGGTATGAAGGTTTTCATTTTGATAATGAAGGAATCTTGCGTTATGAAAACAGGGTATATGTACCTATGCTGAACGATTTGAGAAAGAAGTTGTTAGTTGAATTTCATAATTCACCTTTCTCTGGACACCCGGGTATCACAAAGATGCTTGCTGATTTGAAACAGCAATACTTTTGGAAAGGTATGAAAAAGGATGTCATTGAATTTGTGACTCATTGTTTGGAATGTCAGCAGGTGAAGGCAGAACATATGCACCCTGCTGGACTGTTATATCCTCATAGCATACCGCAGTACAAATGGCAAGTAATAACCATGGATTTTGTACAAGGATTACCCATGTCCAGGAATAAACATGATGTTATCCTGGTAGTTGTAGATAAACTGACTAAGGTAGCTCATTTCATCGCTGGAAATCTAAAGGATGATTCTCCAGTGCTGGCCAAAAGATTCGTACATGAAATTTTCAGGTTGCATGGTGTACCAGAATTGATTATATCTGACAGGGATCCTAGAATGACATCAAGGTTTTGGCAAACGCTTAACGCAGCTCTTGGAACGAAACTAAACTTCAGTTCTGCATATCATCCGAAATCGGATGGACAAACTGAGAGGGTAAATCAAGTGTTGGAGGACATGTTGCGTATGTATTGCATGGATCAACAGTATAAATGGGAGGAGTATCTTCCATTAGTTGAGTTCGCATACAACAACACTTATCACTCATCTCTTAAAATGGCACCATTTGAAGCACTTTATGGAAGAAAGTGCAGAACTCCTGTTAGTTGGGACAGTGTTGAGGATAGAGTGGTAATTGGACCAGAGATTCTCACTGAAATGGAACAACAAGTTAAGCTGATTCGTGAACGATTAAAGGAAGCAGCAGATAGGCAGAAGAGCTATGCTGACCTTAAGCGGGTTGATCAAAGGTTTGAGCTTGGTGAGAAGGTTTTTCTTCGTGTTAAACCCAGAAAGAGTTCTATAACTTTTGGCAAGGCTGCCAAGTTGTCACCTCGATTCGTGGGACCTTTCGAAATTGTCGAAATAATCAATCTTGTAGCTTATCGTTTAGCATTGCCACCTGCTTTATCTCGCATGCATGATGTTTTCCATATTTCTTTGCTTAAGAAATACATTTCAGATCTGTCACATGTTTTAAATTGGAATTCCTTGCAGGTCCAAGACCCAGGAATAATCGTGGTTAAACCCACACGAGTGCTGGAAACTCACCAATTGCATTTAAGAAATCGTGAAATACAGCAATGTAAGGTCCAGTGGGACCAGTTTAACGAAGAAAGTGCAACTTGGGAAAATCTGGAAGAGATGAAAATTACTTTTCCTTCTCTTTTTCAACAGAATGAAATCTGTTGACAAAACATTCTTTTATGAACTTATTTTTTTGTATTTATGAAAGTCAGATGAAGGCAAACATTATTCAGGTTGAATAAAATGTGTTGTGACATTGATTTCTGGAACTATTCAAGTTGGAAAATAGTCGCATTGATTTGTGAACTAATAAATTAGTTGACCTGAAGGTTAATTGAATATGTAATCATCGGGACGATGAATCTTTTTAGGAGGGAAGCATGTAACACCCTGAACTGTTGTTACTTCCTCCTAAGCATACAAGTGTTGATATGTGATTTCTTTTGTAACAAAAAAAGGATGTGTTCCTTTGATTGAGAAGTCATGCTTGATATGTACTGTATCTTCTTTGCAGATTGCAGATCTTTGATTGAGTCGAATATGATTAGACTCTTTTATTTATTTCATTTTACATCTGAGTTTAATCTGATCTCGGAGCAATTATGAAGTTATTCATCTATAAGACCTAGCCTTGGATCGGTGGGTATTGATCCAAGTGGTGCTTTAAGTTTTCATGATGAATTAAAAATTATAAACCTTTCACCGGTTATAAGGTCTCGAATTCGTTGAATAAAGCCAATCCCGAGTCTAACTCAGGTTGATCGTGTGAAAAGGATTGGTTCCCGATATCTAAATATATCTGGAAGGTCTTGATCATGGACCAGGTAATAATTCAGTTACATATAATTCTGTAGCCTAATGGCAGTACAGGAGTTAACCCTGTTCGAGAATGCATGTTGTGGGTCTTTTTCTGAGCGTAAGAAATGTTAGACCTAACTGGAATTATAAATGTTAGTAACCTAAAACTAAACTTAACCTAGGGGTTAGTGTTAATCTAACCTAGACCTAGGCTAAGAGCTAATGTTCTAAGTTAATATCTATGTTCTAAGAAGTTAGACTAGGTGTTATCCTAAATTCTAACCTAAGTTACTAACCTAACTATTGAACAAGGATGTAAGGGGACCTATGGAGGGGTGCGAACCATGGGCGGCAGTTTCTATGTTATTAAATGTGTGGATAAGCATGAGGGACAGGTAATTGGTGGAGGTTTTAAAATGGCTAACTTGAGCCGACGTGGCAGGTCGCCAAAATTGGAAATGGTCTTGGAATTTCTCTTGTCTATCGCCAACTATGGCGGTCGGTGGCAGTGGAGTTTGAGCGGGAAATTGGGAGTAAATGCAATTAATGAGCTCGGTAGTCGAGCTCGGATTTCGCGAGAAGGCATGCAAATTGGAAAGTTAATGGTTTGTTTGGCTTATCACGAATTCCGGTTTTCCCTCTGCCTGTTCACTGGTTCTTCGCACCAGTCTTCTTGGTGTTGCATGGCGAGTATGAGCGTATCTAGCTCTTTCCTCTGGCAAGGAAAATATATATGTCATGGAAATAGCAAAATTTTGTTGGTGGCTCTAACTTGGAAAAGGAAAAGAAAGTCCGAGCTCTTTCAGTGGTCTGCTTCGGAATTTTGAGCAAATATCCAGGCATGTTAGGCCCTAACTTTTAAAAATCTTGCTCTTCTTCAAATGATTTCATTAGAACAACTCTGTTCAAATGATTTATGGAAATAGATGGTTTCTATGGTATCCTTGTGTGATTTTTGACACTGTATCTTCATGCTGGTTCGGCTTTTCAATTTAACCCTTGATGGGTGTTTATTATATTCGAACTGTTGCTATATTTCTTTGTGTTTTGCATTCCGGATTTTATATGCGAAATATATGAAAAGAAGGTATGCTCGGCCTGCTCTGCGAGAGCCCATAAATTGTTCTTGTGATGGGTACAGGCCACTGTGATGCTTGTTGATTTATACTCGAAGTCGATGCTTGTTGTTGATACTTGCCGTTGTTGCTTGTTGTGGGTACTTGTCGGAAGGGATACTGATGGACATTTGTTTGATTGTTCAGTTAAAATTGAACTTTTTGTAAGCTATGTCGTGGTTATTATTTAGTGGTGGTTATGGATTTTTGTTGGGTTTCGTTATGAATTTTATAGTTATTGTGAAGAGGTAACATATTGTGTTACAGTATTCATTACGACCTCACTGGAGTTGTTTTTCCCTTTCGTGAAGGTTAAGGGGATTCATATATATATATATATATATATATATATATATATATATATTATATTGAATATTGACTCTGTAGAGAGTCCATTGAATGATTCGTGCACTATGGACCACTGTGGAAGCTTTATATATCTTTGAATATTGGTAATTTGAGTTTCGTTGGAGTCTAGAAGAAGTAACAGGTCATACGACCTCTGTTATTTGTAATAAATTTTGGTACAGACTCCTGGTTGTACTGTTACGTTTCCTTTTGTGTAAGCTTGTTCGAGAATATTGGAGAGATTCAGTTGGAATTCTTGTTACTGAAATCAGTGATTTGTTTAAGCCTGATTTTTAATGTTTATCATTGTTGGCACAGTTGGGAATCATTGTTTATTATTTATTTGATATATTGTTACTCGGTTTAATGGAATCCTTTCTAGGGAACTACGAATTTTTGTCTCAAATTAATCTTGCTTAGTTACTATTGTTTCGAAACCTTTGTTGGGTTCCTTGAGTTTGGAAAGATATCTTGTATATCGAAGCCTCGTAAAAAGCTATATTGTGAATACTGATATACGGATTTAGTTTTAAATCCTTGATTGGTAATCTGTGTCACTGTATCTGTATAAGCCTGAGTATGAACATGTAATGTTTTTGGCTTTGTTGGATTTCTTAAAATAACTTGACATTATGTATTATGGCTTTTATAAAGTAGGTCATGAATAACATACTTTCAACTCTGGATGCGTTCAGAAGTGACTATGTTATGTTATGTTATGTTTTCTTTCTGATTACATTCCAGATAGATGTGGCTGTGCATGTTGCGTGGATTTCGTTTAAAAATCTCTCTGCATAGTCATAGGGAATTGTCATTGCTAAAATGATTTCGAGTCTCTTGTTGACTACGATAACAGAAGAGATCCTTTGAATTCGACCTTGGGTCTAAAAGCCTTACAGTGTAGAAAGGACTTGAATGAGTTGAAGGTTGTCATAAGGTATTGTTGGCGTGTTACGTCTTACATGTGCATAGATATCCATTTCTCGAGCTTGATTGAGTTTAGGAGTAGTCGATTTCACCTTAACAGTATGACGGCATTTAATATCTTCTTATGTCATGTCGCTTCTTGCGTGAGGACATCTTTAGTCTGCTTGTTGATAGACACCGTTGTTTGGCATGAGGGCTACTGTACTGTAGTTGCTTTCTTGTAAGCTTTAACAAAATAGTGGTGCTGTTGATGGTCTCGACTGATTTATTTTCTTGTGTATTAAGTGAATGCCTTGCTCTTGAAAAGACGGTACAGTCATGAGCTAGATCTGAAGGAAATAAGTATTATTCGTTTATTTCTCTTCTGTTATAAAGTATAGGTTGATATAATTGTTTATCTAACTTTTGGAATTGTTCTATCATGCTGATGGAATCATGAAAGGTTATTTATTTATTATGTTGAATATATAATCCGTCTGATGTTGTTGTCCTTGGGATTCAGATGGATAGTTGGTTAGATGCATTTGTCTTCTTGGTCACTAATGTTTTAATGATTTGATCTCATTTAAACAGGGTGTTTAATGAAAACAATTGATGTATTGCAATTGTTTTAAAGGTTAGTGCTTATCATGCTCAGTTCATTGAACTGACCCATGTTGACAATTTTTGCAGATGGATGCCGTAAGTGGTAAAAGCATGCAGATCTGATAGGACGATCAGATTGTTTAAATTGATTTTATAATGAATTACCGCTTGATTTTCTAAATGTACCATATAAGGAAAGATGTTCCTTTTTCAATTGAGTAATGTATCAAGTATGTTGAATGCATAAAATGTATTTGATTAGTACCGAAAGGAATGGAAATGGATATTTGATACTTATGTGATTGTATTTCTATCTTGATAGTTAGTATTTCTCCGGTTCTTATGTCGTGAGAGTATTGTTATCATTGTATAATTGGTGACTTTTGTGAATACCAATGAAATCTTACAAGAATATGTGATTGAATTCTTATGAGTGTTTAGTAGTTCTTGTATGTTCTATCGAAAGCTAAATTGAAATTTAGTTCACTGTCTTTTTGGGAAGATAGGGTTAAAGTAAACCCAAGCAGAACGCTAAACAAGATGAACTAAATTATTGATCCCTAGTCTTGATTATGACAGGACAACATTTAATTGGATTCTTAATCATTTATATCTTGATACAAATAGTATGATAGTAATTCAGTTATGAAAACTGATATAAACCTAATGGGGTTCAGATGTCAATCTCATGTGAAGTCTATGAGATATTGACCGATTTCGTTGTTTTAGAATTATGTATATTCTAAGAACTCCTTGATGAGACCTTGGCCTTAATATCTCCACCGTGAATGGGTTTTATTGAGGAAGGTCATCCTAAGATGAAGAATCCAGGGATCGGGAAAGGCTAACCTTAGGGGAACGTCTTTAATGTAATTTAAACTCAACGTGCGTAACACATATTAATAAGTAGATCTTTTCGAGGTGGATTTAAAGATTGACGGCACAAGTCAATCGAGGTTGTACCTCTGAGAAGATTAGGATCTTTTCGAAGTTACAACAATGCAGGTGACTTATGAATAAAATATACTGTCCAATCATCTACGTAGACCTGTAAGAAGTTGTGAATAAAATATTTAAATTCCTGAACAACTATCTGTGAGAATATAGTAGGCACGTTTTTCAATCCAAAAGGCATCACAATATAGGAAAAACTTCCCCATTCAATAGTAAATGTTGTCTTTTCTTGATCCTCCTGAGCAATTCTAACCTGATGATAACCGGAAAATCCATCCGTGAAAGAATATATTTCGCACCCTGCAACTCCTTCTAGTATTTCCTCATTGAATGGCATAGGAAATGGATCTGTGACACATGCAACATTCAACTCCCTATAGTCCACACATATCTTAATCCGTTTTTCCTTCTTGATATTAATCACCATTGGGCTAACCCATTCTGACTCATCAAGGGGTTTGATAATTCTAGATTTCAACATATTATCAATTTCTTCCTTTATATTTTTGTGCAAATTAGGATTCATCCTATAAGGCCTCTTCCTAACTGGCAATGCACTATCCTTAAGTTTTATCTTCATTTCCCCAAGTGATTCATGCACACCTTTAAGTTCATGATATCCTCTAGGGAATAAGTCTTGATAATCCCTGAGTAATGCAATGATTTTTTCCACCTCCGAGTCTGACCAGTAATCTCCAATTATGGCCTCCTTAGGCTCAGCCTCCGAACCCATATTTAGCTTCTTTGTCTTCATGGGTTTATGGTAGGCACACGTATCCTTGTTTGCACTATCTAAAACCTCACATACCCCATGTGAATGTTCAATATCTAGGTTCTCAACTTCCTCATCATCCACAATGTAGACCATATTTCCTTTCTCTTTCTCCAAGAAAGTGCGTCAAGTAGTTTAGAGTCTATTTCTTCTTCCTTTTCAAAACATGCTCCAAACTCTGTCTCACTGAATAATTCCTGAATATGCTCTTCTACTTTTGCACTATCTCCCATAGTTAAGCGCTTGACAAATTTTAATGCCTCTTCTACAGGAGGTTTAGTCAAGAAGTAGTCAAATGTCTGGATCATACTGCGCAGTCAAATCATGTCACGGCTTACCAATTTCTATGTAGTTCAAAGCATATACATACCAAGCGCATGCATATCCTCGCAGCATGGAATACAATCTATGCACCCAGAGTGAAGGTGGTAATGCTTTCTGTCTTGCTATCTAGAGTCTCTCACACTCACAAATGTGATGCTTGAATAGATTGATCACCATGATAAGTGAAAATTTTTGTAGGTGCATTGTTCCTTATAAATCTAGTAGAAAAAGCTATTCCAATCTCTTCCCAGGTGTATAAGGTTAGCTCTGTGGACTATCCACTAGTGTGTTTCGTCCCATGCAGTGTATATACTAACATATCCCTTCTCTTAACATCCCTTCTCTTAACTTGATCTATGCATTGTGTTTCCATGGCATTAAAAATGTAGAGAGATCTTTTGCCCCTATATACCAAGGTAATGTGCTTCCTATTCATTGAATTGAACAAATTCCATTCTTGCACACAACCATGCTTTTCACCTCACGCCCTATTAATTCATATGTACCATGAGCCCAATTATCACAAGCAATACTCATAGTATCACTAATAGAATGAGAATCCTCCCATTGTAGGATGCCTTCCTTCGATGGCTCATTGACCTCTGGGTCCTGGATAGCGTGTACATAAACTCTGTTTAAATCCTCCTCACTTAGAGGCTCAACATATGGCATAGAATTTCCATCTGTCAAAGGTATCACAACCCTCTCCTCCTTGTTTTCAAAGCTGACATACCCCTTATTGAATCTCAAGTCAGCATTATTCGCATAACACCAAGGGCATCCAAGCAAGGATGGAAAATTGTCTGCTTCTGCAAGTGCTAATACCTCAAAATCCCCAGTGAACTTGGCCCCTTGTATAGTGATAGATGCATCTTTCAATACTCCTATGGGAATGGCCTTAGTCTGGTTTTCCATGAATAGAACATTAGATGATGGATGCAAAGTGGAGGCCTCCCCATTTGTACCCATGCATCTAATGTCAACACATTTAGTTCCACACCTATATCTATCAATATGTTTCTCAAAAGCCACCCATCTACAACAACATTAAGAGTAATTTCTTTATCATAGTCAATGATATTAGGAGGAATATTTGCATGTAGTATCTACCGTCCAGTCTCAAGGATTGCACATGGAGTGTTCCCTTTTAACCAATTTCCTAAGAGTGGAATAATGTTCTCTTGGCGCAACATCTTGCATACCTCCCGCAGATCATCAATATCAGTTTGAGTCCGCCTCTCGATGCCTTCTTCTACTCCTTTAGGTATCTGTATTTCACCTCAAGATTCCTTAACACTTCCATGGTATCCTCGTAAATTCTGCTCCAATGAGCAGGATCTGGGTACCTCACATGCAAAACCTCCTCCTTGGTGATCATAGGCTTTTGGTGCAATACCTCTCTCTCTCACATGCGAAATAGCGTGTGTAGTAATCTTCACTATCAATGCCTCAGTCCTATTATTTTGGGAATCCACCGATATCCTACTACACGTTGGATTCTAATCATCCCGACACCTTTGTTTTCTTGCTTATGATGCTTACTCGGATGCTCATATAAGTTCTTGTGAACTCTTCATAGCTATGGTTCTTCCCACGTAAATAACATGCATTATTCTCGAGGACATTCACGATTGAAGTGGTCAAGAGATCCACACGTATAACATGTTCCACGAGGGAACTCTCCTCTTCCTCCACCTCGACCTCATCTTCCATATATTCCATGATATCCACGTCCCCTTCCATGAAATCCTTCAAAACAACCCTCATTCCCGCTATAGCGCATCATTATGATCCCGATCCCGTGCTCATTCCTACCCTTAGAATTATTTTTATACTTGTTTGTCATACTCCAATGTCTATAGCATCCTGGATCTAACCAATCAACCACCAATCCTTAGTATAATGGGTCATGGACCTAAAATCTTGTAGAAGCAAGATACATTCTTGCTTATCACGTGCTCTAACAAAGGATAGTGACTTGCATCATGATTCACATGAAAAATCTCACAATCTAGTAATAATGAATGTACAAATCTGTGAGGGAAACTATCCTTAGTGTGACCTTCCACTTCACAATCTGTACACCAAATTCCTAAGCAGGTTTCATGGGATGAATTCAATGATATCTTCTTTAACTAATTTTCCATAGAAAAATTTGTGCCTCTAGAAATGGACTAACGCTAGTGTCAATACTCCCAACTACCTCAAACGTAAAGATACTTCAAGTGCTTCATGAATTTGTGTATGTCTTATGTGATAACTCCCTCTAAAAGGTGTAATCAATCCTCCAAAAAACCGCTGTGCATGCTGGCTAGCATGGATATAAAGATAACTTAGATATAAGTGTGTTAAAACAAGCATCATACTCATGTACACTCTCAGTAGTGCCTTACTTGATATCTTTGAGTGCACTTATACTCTTCTAGCTCAAACTTATGGATATGGAACTCTTTCAAGAAAGCATCCCTTAGTGCTGCATAATCCACACAAGTTTAATCAGGGTCAAACTTCCTATACCAGCTATGTGCGTACCCCTGTAATGTAGTAGCGAATTGACTTGCCTTTCGCTCAACAGCTGTAATCCCTTTAGCATACCACAAGATTTCACACATATGCACATGTTTGGTAGCATCCTCTATACCTCTATACTCTAAGAGATGAAGAGACATATCCATATAGATATTTTGTGGTTGTTGCAGACCTTGACCACTTGATCCAGAACCTCCTAGGTTCCCTCTACCTCTAGAACCACTAGATCCACCGAACTAGAACCACCTATACCTCCTAATCCTCCACCTATAGCTAGAGTAGGACCTGTAGATGTACTCCCCTATGCTCCGATAGTAGTACTATATTGAACCCCTACAGTTTGTGAGGTAGCTCCACTTCTAGAGGTGAATCCAACATTCTGCACTCACATTTTTCATGCGGATGATGTGCCTAAGAATGCTCCATATAATATTGAAGTCATCAATCCTACCATTAATGTACTTGATCCCTGACTTACTCCTACTCTCCTACTTTCCAAGTTAGGTTGTTGATTACTTGTCGTACTATATACTAAAAAACAAAGTGTAAAGGCTAGGTCACTAGGTGGATTAAGATGCACACTGCGCCCAAGTAGTCTCTCTTGCGCACTTCCATGTGAAGTTGAGAAGGGATCTCTATCATGCTTTCCAAGATGGGGGAGTTTCTGATGCTCTGGCTCCATGTCTTCTACGTGAGTCATAAATCCTTCACGAGCCATCTCTCTCCTCAATGCCATACTTTCTGCAACAAGATGTTGCTTCTCTATTTCCCTCTCATGTGCCTCATTATACTTAAGCCACCTTTCCTCTCTCTACTTTTCTACCGCTAGGTCTACCATCTTAATACCAAACCTATTCCTACCCTCGTGCGTGGTGAAGTTTAGTTAGCCATCAGTTTACTCTCCAGGTTCAAAGTTACCATTAAGATCTTGATCGCTAGTGGAATACTGTGTAAATATGTTCCTCTTGGATACCTCAAAACTAAAATTTAGTGACCTCTGGGCAAGAGTACGTTGAAATTGAGTATTCCAGAATATAATTGTTTAGAATGCCACAAAACCACATATCCACCACATGAGTCCAAATCAGATCAGCATCATAAAGGGCCTAAAATTCTTCTTGTGTCCAAACAAGTGCGTGATATCTCCAATTCTACTGAGATGCATAAGTAGTAAGCCACTCATATAGTTCTACTGGAAAGATAGTGAAAAATCTCTCATATAAGCTATCATACAGGTTCTGTTCTACCCAAGTGTGTGCGTTAAACTCAAATCCATTGTTGAACCATCGCATATTCTTCCTCCAGATCATGTATCCATTCCTCAATACTTTCTAGAGTTAACTAGTACATCTTCATCGCGAACCATCCTGAAAACAACTGAAAAAGAGGTCTTGACAACAAAACCAATGATGCAACCTATAATTTGCAAGATAACACCCTAGTCACACTGGCACATCACTCAGCCTAGACTGAGTGCTCACCCAAAGCACACAAAGGTACTAGGTCCCTCTTTAGGGTTGCTGTAATAGGATGATAACATGATGAAGGAAGAAACATATAGATTCATAACTAATCCATCATTCTACAGTGCATGCTACCCATAGATCTATGAAAGAACAAGCTTAAACAATAATCATGATTGAATTAATAACATGCACTACTCAATTACACAGAATGACACTTAGATTCAGCCAATATCTTCCATCTATTAATAAATATAGAAGCTCCTTACAGTACTATCAATTTATACCAAGGTGCATATGGATCTGATACACACATTCATACATCTAGAATCATACATACACCACTCTCTGTGATACATACCAAAATCATCTATATCTCTATGTATATATCTTATACTATGCACCTAACATCATATATATATAGGGTGGGGACTTTCCCTTCACCGCTTAACTACTCCAGAAATAGGTCACATGCTATTATTAGCCACACACTGCTATTTACAATTATAACCACACATGCAAGTGTGCTATCTATAGTCCTCTTGCAGTTCAACTGAAGTGTCAATTCTATTCTTAGCTTACCTCCATGCATAGACACTTTGAACCACTTCTCCAAATATAGACAATGCATGGTGCACACATCTCTGCATCATTGATGTGTTCCACACGCCATCTTCCAAAAATAGATCCTCATGCTCAAAATCAGCTAAGTCTTGAAATCTGAAATTACCTTTCACACGCGGGTCCTTCCTATCCTTCCGCACATTTTATCTTGGCATTCTATCCCACACTTACTTCTTTGTTTGATCCTTGACAAGTATTCTTTGATCAACACCGTGAATCTTGTGAGAATCACTAACGATTCCCTCAATCGCTAGCAATTCTCAAAAGCTTGTTGATGAAATCAATAGAGATTTCCCCAATCACCGGTGATTCTTGTCAAAAAGGTATTTTAACCCCCAAGATTGCTTTTTAGACATTCAAACCACATAATCTATTACCGTAAGGCCTTCCAAGTGTATTTTTAGTCATATCAAGCTCCTTTGAGCCATCTTTAGCATTTTATCAATTATCTTAATCAAATTTACCATCTTGCTCACATAGTTATCTACATCCTCCCTCCTTTAAGCCATACTGTGATTCCCAAAGTCCCTTTAGATGAGGAATCACTATCATACCAACATATATCCTTGGACCATGTCAGTCCCTTTTCCTTTACATTATTGGTTATATAAATGTCAATTATCATTTTATCATCTGTTATAAATTTATTTTATCATTATCATATTAATTTCTTAAACACGGATTGACATCCTTGTAAGGAAGTCCATCAAATTTCAGGGACTGGCCTTTTCAAGAAATCCACCATATATCTATCTAATCCCATATTTTTCTTAGTGTCTTTGAGTGCAGAGTTTCTTTGTAGGAAAGGAACTTGTATACATCCATGTCACAAAGAACAACTTCAATCAACATCAAACATCATTCATCCACATCCATGGGTATCACTAAACCTTGTCATTCTAAGGTTGGTTAAATTTCACTTTCTTGCTTAGTAGATTAAGTTGAAGAGGTAGGAATTATTATCAAAAATTATAGGTATGTGTGTGAAAAATCATGCCCTAGGTTTCTCTTGGGTCACACGGTTTGTGAAGTAAAGCGAGCAATAACCAAATGTAGAATGTAGTAAATGTGTGTATGGGAACAATAGAATCCTTGCTTTGAAGTGTGATATAGATGAACCAGCCTTGTGTGCCTTATGATGGATGTAAATGTAGCTTTAGATGCCTTTTACTGATACAACCTAGATATGTGAAAGTAAGTGCTTAACGCTCATAAGTCCCTCATTATGGTCACATAACTTTATATTTATATGGTTATCTTGTTCTAATTTTGTAATTAACCCCAAAAAGGCTGATCACCAAAAAGATAGGAAGCTTGAATGGCTAAAAAGTGCCCAAAAGATGAGTGTAATGTGCAATGAGGATCATGGTGCCCGAATAGGACTAGGGTGCCTAGGGTGCCCTCGAAGAAAGTAGAAAACACAAAATGATAAAACAAATTGGGTGACTATAGGTTTAAGATAGAAAAATATGATAACAAGCAATGTAAAAATGGCCAAAGACATGGTTAATTATTACTCTTTTCACTCGAGAACCATATGAATAGTAGTATGACACCGAGACTAAATATTGACTCAAAGTGCATGATTTAGTGACTACACCTATCAACTCTTTCTTCATATGGAACTTTCCCTGATTCTTAAAATGAAGCCTTTCCTAGATCGCTTCTTTGAAGAGGAGTTATCTCTAGGATCATCCGAATTCTATAGGGATGTACTTTGTTTTGGGTTTTTGAAGGACTCTCTTCATCTCACTCTTGAATGGTATCAAATCTGAAGACTAGTCCATTTAAATTTCACCTCCCATATCCTAGAAGAAACTTATATTGAGAAGCATTTTGTATGTAGCTTGCATGTCACTCATCGCATCTTTAATCCTTCTAATAAGTAGAACATCCTTGGTCTCCATTAAATAGAAATGAATAAATACACTGAGAGAGAATCAAACCAAGGGCTTGAGAAACCTTTGGGGGAGTGAAATTATTAGATCCAACAAAACTGATGATACAATTATTTAGATGATATCCATTAATCAATAGGAAACATAGAAGGGTTCAATTTTTCTAGTGGAGGAAGGGGTAGAGGCTAGAAGATTTTCCTTTGTCTAGGCTTAGGAGTAGGAAGCGAGGCATTTGGATGTGAATGATAATTTTAAGAGGATGAAAATTTGATTTGGAGCTTCCACCTTTGATTAATTTAAAAAATTCTCCAACTTCTAAAGGTATGTTTGTAAGTATTCGGACTCGAGATTTGGACCTTAACTTTTTTCACATGGCAAATGATATAAAATTTTGAGAAAGTATTTTCAAGAGCATGGGCAACATTAGCTTTATTTGATTTACATGAAATACTTTATAATTTCTCATCATTCCTATGATGTGCAGAAGTAAAGCATCATTTGTGGTAGTATATGACTTACCTTGTTTAGAGGATGTCGTCTGAGGAGGCATTCCTCAGATTCTTCCTAAACAATTACAAAGATGGAGGAAGAGGATACCCTCTTTTAATTATATTTTTTTATAGAAGTAGAGTAATTGGTTGAGGATCTTATCTCTCCTTATCTGTATTATTGGATGCTTTCTACTTTTTGAGAGTCTTTGATCAAGTGAAAACAATGAAGAGTGACCGCTCATATCACCATAAAATCCTTATATTCATCTTCTCATGAGGGTGTATACTCATAAAACCTACCTCCATGAATCCAAATTCCTCTATCATTAGATCATCATCTTCTTCTTCTTCACTTTTTAAAGAGACTCTATATGTTGTTTATAATCCCATACACACCTTTCCTAAAATTGCCTTTACAAGTCTATATATGTGTATCAAGACACAAACCAACACTAGGTCAGTCATACATCCACTAGGTCAGCCTTCCCAAGACCCAAAAAAATTATAAAAACATATAATAATTACATTATAACCTTTAATTGACTAGCCATTATAGAATTTTACTTTTAACATCATTTTAAGACTCAAGAAACTTACTTAAACAAGGTCTTCTTTCACAATGAAGAAACTTGAAATTATTGATCAACCATGACAATTTTCAAAGAATAAACACACTTAAAAACATTTTCAATTACCTCTTATAGAATTATCCATGCTCAAATATATTTTCAACTCCATTTCACACCATGAAACCACCTTGAGACTAAAATTGTCCTTTTAGAACTGCATACCCTAAAATATTCCTTTAAGAATGAAGCTCTTATCACTTGAAAAAATCAATCATGCCAAATAAAACATGTGAATAGGTACTAAATTATATTAACAACATCAAAACATGATTTATATACTTCAAATCAAGGTATAAGGCTTCAAGAACATCTCTTTCCAAGGCTACTCAAAGTAGCCAAAATGTCCCAAAACCACCATGAAATATTAACTTGGTATGACCATAAAATGAATGAATCATGTCCATAAATCATAACAAAAATCAATTATAGATCCATATAATCCTTAAACATCCATTTAGTAAGTATGTCCAATGCAAAACTTGATTGTACCATAAATCATTCAAAAATAGAGTTTTTCTGGGGTCCACACATTTGTTTGATAATACAAAACCACCGGAGATATCTAGGAGAGTCATATACATGATCAAATCATAAAACTTAGTAAAAAATCAATTCGATCTAGTTTGAGCAATTTCTTCCATATCGACTTCAAACTAGGGTTTTAGGATGGTTTTAGAGTTGTTTTGGTGTTAACGATTGTTCATAAAGATATGGACCTTAAAACCCAAACTAATTCTTGGAGATATTATATAGGAAATATACCAATCTATCCCAAATATCTTAGGTTCCCATGTAGATAATTCATGTGTTAACAAACAACTGAAAGATCACTTTGAGTTGAGATTTCACCACTCGATAGGACTAAAATTACAATATCTTACTTAATTATTTAAACTAGGACTGAAAATTTATCCACACATCTAAAAAAACATTCCAAAACTCTTCCCATGCTCATATTTTCATATTAGAGCTGAAAATGATCAACCTACCTCATTAGGGTAGGAAAAAATCAAGATTTTGTCTAAGTTCAAACCTCAAAATCACTTTTCATGTTTTCTCCTTCAATACCGACCTCAAAACTTCATTAAAATTCCTAGAATTTTTTTCTTACATATCTAAAAAATGATCACATGATCGTAATTACATTGAAAACTGATCCTCATACCTCATTAGGCCATGCTTTCTTCACCTTGATTGGTCTTCACTTGAAACTGACCTTGAACCGACTCACATGCTCTACTCCATGCATTCTAACCATATATTCATGCTCAAACAATGATATAAAAACTTCACATACCTATGACTAAAAAATTACCAAGCTGCCATGCTTAAACACTCACTATGTCACTTCATACCATGACTAGGCTTCTTCAATGTTCTTGACCTTCTTCACAACCCTATCTTTGTATCAATGAAAATATCATACCAAAAAGTCTCATGACATTAATTCCATCCTATTGAAATCAATAACAACCTTTTTAACAATCTTCCCCTTTGTCGTTAATCGAAAACCATACTAAGAAATACCATGACAACATTCTCCCTATTTTTAAAATCTTCTCCCCTTTGACATTAATGAGAAAGGGTATTCTACAACCTCGCTATCCGGTGTCAAGAACACAATGAAATAATAACATCAATTTGTATGATACCAAATGTTTTTAAAAATTCACCTTAGGATATTACCATTTGTAGACAACTTCTGACCTTAAAGAAACCATGAATCTTCTAATGAATGTCTTGACACTTCTACAAATCAAACCCTAAGAAAAATATTATCCTCAATGATAACCACACCATTCAATCAAAAATATGTATATAAGACAAACATGATCATAATTGTAACACTCTTGATTCTCCTCCTTTGATAGCACACTAAGAACTTCACCATACTTAGAAACAATGGTTGGAACATCAACCAAACTTAGAAGCACAAATAAACATGACATGCTCCCATGTTAGCATGCATACCTTATTCAAATGAATAAGATCACTCACCTTGTCTCGACAGATCAAAATCAAACCTTTGATCACACACTAGGCCACATGACTGATACCAATTGAGAAATACCACTTCTTCAACACATGCTCAAATCAACATGTTACTGATACCAATGGACCAATCTCAACTACCAATTGCTACCAACTAATAGAAACATGAACACTTTTTTTACCTCTCACATATCAACAATAGTTCCAACTCTATCTCCGCATTCTTCAACATGTCTTCATAAACTTTCATGTCTTCTTGAAACTTCATACTCGCTATGGAATTGGTGAACAATTTGATAATATCCCCCTTAGTTCATGCTTCACTTACATGAATGTTAGATACCAATTAAACCTCACTAAATTTCCCTTGATACAACTGTCCATAGACCTTCTCAAGGAAAAATAGGGAAATCTACCTTTGTCTCATGGTATATTCTCAACAAGTGTACCTCAAACTGAAAAATCTAAATATGATCACACCATTAAAAAAATATACTTGCATATCTTGGCCCTTCATAGTGCTAACTAACTCCCTTAAGTCCATGCACTCTTCTTGAGCCACACAAATAAATCAAGATCTTGTATCTTCATTCAAAATCCAAACCCAACTAGGTAAATCGTCAATAATCCAATATATTGTTTCAAGAAAATAAGTAGCCCACCATGCTAGAAAATGATCATTCATGCATTCAAAAAGGTATCCCAGACCATTTTTCTTTTTTTTTATAAGAACCGTCAACAAATATCATCAAGACATATTCATTGCATCATATATTGTTAACTAAGAGTTAACTAAAATGCTTCATAATGTTTCACCAATAAGTTGCGTATGTATGAGCAAAACAAATAAGGTAAAGGTGAGGAGGAATACTTGTGATTATTTAGATGGTAGAGTACATGCATTGTTGACGTTGTCCAAGCTAATCATAGGGAACTCATTTTTGTCTTGGAAGGACTACATGTAGATGTAAAGCAAGACCACAAAAGAGTATTAAATAACATATGACGTGGGGCTGCCTAACATATGCTAAATCTAGGAAGCGTGGTGTTTCCTAGAGAGGTTTTCAATCCATCGCTTTTTAATTAACATTTAATGTGAATAAGAAACTAAAATAAATAGTTCCTATTGTGATATAATGATTTAGGCTTCTCATACACACACAATACGATAGATTCAATGCTAAATACTGAACCAAGGTTTTTTAGGTTAGGAAGGTATGGTAAGTCTCGGGGCTGATTGGTTGAGGTCTAGGTTAGTATTGGGTGAGTGGGAAGCTTGCTGGTCTAAGAATATAAAAATTACATAGAGACTAGTATCGGTCAAGTGATCGATTCCGCTTATGGTGATGAAACCGATGGTGGTTAGGAACCTGACATATGATAAGGGAAATGAGTGATAAACTATTAAAAAAGGGATTTTAGCTTAAGCGTGATTTCACAAAGAGTGAGGATGATATGGTTAGGGTCATAATATGGACGAGAAGACTTAGGAATACTAGAAAAGATGTTAAAAAAGATAAAAAGGCTTAGGGTGGTTGAACAATGGGTTGGTGGGAAGAAGGTGATACACTGTAGTAAAAAAGTGAAATACTTAAAGAAGTAATGTATCTACAATGGAATAAGTACAGATGATGAAACCAAAATACTTGATATTTTACGATCATATGAATGAAGATTGTTTGTGGTTGATTGAGAAGATATGGTTGGGTCCAAGGCTTTATGTGGCAACTTGTGTTCTCCTCGTGAGTATTCCAACACTCTGGAAGGAGAACCGATTGCTTGTCTTACACTATGGTTGTGAGTGTTTGTCATTTGGATGTGAGAAGTCTTGAAGATTCAATCTTGATTGTAATAAAACTACAATAATTGAATGACCAACTCGTGTAAAGAGTTGTAAAATTGTATATAAAGGAACCGATGGTTGTTAGGTAACCGACGCCGGTTGAGGATAAACCTATGTCGCTTAGGGTGAAATAGTCCTTTTACCAAAAATAAGTAGATATTTCCATATTTGGTGTTTTTTCCAAGTTGAATTCACTTAGAGAGAGTGGAATTCTCATTAGAAAAGGTAGGAATATCATAAAGAAAGTCCACTTAGGTTATAGGAAGAAGTCTTAGTTATTTAAGTTAAGCGTTGACTCAACATTAAGAGTGATGACTCAAGTCTTTGAGAGTACTGGTCACTATGAGTTAAATGCCCTAGAATGGGACCAACATGAGGTGTCCCCGATGAGGTGGATGTGTGAGGGTTAAATTAACTTAATTAAATCAATTAATAATGTGAGAGTGCACATTAATCCAATTGTAAGTAATTAATTTAATATGAATGCAGTAAGGGGTCATGGCTAGGTGAATACATTACGTTAATTAATCAAGGGAAACAAGGGGAGTGTGACCCAAATTAGGTGTCTACATTTTCCCCTTTTTATTGCATAGGTTGTATTGATAAGAGATGTTGACAAAAATATAAGGTTATTTCCCGAGGTATGAGTGAAGGTTAGGTTGCCCTAAGTATAGGTGGAGGTGATCCCCCTCAAACTAGGAATCGATGAGGTGATTAACTGAGTCATGAGTGGTATGATAAATGGTAGGTGAAGGTAAATAAGGTAGTGGACGGGTACAAGAAAGGTGATTTTGGGTTGTAGGTAATGGTAGGAGCATTCAAATGCACACACATGTATAGAATGTGACAAGGCACAAGGATGAAGAGCTCACAAAATCTACATTGTCAAAGGTCAACATGTTTATCCAAACAAGGTTGATGTGATCTAGGTATCCAAGGTATAGGATACGAGTCCTAAAACACAACTAGGATAGGTGTAGGAATGGGAATTAGGTGTGTTCCAAAACACCAAAAATTTTGGTTGGGATAAACAAATGACATTAGGAAAGGAAAGGTCATTAGGTTGAACAACACAAGCATCATCATCACAAAGTATGAAGAGTAAGCAAATTGAGTGTCAAATTGGGCAGGGTTGGGATGGGTGTTTTAGGAAAGGGCATAGGTAAGGCCACACTAGAAGAAAAAACATGCCCCAACTGATAGTGAGGTTGGGTTGTAGGTAATAAGGTCATTAGGTGGGGTTACCAGGCTAGGGTGAGGTTATGGTTGTGATAAAAATGGACATGGGTGGAAAAATTGAATGTAAATGAGGTATAGGCTAGTGGGAAGGTGACTCGATACTAGTTTAAGGAAACTGATGTTGGTAAGGGAAAACTAATTCTAGTCTATTAGGGCTAGAAACCGATGCCGATCAAGTTGGGGTTAGGGTAAAAAAGGAAAAAAATATGTGTTTTACAGATTCATTTTAATGTTTCTAGTTATAGAAAATGATGGAGAGAAAGGACAAGAATCTTTACCATTCGAGTTGGAGGTAGCTGAGTGGCTGGAGGAGCTAGGTGGACGAGTCCATGAGATAATTTGAGGTGATTTGATTTGGCTAGAGGATTGAGAGTCAAATTGAGGCATGACCGAGGTAGGAGAAGGAGTTGAGGACCACCAGGTTCAGACTAGAGGTTCCAATGACGAGGCAACATCGTGTTGAGGTAGGAATCAATCCATACTGTGTGTTTTTAATTAAAATTTGAGGTAAAATGAAAAAAATGGGGTGGGGAATTGAAAATTTGAAATGTGGGTAAAAATTGATGAATTTGGGTAGGGGGAGGTTGGAATGTAGATTAATTAGGTGAGAAAATGAATTGGGGTGGGGTTTAGGTGGGATTTGGGTAGATTATAGGGTGTATTTTCATTTTTTTGAAAATTTGGGGCATGGAGGTTTGGCCTTGGGGACGAATCAAAGACTAATGCTAGTTAGGCATCGACCGATTTCGAGTTAGCATGCCAAAGATCGCTTAGTGAAATACGAAATCGTAGATTAGGGTGACTTGTACCATCCACGGTGAAAAGTGACCTAGCCTCTAAAAGGCTAAGTTATAGGAAAAATAGATTTATAAGATAGATAGGTAGGTAAATTTAGAGAGATGAGAGGCAGAGTAGAATAGAAGTAGGTGGGTATAAGGTATCTATGGCTAGGAAATAGGAGGTATTAGTTAGGTTGAATATCAAAGGAGAGAAAGTGATGAAATAGAACATGGGGACTTGTTTAGGCTAGATAAAATGGATGATAGGTTAGTGAAATAGTTAGGAAATGAATAGGTAGGTAGAGAAATGTGGGTGTGGGATGGGGGTAGGTAGGGGTGAAGAAATGAGTAAAGTAGGTAAGTACTTGACATTTTTGAGTGGTATGGATGCAAGAACGTCACCAGTTGATGATGTGGGATAGGGTACCACCATTATTGGTGCGATGTGACCTAATGCCACGAGAGGATGAGTGGACTCATATACGAGATTTTGGACTAGTCATCAGGTGATACTGACATATTAGGTGGGATCAAAATCTCATAGTTTCTCTCATTGATAGATGGGATACAATGACCAATACATTCCATCTACCCACCGGTGAGATGACGATCACACTGGAGGATGTATATAGGATTTTGTGGCCAGTGATTGTTGGGGTTCCTGTTTATTCCATTTCATCAGATGAGGCATTCGAGGAGATGATTACAGTGTTTGGGGAGATGGCGAGTGACCTGACTAAGCACAAAGTGTTAGTCTTGTGTATGAGGCCATATATGCTGCACACCCGCAGAGACTTGATTAGTAATACTGATGATGGTAGTGGTGGGATGCTATGTACTCCCAGACTCAGAGGGTGACTAATTTCCCAAGGGATTGATGGGATTTCTATGGGATATGTTGGAGGATCGGGTATGTTTTACTTGGGCACCTACATATCTAGTGCAATTATACAGGGAGTTGTGGGCCTACCATAGGATGCGGTGATATGGTATATGTTGTACGTACCTACTGCACTACTAGGCATATGAGCACATAGTGATTGTGCACCCACGGGGATTGCCAGTGAGTAGATTTTCAACATGGTGGACCAGAGGGTTGGATACATGAGATGGGTGGTAGTAGGTGGACATCCATGAGTGGAGGGAGATAACACATGATGTGTATTATTACGGATGACAGATTAGAGGGTTTGCAGACACCATGGGCATAGTATAAAAACCCTATGTTGGTTTTCCTTTATATAGAGGATGACATGTGAGTTACAGGGGCTATAGCTATGTAGGTGGATATAGGGAGACATGTCTCGTGAGCATGAGATAATTCTAGTTAATAGAATCTAACACCAATTTAGACTATAGCGGGATGTGCTTCCACCATTCCCTTAGTACATGAGAGATGATGTGGAGAGACATTTTTCTCTTCCACATCCAAAAAATCCAACAGGTACAAGGAATATGTGTGACAGAGATAGGAGGATAGACGATGTAGGTGTGAAAATGGTTATAAAGGCTAGTGGGTAGCCTAGCTACAGGCATTACCACCATGGCGGTCGGCCCACAGACTTGCATTATTATAGTTCGAGAGAGATGCATTACGAGGGGCATATGACTCGCTTAGGGGTGCAATTGATAGAAACATACACATGTAGCCACAATGATAGGACATGTGACAACATTACAAGGGAAATTGACATAGGTGAAAACATAGGCGGATGATGGGGGTCGGTGGTAAAGCATCACAAGCACAAATTTCCACCTTACAGTGCATAGGTTGCATGCACTTACATGGTCGATTAGCTCAAGTGTAGGCTTAGGCTCCTACACGAGTATTTACATAGGATGGAGCATAGTAACAATGTTGTAGGTGTTTCACTCGGAATGTTTCGACCACCGGGAATAGAGTTACTTCTATCCTTTCATTCCTTTTAGAAACAGATGAGGTTAGGGTTAGGAGGAATACCCGTTGAATGTCGAGATGGTGTGCGCGTACGGTAGAGAAAGATCGGGTTGATCGGAGAACTCCTTTTTGTCTTGGAAGGACTACTGGTTTTTGGCAAAGATGCAAGTTGATCTCCTTGGTTCAAAACACTTCAGGTATTTCCACTGCGTCTCTGCTCACAAGGTCAAGTGAAGATCTGGACTCTTGTTCCTCACTCGCAGGCTCTATGTTGATCCAGAAATCCTTTGACCGATCTCCAAAATGAAATTCCATCTGTTGTTTTGGTTTGGGAGCCCATTTACAGGGAACCGATGGCGGCGCAGTAGGAACTCGCATCGGTAAGGAAAAAGTAGGCTATTTTTAGTAAAATAGCCCACCTTCCCCGCTTTCTCCCGAGAGATGGCCATGCGGGTTGGTCAAGTGGGCTAGAAGGTCGGCTTTGGGTGCGAGTAAGGAGGCATTAGTTATGGATGTGAGTCTAGACCAAGTCATGGGTCTTAATTAGGTTAGTTTAGGGTTAGGGCTAGGTCATGATGAGGTGGCAAAGTGAGGTGGCGGGTAAGGTGATGTGGATTTATCAATTATAAGGTAATTAATAATAATTGTGTAAGGTTTAGGTGATGAGGTTAGATTGCTGAAATGGGATGCGGGTCACGAAGGGTCGTAAGACACTAATTTTGTGTCTACATTAGCCCTTATTGTCGTGTAGCTTGTTCGTAAAGTCTGCATGACAATAATATGAAGTGGTTTCTCGTGTTAAAGATATAGGTAATCCCCCTCAAATCTATCGCCGATTGAGTGAACGGGAAATCAGGGATAGGGTTGATAAAGGGTACATGTTGTAGAGAGGGTGGTAAGGTGGTGGGGTAGGTCCAAGGAAGCAGACGCATGTTGAAATGTAATAATAGTACGACGAGGGTACATGATTTGACAAGCAAACCAAAGCAATGTGTAGGCAAAGGTCGATAGTTTATCCAAACAAGGGTGATATAATCCTGTATCCAAGGCATAGAGAAGTAGCTCCAGTGGTATATAACAGTGAGGTACAGAACGTTTAGGCATGTTCGGCGTACGAATGGTTGGTTTGGTTGAGATAAACGCGTCACGGTCTAGGTC
Organism: Taxus wallichiana var. yunnanensis; assembly: GCA_018340775.1. Lineage (NCBI taxonomy): Eukaryota > Viridiplantae > Streptophyta > Pinopsida > Cupressales > Taxaceae > Taxus > Taxus wallichiana. The sequence continues at coordinate 1,026,430,324 of CM031240.1, read as the reverse complement.
TAGGCAAAGTTGGTCGATAGATCAAGTCAAGGACCCTAATCATGCTAAAACACGAGCAGTGAGCTCAATTGAACAAAAGGTACATGGATGGATAAATAAAATAGCGTTGATGGTGGGTATGGTATTGAAGTGATACGGCCTGGGTCGGGGCAAGTGGTTGGGTGGTGGCCACTGGTCGGGCCGGAAAAGGGTAAATGGAGGCCTTGGATCGGGCCAAATAGGGAGAGAAGGACTTGGGTCGGGCCAATTGGTAGGTTGAGGCCTTGGGTCGGGCCAAATTGGTAGAGGCGAGGCCTTGGGTCGGGCCAAATGAGGGCGAGGCCTTGGGTCGGGCCAATTGGTAGGGCGAGGCCTTGGGTCGGGCCAATGGGTAGGGCGAGGCCTTGAGTCGGGCCAATTGGTAGGTTGAGGCCTTAGGTCGGGCCGATTGGTAGGTTGAGGCCTTAGGTCGGGCCGAATAGGTAGGTTGAGGCCTTAGTCGGCCAATAGGTAGGTTGAGGTCTTGGGTCGGCCAATTGGTAGGTTGAGGCCTTAGGTCGGGCGATTGGTAGGTTGAGGCCTTAGGTCGGGCCGAATAGGTAGGTTGAGGCCTTAGGTCAGGCCGAATTGGTAGGTTGAGGCCTTTGGTCGGGGACGATTGGTAGGTTGAGGCCTTAGGTCGGGCCGAATAGGTAGGTTGAGGCCTTAGGTCAGGCTGGACAAGTGAACAAATGGTGTGCAGCAAAGGTGGATAGAGGCGATATTGGTGAAAAAGAGGCAAGGGAGTAAATAAGGGCAAAGAATGGGGTGAAAGTTAGGTAGAGAACCGATGTCGATTCTGCGCTCGACCGATATCAGTTAAGGGACCGATACCTGCTCCTTCATGGCAAAATGAAACCGATATCCGGTGAAAGGCAAAAACTGATAAAAAAAAAAATACGGCTTGTCATTGTCACTTTTGTTATTTGCAAACCAAATCGACTTGTCGGACGTGGAGAGTTGGGATTAGAGGCTTGATTGAGTGAGGTGGAGCTATTGTATTAGCGAGAGAGTTGATAGTGGGCCCGATTAAGGAGGAGGCGGCGATTGATTGTGGGACCCAGCGAGATCGTGATTGGAGCCATAGCACGAGAGCAGGGAGGAGGCTGGAGGGGCTGGACCAGGCTGACCGCCACCACCCATCCCACCACGGCACGTGTAAATCGTTGCCGTGGATCAAACTCTTTAATTTGGTGATTTGGTTGTATTATGCTAAATTGGGGGTTTGGGTAGAATTAACCTTTTTAGGAAATAATGAGAAAATGGAAATGATTTGAAAAAGGGAGAGGGTAGATAGGCTAGATAGGCTAAGGTGGGTAGGTGGGTAAGTTTTAGGGTATTTGGGTGGGTAGATGGGTAGAAATAGGTAAAAATGGGTTTTGGGGCCGCGTGGGGTTCGGCTCAGGAAGACAAAGGACCGATGTCGGCTGGCAAAGCCGACATGAGTCGCATACAATTTTAGGGAAAGGAGACTTGTTGGTGACCGCGCCGGTCAAGTATCGGCCTACGGCGTGGGTGGCTTGGTGGGTTTTGGGTTTTTGGGTTGGGTTGTGGTGGGAGTGGCGGTTGGGTTGGGTTGGTTGTTTTGGGTTTTTAGGTTGGGTCGTGGGTGTTGGGTTGGGTTGTGGAGAAGGGTTTGGTGTAGGGTTGGTTGTTTGGGTTTTAAGGTTGGGTTGTGGGTGTTGGGTTGGGTTGTGGAGAAGGGTTTGGTGTAGGGTTGGGTTGGGTTGGGGTTGGGTTTGTTTTTGTTGGTTTTGGGTGGGATGGCTTTGGGTTTGTAGGGTGGTAGGTCACAGAGGGGGTGGTAGAGAGTCGGGGGTATGGTCGGGGGATAAAAAGGGGTGTTTAGATGATAAAGTAGATGTTGTAATAAAGAGTAGGTCTAAGGAAGTGGGTTTGAGTTTTGCAGGCACGTCGGCTTGACGATGCGGGATAGGATGCCCTGCCAGTGTGGATGAGGCCACACGTATCTACGGCTCATTGGGCCATCATGCGCGAGGTGGGACTCGGTGGAGTCCAAGAGGTACCGAGCGATAGAGAGATCACAGCCGATGGTCGCCCTCATCGAGAGATGGGATCCGCGACAATGTGTTCCATCTCCCGACCGGGAGATGACCACAATCGAGGATGTGTATCGCATCCTTCGGTTACCTATCGAGGAGAGGCCTTCTTCGTAGATTTAGAGACTGCCATGGATAGCATACTATAGGTTTTTGGGGATGCAGCCGCGGCTACACGACCTACCATAAGCGAGTATCGGTGCACGGTGACATGTACCGTGTGCATCGACATGAGACATGACTGGCTGTGTTGATGATGGTTGGGATCACCTGCTTCGCCCTCCCAGACTCAGAGGGAGGCCGCTTCCCATGAGCATTGATGGGGGTACAGCTGGAGATGGTGGAGGAGCACACCTGTTACGCCCGGGCACCAGATATCTCGGTGTAATTGTACAGAGGAGCTATGGGGCTATCGCCTTAGGAGGAGGTGATTCGTATTTGTTCTACATTTTGTTGCATTGTTGGGCATACGAGCAGATCGTATGCATCAAAGTGAAGAGGGTTACCCAGCAGCCAGGGGCCACAGGTGTCATATACCGATATGGCTTTCAGAGGTGGTTGGGGTCGTGGGCCACCACTTGAGCGCTATGGCAGGTCGGGATGTGGCATACTTATAGACATTTGCTTTGAGGGCCTTCTGGCAACAAGTAGACATTGTATGGAGACCCTACAGAGGTCACCATCCCGGCAGAGGAGCCCGCTTACAGGCTTGCGCCTAATCCAAAAGACACATTCTAGATAGCGAGGACGGAGGCCAGAGAGTAAATCGAGGCGATACCCACTGAGAGGGTACGCAGTGCAGATGGGGCTGCGGCGACAGACGAGCCACCTCCCTTTCCTCGCACAGAGAGATGATGTAGAGGTCCCAATGGCTTGCACCACACCTTTGGATCCAGATTGGGTAGCGAGATGCCAAAGGTGAGGGTGTAGATGATGCTTTGGGTGCACAGAGCATACAGGTGGTGGTGTGGGTCGGGCAAACAGCTTGAGATAGTACCGCCGCATGTACATGCCCAGGACTTGGCTACAGTGATAGGAGAGAGAGATCACTCAGTGGGTCAAAGTGCGGCTTTTACGGGGCGGCTAAGGCTACAGACAAGCACACGAGTAGGTGTCTTACAAACAAGGGGGCGCTTGTGCTCAAGGCACGAGGCACGCAGGCGCACCACCACCAAAGACTACACGGGTGCGGATGTGCAGTGCATGTGCAGCGCAGCAAGAAGACAGTACTCAAGATCACCACCGCTGCCATTGTGCACCACCAAAGAAGACCAAAGACAGCTCGGGGGCATTGGTCAGAAAGCAGGGGACCAGCCCCACCTCCGTCGGTGGCTGAGAGCTTATATGGAGTGTTAGAGCAGAGGCCCGATATTATCAAGATATTCTTGATGGTACTGCAGAAGTAGTATCGTGCGCATGCAACCAAGCATAGGGTGAGATACCTCTCACACCCAGAGATCTTAGGAGGTGCGAAATGCCACAAATGGCATGTCCGTGACAGTGGGGCGAGAGGCACCACAGGACCATGGGGGAGAGGTGCCGAGGGCGGTGGGGAGAGCCGAGAGATCCTGGACATGGTGTATTGATAGATGGGTACCGGTCTGCGGGCAACCGGGTGTATTGATAGAGGCTCATGTGCCTATGTATTATCATGTATTCATTCATTCATTTATTTGATATCGCCTACTTGAGCCGAGTCGAGATTTTTTGACAAGCTTATCATGCGGCCTGCGTGCCCGGCTTTGTGGATTATGAGATCACTGAGGCCCCGATGTAGGGCACATTGTATTTTTTGAAAACTTGTATATATATAGAGACGATGTTTTGATCCACGTGCAGTGTTCAAAATGTGTTTAAATATTTTGTTAATGGTTGGTAATATATAATGTATGATAAGTTTTAGTTGACATGTCGATAGATGGATGATGTTGATGTTTTTTGTTTTTGCACGTATATATGAATGACAAAAGTTATGTGATGAATTGTTGGTTTTGTGACATTGTGATATATGGCCATGAGTTGGATCCAAATGATGTATAGATTGATAGTTTCTTGATATCCGTAGTTGATGGTTTGGGTATTTGTATAAAATAAATGATGTTAATGAAAGTGTAATGCTATATGTGGTGGATGAACAAATGTGGTAAAATGCAGAAAAGAGGCGGGCGCGACAAAAATTTAGGTGAGAAATGAAGAAAAGAACGCTCGTTGAGAAAAGATAGGTGTGTAACCGAG